>JAVJGI010000050.1:95804252-96069314 GCA_035590275.1 Ibycter americanus
CTTTTATACTCCTCCGGGGCCCCTGGGGCATTGTGACTGCACGTTGCCGGGTGACTCGGGGGTGACACAGCCCCCCAGGTGCAGTCCCACCCCCACCCAGCACCCCTGGGAGGAAGGGCTTTGGGGTGCCAGCCCAAGGCAGCCCCTGTGCCCAGGAGGCCCGGGGGGCTGTCCCTGCCCTTGGTGGCCATGCACAGGGCACAGTTGCTGGGCGCCCATGATGCCTCCTCTGCCACTCGGCTCCCAGGGACAAACCTCATGCTGTTCCTTCTCTCTCAGGCCGTGGCAGGGACCATCCCTGCAGCCCAGAGACCACTCCTGTTAGCACCTGTAGCTAACCTGTACAGGCCTGTAGCACCCCTCTCTGCACCAGAGCTAACGTCCATGAGGCCACACAACAAGAAAGAGTGCTCCCATTCTAGGATGGCTACAAGACAATGCTGAGGCTGTTTCTTACTTCTTTGTCAAGGGACATTTTCTTCCCTTGCAAGAAGTCTGTTCTGTCTCTGGCATTTCTGCTTCCAGCCTGCTTAACCCCTTCTTGTAGTTGGCCCTCTTTGCCAGGTCATTCCTCAGTCACAAACTACCACTACTTGAGCAGTTCCGATTAGAATTTCCCCTTCATTTGAAAACAGATGCCAACAGAAGAGATCTGCCCAAAACTGTACACCCCGTCAGAAGCAAAATTAGGAGTAGTATCAACATCTCCTCCCTCCTAGAATGTCATCTGTCATCTGCTAGACTGAGCGTTAATGACCACAGGACAGCTTTCACTTGGAAAGTACATGCACCTTGTTAAGACAGTTATTCATTGCATTACTATTTAAGGGAGAGGGAGTAAAAGAGTATGTGGCATTATAGAGGAATGGAAGATGTGAACAGAGCAGCATAAAAAATCAGGAAAACTTTTCATCATTGTATAGGAAGAGACATGAAAGCAGAGGTTAAAATAAAGGCTAGAATATGCTGGCCTAAGTTTTTGCAAAGACATTCAGAGTAAATTTAATGCTCTGAAGTTTATGGAGTTCATATGTAATGTCCTATGCAGTTGAGGTTTAAAAACTTGCAGTCTCTTCAAAAAGAGAGAGTATAGATAAGCATTCAAATGACTGAGGCTCAGCTCCACCTGAAACCCTCTCAACTCGTAGTCAAATCTCCAACTGCTGTTGCCAATAGGGAGTCTGGCCTTTTTAAGCAATGCACATCCGTATCTGCCACTGACAACCATGAGGCAATGGTTGAACTAAATGAACTAAATCCCCACAAACTTTTCTCTTTCTCTCTCTTTCTCTCTCCCTTTTTAACAAAACGCTCCTGTGAACAATAAATATTTAATTTTTAGAATTATATAAGGGCTTTGGGTTTAGTAGATGGCCTTAGTCTAGTTAGTATCAGCAGTTTTTCCCCTCTAGGGAGTAATTAAGGGAAAGCTCTCACCACAATGCTAAACTGTGATAATGACAGAATTTAAAATCATTTTCATACCACATGCTGCATTGCAGTTCATTTCCATATGCTCTGCCTCCAACGAAGGTGTCAAGCTTACAAAGTCTCCTGGGCAAAAGGATAACCTAAGTTCCAATGCCTCGAAGGAGGCTCAGGGGAAAGACACATTGTCACACTATATGCAATAAAGTCTCCACATTATGAAGTTGGAAGGAGGGAAGTAAGAAGGCCCCAGAGATTTTGACTATATTTGTCTCTGCAGCGCAGTTAGCACCTCAGATCTGAGATGTTTTGTGGTGATTTACCTGTGCTATAAATTATTTGTTAATACTGGACATCCAGTACATATCTACTGTACTCACCTTAAAGCTAGATAATGGTAAAGCACCCATAAGAAATTTTCATGGTCCACATTTTTGCAACACCCTGTAGCAGAGCACAGGTGGAAGGATCCTGTGCTACCTGGACTATCCATTCACTGCAATGCCATATAGAGAAAATAGCAGTATAGCCACATTACCTAATTAGGTCACTGTTAACTTGGGCGCAGCATTATCCTGACAGTTATGTTGACTCTAATTCCAGCTCTGGCTTCTTCAGCAGAAATGAAAAGACCCTTAGGGGAAGGTCATTTGCCAGACATCCCATCTGGGCTGGGAAATAAAACTATTGACAAGACAAGTGGTGGCACTGAGAGCAACCTCCACATAAAATTTAGATCTGAGAATGATACAGTTGGAGAAATACTCTGTAAAAAAACACCAAACAGTAAAAATCACCATCAGCTTGTTAGTAGCAGCAAATAGACACGTTTGGATAATAATTCATTCAGGTTTGTCTCTCGCTTTGATTACCTCCAAATTCACTAAAATCAGACCCAACCATGTAGGGTGGTAAATGAGTAAATATTTAACACACACACAGAACCAGTGATCATACCTGAGAGGTCTCCCTTGAGCAGGTGATTGAATGAGAGCAGGACGGAGGTTGACAAAAGAAATGGGAATCAGAAACATGATTAGTATGATAAGTGGGAGCAGCAAGGAAGGGGCACATCTTACAAGAGGAAAGAGCAGAGAGAACTGGGAGCAGGAACTTGGTGAGGGCAATGGGTGAAAAACACATGGGTGATCAGATGAGAAACCTGCAGACTTGTAGAAGCGAGACTAGAAAGAAAGGTATTAAGCAGTGAAAACTGTCCACTGAAGAGATGAAAATTGGTCCCCTGCATACAGCTAGGCACAGGAATAAAAAGGACTCAGACAACCTGGAAGCATAGCAGGCAGTGGAGATATAATGTGGAGAAAATGAGCAGAAGGGCAGGTGGCACGTTCCTCTCGGGCTTGGATCAGAAACAAAGAGCCCTGAGGCTCACTACCATCAGCCATCAGCAGATCTGCTCTCCACTGAGACTGCTCTAACCTGGTTTTGGGTACTTGTTCACACAGGGAATGATGATCTGACACTGCACCCCTTTGTTCTGGTTCCAGACTTTGGAGCAGTCAGCCTGAAGAGCCCATCTCTGTTGGTAGTTTTTATGGCTGTCGGTATGATGTTATAGGATGAAAAGACAATGATGGAAGTGAATTGATTTGCTGTTGTAAGAAGCTTAAAAACACATCTTAAGTTAGAAGGACACTACTAAAATAACATCAATGAAGTTAAAAAGTCAGTTTTCAGTTTCAGTTAGGAAATCCTTAATTTTGGTATTTTCCAATTCTGAAAGTTGTTTCAATGTACCAACCTTAATGTACCCTTATAGTAGCATTATCTGTGGATGGTGCCTGTGGATGCTGTTCCTGTGAAATCATATCCCATGCTACCTTACACCTGCAAGGACTGGAAGAAATGTGAAAAAAGCCAAGAGCAAAATTTGAAGAATAATGCTGGTGTATATTGTTGCTGTATCCCAAAAGCAGGAAGTTTGAACATATCCATTTTAAACTGAAAAAATTTAGTCATTCAGTTATTCAGACTGAGAATGTTTGCTTCCAGGACAAACCTAGAAAGATAGCTGAACTTTTTCACCTTGGCACAAACTTAGATATCTGACTAATTCTTTGAGGTTCCTCCATTTCATCTCAAATCATTCTAAACACAGCAAAACCTGTCACAAAGGCTATAAAACTTATTTCCTCTGGGTTTTTGTTTGCTTAACGTGGTCTGTCAAAGAATCAATACCTATTCTCATATGCACACAAAGACAAGTAATCTTAAGCATGCATATGAATAAAAGGCAAGCAATAGATTTTATGCAACAGGGACACTGCATAATCTAAGTTTGTAAACCCCTTTAAAGACCTTTATAGAACTAATTAAAAAGGTAGAAAAAGATCTATCTCAATTAGGACCATACTTCCTTATGTAATGCTTTTGTGCAAATATGATGACAAGGTAAATTTTACACTCCGTGTGCAACAAATATGTCAGAAAGGAAACAAAATGTTCTAGGTGCAACGCTTCAGGAAAAGCCTGGGCACTGATAACTTGGTTGACAATTTTTTCAAAATCTCTATTCTTTCTGTTATGCAAGAGGGTAGAGTAAAATTCCCAGTAGCATTCCTAAGGTATCTAACTGATTACAAGGATTCTGTTGATACAGTCAGGAAGTGAAAATGACAGTATGTGATTTGTTGCTACCCCTAACTAGAGATCAGATTTCAATAACTACCTTTTAAATACTTAAAATCAGTAATACAGCAAAAGGCTTCACCAAAAAAGGTAGTAAAGAAGTTGCAATCTTCCTCCAAAAACAAACACTTCCATGAGTGTAAAGATTACATTTATTGAGCGTATTTTTCCAAGCTATTATTCACCAAGACCTACCCTATTTAGTAGAAATGATCCATTTGTATCTTCTTTATAAATTTTGCATTGAAGTCCAAGTTCATGCACATTATGATAACTAATATCTTCCTTCTACTCCTGAAAGAAAGACCCCATAATTATGTCATTAGCACACTGAGCATAGTTCCATTTTTCTCCAGGAGCAATACTGCATACATAAGAGCAAAGTCTGGCTTTACTTTGAGAATCTCAAATTGTCTCTGGACAAAATGTACTTCTTGCTACATAAACGTGAGATAGGTAAAGATTATGCACAGATGGCGTGAGCTACATTAGTGTTAGGTTAAATGATTTCCTGCCAACAGCATAGACGAAAGGACAGGAACGAATGGTGAGAATTTTCATCAATAGACTACATCGGCTTAACAGGATTTAGATGTTCTGTACATATAAATTACACCCACATATTCATGGTGTGTGTATCAGTCAGCAGTTGCATGAATATTCCCAAACTTGCAGGAGCTGGGGGCTTCTACATGTCTTATAACATCAAATCTGAAGCTCATCAAATGGTTTGATAACAAACAAAGCAAATGACAAAAAATTTTTCTCTGAGGAACCCAGAGAAAATCAACTCTTTCATTTTGATCTTAACACACAGGGATGTCCATGTGAATCAAAACAAGGAAAAGTTTGCATGAACTGGAGAGGCCAGTACTGCTGAGTTTTGCACAAGTTTCATAAATTATCCTCCTTTCTGTGCTTTGTTCCTTGATAATGAACTGTGATCTGGGGACTCAGCTTCCACAGTGGACCAGTGGTTTTGACTGTGAATTACTCTGGTAACCCACAGGTCAGCAAAAAGCTTTTATTCGCTTCTAGGAATGTTTTACTGAGCCATTCAGCACATTTCTAGCAATAAGTAAATAAGTCCTATAATTCAACTCACATCACTTTTAGAAGAGCCATTGAACAGGATAAAAGATAGCAGACTGACATTTTATGTTGTGCCCAGATGCAGCCAGCCTCTGAAGCAACACACACCTGTACCAGATGCCATGTAGGCAGCATGCAGTGGTATACCACAGTTATTAATCAAGAAGGGGACGGAGGACTAGAGACAGGAATGAAAGAGAGGGACGTGCACTGATACATCACTGGCAGAATACAAGGGGATTGCAGCAGCCAGTTCCTTCTAAATTCCCATTAGTTTCATCATTTTACTAGGAAGCAGTGGATTCTGTTATCAGAGTTTTGATCCATCCTGTTTTCTCGTTCAAAAAAGTATGAAGGTTATGCTAAGTTTATTGTAGCATAGTGCAGAAAGTTAATCCGTGGGAAAGGGCCTCAGCAACTGCCTGCAATCCATGGCTTGAATATGGCTAAATGTATTTGCCTCATCAAGGGTGTGTCCCAGAGCCTGGGTGAATATTTATGTTTGACAAATACTTGATTTAGCAATGACAACATTAAAGCATATCCTTTTTATTATTCCCCTGCCTCTCTGGTCTCTCCTCGCCAGTAAATCATTTAAAAAAAAAAAAAAATCAAAGCCACCAACACATTTCCACACAAAATTTTCCGAGAGTTCAGATTCTAAATGAAGGTCATCTCTCACATTTGCAAGTTTCAAAGAGAACGTGTAATCTATACAGTTCTTTTATGCCAGAACAACTTACACTCAGTGAAGTCTAGGTCACGTAACATCTTTCTGTCAATATTTTATGTGCCTTTCAGGTACAAACACAGCAGTCAAACCCAACGCTTATAGCTTGAACCTTGCTGCTGGTTGTGCCAGGTGAAGTTCTGTAGCCTATGTCCTGCTGAAACTCCTAGCCCCTTAAATCCTCAAAATGATCATCAATAACTTGAAAATTACTTTGAGAGACCTATTTTGATTGAACGAATCATCTGAAACGAAGCTGCAGAGCTTTTCACTAAGAAAAAGACAAACAGCTCTAAAGTATCTAAAGTACCATTTCAGCAGACTTTGTAATAATCTAATGATATTTAGAGAAACTGCTGTCAAATCACAGTTTGAAACTTTGCTGTTTGAAACCCATGGTCATTCCTTCTAACTTTTAGTATTTAGGAAATAGAAACAAAAAACCTGTGCAAGCCAATGCAAGTGACAAGCCTACCAAATTTTTTAAGCATTATGCATAGCTTTATACGATAAGGCCACCCACTCACCAGCTGCAGCTGAACAAGCCATGTGTTAGCAGAATACAAATAGATATACAATAAGATACAAGTACATAATCAGATGATAAGTAAATACACAAAAGTCTTAAATCAAAAATGTTTGTAAGTTTCAAAATAAAGTTAGGGTGGGGAATTATTTTGCCCATCATCTTATTGGGATAGTGGAGTCACACCAAGTCATGCTCTTACCCATGCAGAGATATTGCCCTTTAAACAAAAAGCTCTTTGTCAGCAGCTCAAGCTTCATAGTGGTAGTAACTAGTGTTTGGCACATCAGTGGTATGCTGACAACTGAGGCATCAGAGGCACTGGGAAGTGGCAGGAGTACTCTTTCTGGCACAACTGCATATGGAAAAAGAATAAGAAATGTAGCCCACAGAGAATTTTCATGGAAGCTGTATTCTGCTGGACCAAACTTTTATTAATGATGTAGCCACAGGGGCTCATTAGGCATTTGCAAACTATGAGGATTTTATATATAGCCCAAACAACAGGTTAACTGTAAATTGTAACATTTTCCTTTTTATCAGGGAGCTGGAGTTAATTCCACCCTTCATTGAAAACTCCAGCTGTCAACCTGTTCTTTGACCTCTGTTCCTTTGACCATAGCCATGAATAAGCCTTGCCTCTTTCTCTGGCAACTTTCCATTCAGCATAAGTGCTGTTCGCTACATGAACCTAAAACTCAACACCACAACCAAGAACTGAGGCTTTTAGATTTTAACCACAGTTTGCAATATGCAACAAAATCCATCTATTTTCTTGCAGTAGCTGGGTGTAACTGTCATTGCTAAATTTAAGCTCATAGAAAAATTAATATAGCTTATAAGAAAAAATATTCTGTATGGAAATTCTTCCCAGTTTAGGAGTCATGTCCCATCAAGAGGTACACGATCTCTTTCAAATTTTGATAATCTTTTATCCTATGACTTCTGTCTTATCATACCAAGCACGCTGTCTGACAGCAGGGAGGAACCAGAAGAGTTAATCAAACAGCAAGGTGATCAGGACTAATAAATCTCTGGATTTTCACCTGGTGAGTATATTTTAATAGGTAAGGGGAAGTAAGCAAAAGTCAGGCAGGGTGACTCATCAGTTCTAGCAATGTAAGAAAATTAGATTTTAAGTGGAAAAAGATGTTTCCTAGGAAACTGCATGATCTGCTTGTGGAACATCAAACAAGAGCAATTTCCTAACAGCAGCCATGGCTAAATTGATCTACTGCACCTCAGACAGCTTTATCAGTAGGAGAGAGATTGAGTCCCTTTTATATTTTCTTAGTTACCATCATCAATTTGTCTATTATTTGACTCCTTCAGCTGTTACCTTTCTGACCTTCCACAAGTACAAGTATGATATTTGCCATTATCTAATTGGAAAGCATGTTTCCCTTTCCCTCATCATCTTTTTTCTCTCTTTTTTTTGCAGCAAGCTCCAGATTCCACTGTTGCTGCTGCCACTGAACCAGAAAGACGAGAGCATGTACCATGGTATGCAGCAGGCATAAGTCCAAGCAAGTGTCCTGTTTGAAAACCTCCACTTTGCAGCAATGAAAAGTGAGCTGCAACATAAGCAACCTCCCGGGCTGCTTGCTCTGAGATGTTCAATCTACAGTATATTCAGCCCACCTATACAATTTACACTGGATCAAAATCAAGGTATATGCCTTTAGAGCATGCTGTCTACATTTGCATTCGAACAAATTAAAACCCTTAAATTTCTGCTATTGCATATGACACTTTGCATTATGCACAAAAGATATCAAGTATTTTAGACACTAGGTAGGAGAACATTTGCTTTCTTTGATCATTTCCAACACAGATTGTTCGATATGTGTAAGTCATAGCTGATGTGATACAGAGTGTCTTCAGAACATGACCATGGATTTCTGAGCATAAATACGTGCATGTGCTGACAACATGCAGTCAGCCAGGGAATTCTAGTACCAGGCAGCTCCTCAGCGCTCGAGCTGCACGCACGGCTTGCACGTGTCCTGTCATGCTGAGCGGCAAATGCACATCTGTTCAGCAAAGCCAGTCTCAAAGTGTTTGGCTTCCTGGAGATGCCTCTGTACATTTAATCTGCATGTGCACACTAAATCCCATGTATCACAAAGCAAGTGGATTTACTTTGGGTGCACACATAGAGGTGCATCCTATCCTAATGCCAAGGTATTAAAATTCCTCCCAGAAAAAATTTCCTGGCAGAAAAATAAGATATGTCTGAGGAAACCCAAATGCCTGGTAGCTCTAATCCTGGCCACTCTTGAGCTATCACAATGGATAAAGATGGCTGCCAAAACTGACAGCCAAAATTTAAGTGGGTTGCCAAAAGCGTTACTGAAACATTTTCAAGCATAGTGATTGCACAGAGAGTTGCAAACAGGGAAAAATACATAGGATCAAATCCATTCATGCTTGCAAACTTGTCTACTATGCAACTCATGAAGAAACCAGAAACAAAGACATTATAGGTGTCTTCCACAACAGTGTCACTCTCACTAAAATGAACTGAACAGAGTATTCTTCTACCTATTATAAGACTACATAACTGAGGTTTTATTATTGCTGCTACTAATTTGGAGATTCAATTAGAAATTATGACATCCCAAATTCAGAAAGTGTGTACAAACACTTGAATTTGCTGTCTAAAATATACAAGTCTGTTCTACAAAACTTGGGTTCTACTTTGTCTGAATTCAGTGGCCAATTGTATCTGTCCCTCAACATTTATTTCTCTTTAAACATTCCAGAAATATCCACTACTGACTATGCATCAGTAAGTCACACATGGAAAAGAATCCCATGTGAAAGCCAGGGAAAGTGAGAGAAGAGACTTTGAGCTCTGGATTTGTGGCTCCAGAGTACAGTAAAGAGATGGCATGGGGAGAGCTTATCCCCCTGTAACTGGTCCTTTGGATTTGCTGCAATGATTTTATTTTCACCAAAACAAAGTTGGAAAGTCTATCTCTTTTCCAGTCTACTAAACAGAGGAAAATTCCCCAGATTATGGTGAAGCCAATGGCAAACTCTCTAAAATCAAGAACACCCCTTACCACCATCACTACTCCCAGAAAGCTCACATAAAATCTTCTCAACAAAACTTTTACTCCTGCAGTGTTTTCACCAACTTGCACCTTTGCAATGGGAAAAAAAGAATGTTCTTTCCTTCCTCTTGCAGTTTACAGCTTCGTTCTTAGCTTAAGACATATTTAGGATTAATGCTTTTATTTTAAAGGAGTAAGATTAAATATTTTTAGCTTCTGTGAAACAAGATGATGTATGCTGCAATTGTCAAGTCCCTCTTAAATTGCATGTAGCACATTCTGTAGCTCATAAATATTTAAGATGACTAAATAATTATCCCAGGCTCCTCAACTTGCCTTCCTTTATTAGTTCCATGGGGAGCTAGGAAAGCATTTGTTCTTCTTCAGCCATACAGACAATTATTATATTGCAAAATATCCTCTTTCTGTTGTTGGTGCTGTTACATGATTTTCTCCTGTCGTGGTGTGATGGAATTAGCCTCTTGCAGAGGACAGAAGAGCCCCCATTTCCTCACCAGATCACTCCAGCAAGCTTGGCAACTTTTCCAAAACATCTCCATCAAAGCAAATCCCATCTCACTTAATTCCACCCTTAGCGTCCTGTTCCCAGTAACAGCAGAGAGGAAAAAAAATAATAATACAACTGAGTCTTTATCTGAGCCCCCTGAATTGTACAGGATTCAGAGCATCAAGCAGAGAAGTGTCTCTGCTTCAAGCAGCTCAGTGGGGAAATTATAGGGGCTGAATGGGTGCAGGTGTATCTATTTAAACCCATAACTGTAATGACTTGGGGGAAGAGGAGGGTGAGCCAGCAGTCCTCTCACCATGGAATAGCATTGAACAGAATTTTTACAGTTGCTTTACAGCTTATTCTCCTCTCTGTCTCTTTGTAATGCAGCCATATGGTAGCAAGCAGATACTCGCAACCTAATAGCAGATGAAGAGCCCGTACACTCTTGCAGGCAGCAGACCATGCCCTAGCAGTCAGAGTGGCAACACCCACCAACAAAGCCAAGCAAAAGGAGCTGCCTCCCAGATGGCCAGGATGCAGAGCTTTGTCTCAAAGCTTAAGCTTCTTGCTTCTGCAGCTGTCAAATCTGTCACCATGGTTCAGTACCCGCTGCCACCCCACCACCACCTCCTTCCACTCGGGTACATTGCAGAGAAGCAGAGTAAGAGCACAATACACACCTCCTGTGAGCACCGCCTTTCAAGTGCTGTTGTCATGTTATCCTGAGAGTAACTTGCCTTAGAATGTTATTGTAAAAAAGGGTGCATGCATCAGGTCAGAATAACCTATGTGGATACTGTAATGCACATCTGTGCTGAGCAGAAATCTACATTTGTCTAGAGAAAGTGTGATGGCAGTGATCTGCCAACACTGTGTTAAGATTTCAGTTTAGGCACAGCACCTAGACATTGGGGAAGATGATATGTGGTAAGTGCTGCAAACTTTTCAAGCTAGCTGCATCTGCATTTTGCAGATTCCCCTTTATTTTTAAATTCAAAATAATGAAAACAATAACATAGCTGGGACACATCTACGTGGGGAACCACTGAGAAGTTATGAGTTTAAAGGCGTGAAATCAGCGTGCAGAAGCTGAAGAATGTTACATACTTGTGGGAATGCTCTCATTCAGAAGTAAATTGGCTTAAAGTTCACTGTGGCTTAATATTCCCTGGAAGATCATTATTTCCAGTGACTGGGAAAATCAACATGTAAATCAGCATATTTTAGGGTGCAGTTTGACAAGATTGCAAAGCCCATTTAGTTTTATTGCCACCACAAGCAGGTATAGGAGTAGGCAGCTCCCTCCCTTTCTCCCCTGTCACACTTTGCTTTCCTTCCTTTTTTTCCTCTCTCTCCCACTTCTCTGACCACTCAGTGGGCCCGTTCGATTAGCTAATCCAGCAGAAAACTAACAAGCAAAAAAATGTGATTAGATGCAATAACCTGCAAGTAATTTTGTAGTCAACATGGGGAGTTTTATACCAGGTCCTTATTATAAACTTGTGCTAGGATAGGTTTATGAGCTACAAGCCCCCAGGGAAAAATATAAGGGAATAAACAAAAAACCAAAACCAGTCCCCACATCCCCACCAGCAAAGCAATACCTGCAAAATGTTAGGATTTGTTAGGATTTAGTTTAGGCTACATCAGTCAGATACAGCATATAGTTGTGCTAGAAGACAGTGCTTCCCTTTGCCTAGTGGTAGCTCTGCAAGGATTCTGCCAAGGTGGTTGTAATGGTGGAAGCAGTTACAGACAAGCCTTTGCCACCCTGTCTCACTACCAATTCCCTAGAGGAGAAAGGAAAAAAAAAAAAAAAATTCTTCACAGATAGTCCAAGCTTGCATGCTAAGTTCAGTATGAAATACATGACACATTCTCTTCAAAAAGGCCTGGAACTGAGGAAAAACAAGTTCGAAGGGGTGTCTAAAACTGATCCAGTAAAAACCTCTCCCTGTACAGCTTGCTAAAAGGTGGGAGGAAAACAGCAACGGTAACAAGGAAATCATTTAACAATGAATCAGGATTTACAGTGACAGTATTCAGATATGTTTTGATGAAAGGGAGTGTAATTACTGGTGCCCCTGCCATATATGGGGGGAATATATTTCGTATTCTGCTCATCAATATTGTGTCTCTGAGCCAGGCCAGATCAATAGGCAAAGTTTGAGGCTGCAATATGTAGTGCATAGAGCAAAGATTTGCAGGGAGGGAGTATTTTTAACACTGCCTACTTCGGAAATGTCAAACTTCTGCATTCTACCTTTTGTTCTGATCAGTCTGGCAAAGACTGAAGCAAAACGATCAAAAATTAGTTCTGATAAATGTGTGACTGTGCGTTTGAATCAAGCAAATCAGCTGCACAAAAGCAAGAATAGTTTTCAACACAAAGATATTCCTGCTGCTTAAGAAAGCTCCTGGGACCATAACCCATTGGAAGCTGAGAGATTACCAGGGAAAAAGAGGTGAGAAACAACAATCATTACTGTATGCTTGCTTTGGTCTTGTGCTTTTACTGAGGCACTGCTACTGACCACTCTTGGACACAGGAGAGTGGGCTAGAGAAGCACATTGCCTGACCTGGCAGAGCTGTTCCTGTGTTCTTCCCATTGTAACTGCCTCCATCATCGAGCCAGGAAAACAGAAGTGTTGGAAGTCTCTTTAGAATGTGGGACAGGAGAATCATTTGAGTAAGTAAAATCTCCACTTTATGCAGATATGTGGCAAACATATAATCCCTTGAGGAACATCTAGGCTGGCTTATCGTCTTCAGATCGCCAGTGGTGCTTTTTCAAAACAAACCAACCATTGATGATGGAGAGTTTGATCGAGTCATTCTGTTTGACTATAAAATGTACCTTCATACAGAACACTGTTTTGAAAGATTGCACCAGGTGTCACAGATGACAAACTGAAGATTGTTGCTGCCAGCTTGAAATTGTTCATGCTGCAGAGTGCTTATTGTTGGTAATAAAGGGTCAAAATTAAAACACAGATTATTTGTCAGCAGTTCTGTGTCAAGCTGGGAGAGCATTTCAGCTCACACCCTGAAGAAGCCCACTTTGATTAATTATTTTCATCAAGAAGTTAGGTCAAGCAGTAGAGAGCACACACAAAACATGCAGATGACACCAAGCTGGAAAGGTTTGCTGTTACTTTGAAAGAAATAAAAGATAATCCAATGTCAGCAAGGAAAAAAAATAATCTGTAAAGACAAATGCAAAGTACTGCATTTACTAAGGCTAAATCAAGTGCAAAATTGAGAAACCAGGGTAGGCAATAGGCAACTGTTCTGAAGAAAAGGACCTGTAGCATTAAAGGATCACAGGCCATTGACTCATTTCTAGGATGATACATAAAGGGAGATCACTTTGAGATGTATTAACAGAAACATCCTATAGAAGATAACGATGGTAATTATTTATTCTGTTCAGTACTGTTGAGATCTCAGTTGTAATGCTGCATTCACATTTGAGAAGGATGAAGCCAAATGAGAGAGCAGAGGGGAGCTACATGAAACATAAGATCTGTGCAGAAAGAAAACTAAAGATCATCACAGGAGAAGAGACACAATGACAGAACCCAAAAGGTTGCTTTGAAGAGAAAGGTAATCAGTCATTCCCATGTCTGGTGGGGAGAAGGACAATAAAAGATTAGCTAAATTTTGAGCCTATAGGGTTTAGGTTAGCTACTGGGAAAACATTTTTTACTGCAAGGATTACAAAGGATTAAAAAAGATACTCAGGGTTCTATGGATTTTTACCTACAGGGATTTTGGGAATAAGTTTACCAAACCTTAGCCAAGGTGGTGTCAGTTCTAGACAGACTTGGTGCTTCCAGAACTTAAGCATTGGGCTATATAATCTTATGAAATCTCACATGGCTAGAAATCTCTAAATACCATTTTTTCCCTGCCAAGGATCATTAAAAATTCTGTATTTAGACATTTTGGGTTCTTAAGTAGAAAATTAACTAATAAAGCAAGCTTCAAGTATACAGAGGAAAAATGTCACTCATTCACAAGAACAATTTCAAATAATATGCTGAGAAATAAACATAAATGTGAAACATTATTTATGACCATCTAATTTGGTCTCCCATGGATGATACGATGTCTGAGTCATCTGAGTGGGCTTTGGGAGTAATTTTAGGTAAATTCACGGTAATTTATTCTGGAAAATAATGTTCATCAATATAATATTTACAGCTAGGTGAAAAGACAGATGATATCTTGCTCTTTCATTTCTGATACTGGATATCTATGTAAGCAGAACGACACTTTAAATACCAAGCATACAGAGATATTTGGTATTAACACTGTGTAAGAAAAGTCAGCTTGTTAGTGGCTGAAGAAACAGGCCACAACAAGAGTTTCCTTTCCTTAGTCAGTAGCCAAGGCAATTCCGCTCAACCAAACACCAAATTCCCTTTCCAAAATGCAAACTTAGCCAGACAATGGGAAGTGAAGTGTTCCACTCCAAATTTGTCATGAAATGGGATACCATTCTTAGCTTGCCTTCCCTCCCTTTCAGGAAGGTCTGCTTGCCTGTAGGATTGCTTTTTAATACCAGAAGGTTAAAAAGAACCGTGGAACATGCAGTGAACTCGGCCCCATCTCATTTTGTTAGGAGCCCTAGAACATAGTTGTAATGCAAACTGAAAACTGTATTTCTACATTATGGAAGTCAAGTCAAGTTGTTAAATAAACCCATAAATTGTTTTCCTCTAATTCAAATCTTTGTTTCACACAGTACTAATTACTAGGAAAGAAGATAGACAGACATAGGGAGGAGGGAATGCTCATTACCACAGCCTCTAGATTAATTACCAGATAGCCACAGCTATGTATGAAGCAAAAGGAGAAATGTCAATCCATTCTTAAGAAGGCTGAAGTAACGTTCTTAAGAAAAATAATCATAGTGATCTCTTCAGCATGTGCATATACATCAGTAATCTGAAGTCAATGATGACACTCAGGTGAGCAAAGTATTTTCCACCACTATATTTCACATCTCCATCTGTAGACAAAAAAGAAAGCTCCCTGAAAGGAAACAAAACCAAAACCAATGCATTTTTCTGTCTTCCTGTCAAAGAGTTTCTTCAGTGACAGCCTGCACAGTTTTGAGGTTGTCCCAAGGCATTCCAAGAGAATCATTTAAATTAAGAAGGGTTAGAAATGTGCATATTCAAAAATAACTATGAGTTGTGTATTTGTTTAGAACTATGTCCCCCTTGTGGATGAGTCTAGGGAATACAGACATGGATCAAAGGCAGAAAAAGCTTTCTTTTAAGCATCATGTAAAGGCTAGTTCCTACCAAATATAAATCCCTCTGCAATTTCATAGCAAATTGTATAGTGGGAAATTTTAGTTTAATTCTGGTTTGAAAGAAGTGTTGAGGTCTCAAAATTGGGTTTTTCTCTAGCATGGAAAGAAATTACACTTCTAAAAATAAAAATAATGATGATCAATAATACTAAAGACAAGATACTCTCACACCAGGGATTCTGCCAGTCACAAATAACACAGTTTGATATGGGATCCCCAACAACATCACTTCCTTCTCTCAATATTAGGGCTTAATCACCAGGATTTAACTCCACGCTGCTTCAGCTGTATTGCCAGTTTCAGAAATATGATCCTATCCTAACAACTTCAGTTCTTCCTGAATGACATCAGACAGCTCAAAGCGCATTGCTGAATTTCCCTACAATTTGTTACGCATCAAAATTGAAATGAGTCTACATGACTAAAATATATATGAGACATGCTCACATGACTAGAAAAAGGAAAAAAGTCAACACACCCTTTAAGCATACAACCCCCCTGCCCATAGATAATCTCCTCTTCAGAGAGTGTGTTAATAGAGAGAGAACAGCAGCAGATTTTTCCAATGCCATCTGAATGCACCCACAGGAAAATCCTTCCCTCACACAATTACCTATCACCTGGTACAGCCAAGTTACTTCTACCAAATTGTGTCCCTGTCTGTAGCAGAAAATGAAATTTGGCTCTGTGTAAAAAGTACCTTATAAACAACCTGATTTACACAGCTGAATATTACGCGAAGCCAGCTAATAGCCCAGTATTTATATTACCTACATAGTACTACTACTAGCAGGGAACTTAACTCATGTTATTACCTTTACTACAGCACTTCAGAATGGTAGCAAAATGATATTCTGCATCTAGAAAGGCTTAGGTTTTATAAATCTTGTATTTAATTTTTAAAATTGATAGCACCACATAAGCAAGAGCACGCTTACCTTGATCACAGTTGTTATAAAAGTAATTTTGCACTTTTGGAACCATTTCTCCCAAATAAATATTGATCATTGGACAGATTTCCTGCTATGACATTCAATTTGAAAGGACGTGGTAGTATTTATGCCTCCAAAAGTACTAGATTAGAAAAACTCATAAATATTTGGTGCCTGGTTAAGTACTTCTTGAATGAAAAAGGATATGAATAATGGATTTTATAACTACAGTTATCTATTGCAAATAATGTCACTGTATATTTCACAGAATGTTATAGAGATTTTATGGACTTCTCCCTCTGTTTCTCATTTTACACATTCTACTCTATGTTATATGTTGATTTAACAGAAATCTGTACAAACTACAGCACATCTAGAACAGAAGTTCTAGTGAGGGACAGATGGCTGTGAAGATGTTACCTGCATTTAGATACCTATGAAACGGCTTGAAGAAGGCATAATTCTATGGTTATAGCTCCACCTTTCCAACATTTATTAAGAGACTCCATGGAGTATGAACTTACAAGCCCCATTTTCCCTTGCAAAATGGCTCAGGAAGCCTCCCCTGCCCAGCTACAGTAATGTATTATTACAAATACAGAGGGAATATGTAGAGGCTCCCACACCAAGGTCAGACTATAGGATGCAGGCAAATGGCAAATACATGCACTTGTAGTGAGTTTACAAGTATCTGGGGGCAGGGTGTGTCTGTGTGGGGCATACGTGTGTTCCCTTGGAATACTCCCAGAGAAGCCAAGCAGCAACCACTTAGTGGGTCAGCAGCCACAAGCAGACAGCAGACATGGCCAAATGACCCCTCCCTGGGGCTACTTCTGAGCAGCTGCACACATGCAACCTTACCACTCTTTACAACTACCTGAAAGGAGGTTGTAGCTGGGTGGGTGTCAGCCTCTTCTCCCAGGTAACAAGCAATAGGGCAAGAGGAAATGTCCTCAAGTTGTGCCAGCAGAGGTTTAGATTGGATATTAAGAAAAATTTCTTCACCAAAAGGGTTGTCAAGCATTGGAACAGGCTGCCCAGGGAGGTGGTTGAGTCACCGTCCCTGGAGATATTTGAAAGACCTGTAGATGTGGCACTTAGGGACATGGTTTAGTGATGGACTTGGCAGTGCTAGGACTCAAATCATATTAAAGGTCTTTTCCAACCTAAACAATTCTATGGTTTTATGTCTACCCAGCACTACTTGAAGCCCATGACATCACATGGTCAATATGCGCAGGGAGCAAGCTGTACTATTTCTAAAGATACAAAGGTGAAAAGTCTCTAACCAGTCATACTGCTTTCTCTCAGACACTCTTTCTGCACAACCAGCTATTTTACTTCCTATTCGTTAAAACTGTTCAAAGATTTTTAAAAAGAGATTTTTAAATTTTCTATCGATTATGTATCTTTAGCTTCATTTATTAGAAAGGATATTGTTTCTAGATCTAACCCATAACTTTTCACTCTTTTGTTCAATGAAGAGTTCCAAATACACACAGAAAACCAAACACAGAGATATCTCTCTCATGAAAATGACACTGCTGTTATCAGATTGTTACCCCAGCTTCACACAGCAGTATGATGTGAACTTCAACTACTTCACCCTACTTCTTGGAAAAATAAAACAGCATTTCTAATATGCTATCAGAACTGCTTTGCCAACTGGCAAAGCAATTCCAGAAGTTCCCTTTAAGCAGAAAGCTCTGCTTGGAATACCAGCTTCCCTGTTTTAATGCTACTTCTGTATGGATGCATACTACTATCTTATTGTGTATGTATGCATGTAGATAGAAATGTCTGAATATAGGGCAAGATAAGAAGAACCAGCAAACATCATTTGGCTATTAGCAGGATTTTTGACACTTTCTCACGTAACATTTTTATATTATGTGGCTAAAAATATACGGGTTAAATGAAACTCTTAAAAACACATGTATATATGACAGAAAACCATGCTCTGAATACTTATTAGTGGATCAGCATTAAACCAGAAAGCAAAGCAAGATGTAACTCCACAAGAGAGTAGTCTTGCTCCCATACTACTGAAGACTATCATTAATCAAATTTGTATGAAGCAATAAGAAGTATGCTCATTAAACATGCAAATGACACTAGTGTAGAAGAGATTTAAGCATGCCTGAAGCATGGTTGCTGTTCAAAAAAATGGGCAAGCTGAAGAAGTTATTTAAAAATACAAGATACTAATCAATAAAGATAACTGTTTATAAAAATAATCAAACTGCAAATACAGGAAAGAAAAAGTGGTTTAGTAACCGTGTTTTGCAGAAAGGGTGGAGAGGATGTCAATGATTATGGATTACAAACTAGCATAAGGCGAGAATGTGGTGCTTTTAAGAAAAAGCTAAACACTGTCTCAACATGCATAAATAAGAGTATTGTTGACAAATCATACACAGTAATCATCTTGCTTATCGTGAAGCTGGTAAGATCTCAACTGAGTATTACATGTTGCAGTTGGACAAAGTCCAGAAGAGATCAATAAGAAAGTGAGAAACCTGCAAAATATGATCTATATGGAAAAAGTGAAAGAATAGTAGTTAGTTACTCTAGACCAGAGAAGGCTGAAGAGAAGCATAATAAGAAGCACAGCTGAAAGGAATGAGAATAAATTGGTCTCCTTGTTCTAATTGCAGATAGGGTGAGCGAAGAATTGAAATTAGAGTGAAAGCAGGACCCACTCCCCCCCAAAAAAACCCCACAAAAATAACCAACCAACCAACCACCCCCCCCACAACTTTGTGGCAGCAAGGATGGTTACATATTGTATAGATTGCCTAAGACTTTATGGAATCTCTATCTGGAGAAGTTTAGGTCTTAAAAAAAGATTAGATAAACATCATTCAGGAATGATTTTAAGTTATCTTGATCCTTGTTGGGAACGAAGGGATGGATTAGATGACATCTCAAGGCTCTTTCAAGTCCTTTGATTCCATATATAATTGTTGTGTGAGTTTTGAAATTTAAGGTGATTTGTAACTGGCAATTTCATGCACTACGGTTACAAGTATGGCTAAAAATTCCAGTGGATAAGCAGTCAATTTTTCAGCACTCATTACATACACAGATAAGAAAATGGTGCCTGTTGAATTTTCGGCTGCCTTCAAGGCCATCTTTTTACACCTACTTTAGTTCTGGCTTTCAGAGAAGATATTTCTGATTTATGGTGCTATATACCATCATGAATCTGTGTACTCTTTATAACGTCCACTTAATTGACATCAGTTGCACATCACTTGAAGTTGTATTTCAGTTTGCTCTTGAAGTGTTCTGTTTTCCCCAAATGCATGCTTTGTTCTTCAGTTTATCAGACCAGAGCTTCTTTATCATTCATGTATTTTCCATTCAGCATACATGACTGGCCCAAACAAATTAATAACTACAAAGTTCTGCATCCTAGCAGAGCAGAAAGGCAACCTCTGCCTATCAGTCATGCCAAAATATAGAAACAGAAGTAGTAGGTTTTCTGCCCCTACAAAATTCTCAACTTGAAATATGAACATTTATTCACAGAAACTAAATTTTTTTTCTTAAAATTGTGTGTTAACATTCTGCTTATTTCATAATGAAGTCAGTCTAGGAAAGTATAGGCTTCCTTCCTAATCAATAGAGAAGTAAAAGATAGTAAGTCACAGTTATGAATACAGTTACGAAGACATTTTCCCAGGCAAGATTCCCATTCAAATGATTGACACCAGATCTATCTTTTTGCCATGACATGATGTGATTTACTGCATTGGAAACATAGTTACCTATTAGTAATATAAACATCTGGATTACCAGATGTATTGTGTTTGAGGTTTGGAGGGAGGTCTGGAAAGGAGGGCACTGGAGTTTTCTTACGAACGCATTCCAGAGAAAAGAGGGAGTTCTCAGGTATGTGATGCTAACCCTCTGTCCTGGCTAGAACATAGAACACAGTCAATGCACAAGTTACTAGCAGCTGGAGCAATTTATATGAAATGTTATTAGCAACACATGCTTAAAAATGGATTTTAAATTTCAGAAGCTAAAGCTGTGTATGTGTATTTTCTTCTCAATAAGAGATCAACAATTTGTCCTGTACTTTTGATTGTTTCCGTTTCATCAGGTTTGTTCGCAGATTCTGTCTTCCCTCTAGTGATTTGCACATGGCTGCGGGTAAAAATGGGAGCCCTTGTGGTGCGTGCAAGACAACATGACATCGATACTGAAGAACGGACGATTCTACTACTAGACACTTAAGACATTAAGGAGGAGCTTGAACAAATACAGCATAAAGTTGCCTGCAAAAGTATGTCAAATAAACTAGTTCCACATTCATTCTCATACCCAGTCACTTAGCAGTAGTGCAAAATTGGGTGTCACTGCATTTTTTAGAATGACAGTAGGAAGCCTACAGTATGTGATGACTAATTCTGACAATCACAACCTATCCATGGTTGTCATAGAAGTTAATGATGGATTGTTAGAAACCACTTCAGCCTCAGGCAAAGCCCTGGGAAGTTAACTACTAGGACAGTCCCTAATAAGCAGCAAAAACCAGTTTAGTGGTTATTTTGGGGACAAAATTTACTTCTGCTAATCAAGAGAAACTTTACTAAGCCATCATCCAGTTTCAAAATCAGGCTCAGGTAGTAGCATAGAGACCAGATCAGAGATCAGTGCATGTCCATCCAACAAAATTATGACAGATAGCTAGAACACATCAGAAATGTTACAATTCATATTGATCATTATTTTGAATTTATTTGAATTGCTAGAAATAGCAGGTCACTGTCAGCAGATTTTGGTGAAGGGCATATGCAAATATCACTTCACCTCACTATACTAGGATTTCGTACTGAACACCAGCTCTGCTCTAATGATACTTAACATCATTATCTCTTACTGAAGACAATAATTCTGCCTCTAGTCACTAAACAGAGTAGTCTGGTTTAAGTCATGATGGTCCTGTCCAACTTTAAGAGATGTCAGTCACTCATGAGAGCAAAAATTCAGTTCACATATTTTAGTTTGCCTAAGCTACGTAATTCTTTATTGTTATTACATATTTAATATTTACATTGTAAAAATGCCTTTGATCCACACTGAAGTCAAGCGGCCAAATGTGCAAATGCTGTAGAATAACCTGTGAATACACAATACATTTCTGAGGGCATACTGCTCAGAACGTATAAACTAAGACATAGATTCCCTAAATATATGATACTGACTCCAAAGTCGGTCATCAACATGGTTAACCTCGGTTGAGGAGAGTGAACGTGCAAAAATCCAGTGTTTCTCAGAGCTGCCAGCACTGGGCCACCGTGCAGGTTCATCTTCTTACTTTGAAAATGGGCCTGACTCTACAAAGCCATTTGTTTGAAAGAAAATGTAGGTTTTGAACTCCAGCCTTGCAGAATGAGTAATCTTAAGGAAAAAAGCCTGAGACCTACTGGTAAATCAAGATGGCAAGAAATTAATCAGTTCAATTGCAGGGGCAACTTACGCACTTGGAGACACTTAGGTGCTGTTGACTAATTAGGTAGGATGCCTCGCTTCTGATAATGAAAAGCAAAAAGCCTAAAAAAGATGTCTTCCCATGTTTTATGGTTCGTTTCTGGGTTTTGGGGTTTGGTTTTGCTTTTATTGGGAGACCCTTACTACTTTTACAAAAGCCTAAGAGCAGCTTAATGTTAACATGAAAGTAATTTGAAGGATCCAAGCTTATCTGGCACCTACATGTCCTTTATCATCATTTACAGAAAGACTTAGTGAGTTTTAATTTTGATTGGAAGACTACTATAGCCAATATTTGGACAGATTTTGACATTAACATCGCTATGTACTTCTGAAGATAGTACCAAGTAATAAAAATATCTTTATGATGTACCTATGCAATAAGAAACAAATACAAAATGACCAGCACAAGATCTGCTCTTTAATGTGCAAGAATAGCAGAAGTTTCTAAGATGTCTTTTGGGAAATCTCAAAACAGAATTATAATATGGCTACAAATGCAAAAGCTGCTATTTTTCAGTGCTGAAGTTCATGGCAAATAAGAAATTAACTTCTGTCAAACTGACTTTCAAGAAATAATTTTAAAATTTGCCTTATTCAATCCAATTCCTCCCTCCCTAAGGACAATGTACTGCATGAATTTCCTGGTATAGATTGTTGAATCTATTAATAATCAGTTTGACAGTCACTTCTTATTACTGTTTAATTGGTAAGTTAAGAAATATTTTGCGATAAATACTTTATGGGACAAATAACAATATAGCCTTTTCCAACTTGCAGAACATCTAAGAGCAGATGGTTCTTTCTATAAGCATATTCATTATTCTAAGTATTAAACATGGTATGGTCATTAAAAAAAAACATAAATAAATTAATGACCAGATTGGAAACAGTGGTCTACATGCATTTATTTCTTGGGATATGCCAGTTCTTGTGACCGGTTAGAAGTTTCCCTGAATGGCCAAGTGCACCTGTACGTCCTACGTAAACAAGGACTCAGATGAATATGAAATTCTCTTTTAAAGGTCGTTCTGATAGCGAATACGAAGAGAGAAACAGGATGCAAAACTACATGACAGTCTGTTCATTTAAAGGCTAGAGTAAATTCTTACAGCATACTCGTGTAGATTCTCTGAATGTTTGTGTATAGACACATACCCTTTCATTTCTGTTATCTATGAGTACGTATGTAAAATAAAGCATGCATTTTTGTGTCTGACTGACCTATTTTGACCCCATATAAGGAAGACATGAAAAATAAAAATCTATAGTCCAGGACCTTGCTGTAAAGCTGTTTCTTCCTTAGCGGTGCTGTTCTTCGGCATTCTGTCTCCTTTGCAATTCCCTGTGGTTTAATCCTTTTTTATTTCCTTCCCCTTCCAAAAATACCCTCCCATGTTACCAACAGTTGCCAAAGGCCAATTGTGCTGAAAATAGAGGCTATTACTCTCAGAGGAAAAAGCAAAAGGAGTTGTTTTATCTAACATTGCTAAATTAGCCACGTTTTTCCAAACTGTTTGACAGATTTCATTCTCAGTACATAACACTGTACTTCACTCACAAAGTCTCCAACAGGGTAAAAATAGCAGCCAAGAGTAAGTTCATGCCCCCTGGGGTCTTCTTTCAGTTCATGTTATGGAAGAGTCTAGATGAATTTAATAAAATGAAACAAATAAGGTTGCAAAGAATTTACTCCACAAAAAAGCCAAAACTGGAGAGTAATAACTTATTTAGAGAACAACTAGAAACAACTTTTTGGTGGCATTTAAAAAGTGCTTTAGCATTTAACAAAATCCCACATTACATTTTATGATGCTTTTCCATAACAATATAATCACAATAGCCAAAAAAAAGTATTTTCTTTTTCATAAAAAGAGGCTTCTCTGCCCTTCAAAGCTTGCACATTGAAGACAGACTGCTGCAGTTTACTTTTCAATTCAGAAATAAATATTGAACCACCTATCTATGCCAGCTCATGCTTCCAGTACTGAGGAGAAACATTTTGATTTTGACTAAACAAACCTCTAAATACAGTGTTAACATTTGCTAGATAAGTCCACAATAAAGGTAAGGTATGATAAAGTTAAAATCTCATTGAGATGTAGCTTTCAGAGGCAATGAGGCATCTCCGAATGTCAAATTTTATCCTCCACTAACACCCAGTTCCACTTCCATATCTGAAAATCTGTCTTCTAAAAACTCTGATAACTACTTCGCAAAAGGCAGACAGCCACAAGCTTGCTAAGTCCCGGTTATAAAATGGTTTCCTCTCAGAGCCATACCTGCTGTACGCATAATTTTCCTTCAAATATCTCCTGCATCCAGTGACTTCAGAGTGAATACACTGAAATAATAGTAATCCCCGCTTGTGACCACATCTGCACACTCCTTGCCCTAGAAGTCATTCAGTTCCAAATCCTTAATCCTTAGCACCACAGCTATTATTTCACAGCTATCAGAATGCTTACACTAGATACTCAATAGGACGTCACAGATTGAACATCCACTGAAATTACAGTTAAGTTTTTCTGACTTCAATGTTGGAAAAACAAGCCACCTTAAAAAAAAAACCAACAAAACCCACCACAACACACCAAACCAAACCTCTGCTGCTTAGCACAATAAATAAAGCAGGTAGTGTTGCTGTTACCTGCTCTAGTCAGTACAGAAAAGAGTGTTTCACAGAATTAACATAAGGTCCCTTTGGTATCAATCCTATAGTTAATGTGGATCCAAAAGTCCCACACAAGTCAGTGACAGCATTATGCAAAGCATCAGCAGAATTGGTGCCGGAGAGATTAGTTCAAGGGTAAGATTCAGTGTGACATTAATGATATATAACCTACCATATCATAAGATTATCTAGGCCGCACCAGAGCCATTGGTTGGGAACAGCAGCATTTATCAAGAGAGCCTTCGCTGAACCAAAACTTAATGGGTTTCAACAGAAGATGCTCTCCATTACAATGGTGCTCCTAAATACTGCAACAATCCAGGCCAAAGAGCAAATATTCTTTAAAATATTTCCTCAAGTGATAATCCTGGATTTGATAGCTTTAAGTGGTACCCTTTAGTTCTTCAGAAGCTTTTCTGAGCTCTAGCTCTGAACAAAAGGAACTTTATATACAATATCAAACACACCTCGTTTGCTTCTTGAAGACTTCTCTACAGGGTTCAGCAAACCTTTCCTTAGGCTAACTGCTAGTGTCAGCTCAGAGTTCGTACAATGTTGTGGCTGAAATACGAGTCAAGGTGGTTAAAGAAAATTATTGAAAAAATACTTTGATTTCAGGACCAGATGTCAGTCCAGGAACAATCAATTTCTATTCATAACTCCTATGCACAGGGAAGCTGTTGAACACTCCCTGATATTTGATTATACATTACTTTAATGATCCCATTGATTAGGTGACTTTTTCAAACAAGTAGGAAAGTCCATTTTCAACTGTACTTTTCTGCACTTGAGCATTCTGTGTGCTTTGATGCGTTTTGTCGTAGTTTTTTGTGTTTTTTTTTTAATTGAAGAGGCCAGTTGTTAAAATTCTGGAAAAGTATTTGAGCTATACGAATCTTTAACAATGACCAGTGATTAGCAAGGCTTTTTGCATATTTAACAGTGCAGTTACTGATAGTGATAATTTGTTCACCATGCATGTTGGATGTTGAAGTGATTACCTGCCTCTAATATTTTTTTCCTACAGAGAGATACATGCAGTGGGTGGGCATGACAAAACTCAACAATCAGGCTTTTTTGTGATTATCAAGATTACTACACTGCGATGAGCCAGAGAATCACAGAATCATTTTAGGTTGGAGGAGACATCTAATTCAGCATTCTGCTCAAAGCAAGGCCAGCTTCAATGTTAGAATTGGTTGCTCAGGACATCATTTAGTCAAGTTTTTTCAACACTTCAAGTATGAAGATTTCAGTCTGTCTGGGCCCTGCTCCAGCACTTAACCAGATTCATGGCGGATTTCATCTTTTTTTTTTTTAACCTTATATCCAGTTGCAGTTTCCCCTACTACAACTTATGATTGTTATTTCTTACTTGGACTTACATCACACATTGCTGAGAAGAGTCTGGCTCTCCCTTCTCTACAATCTAACTTCAGATAGTTGTAGACAGCAATAGGATCACCCCTCACTCTTCTCTCCTGGCTGAACAAGTTGAACTCACTCAGCATTTCCTCATCTGTTCCAGTCCTAGTCACCGGCATTATCCTCCACTGAACTTGCACCAGTTTGTCAACATCTGTCTTGTAGTGGAGGAGTCTGGGAAGAACTGGACAAAGTTTCTTAGATACTATTTTGAGAGTGGCAAAGAGAGAAACAATCACCTTCATCCACCCAGACTAGCATGCAGTTAACTTTCACCTCACAAAGGAGCGCTGTGGAGTCCACCATGACTCTCAGGTCCTTTTCTGCAATTCTGTTTGTCAGCCAGCTGGTCCCCAGTCTGTGCTGCTGCAGGTGGTTATCCCATCCTACATACAGGAATGCATTTACCTTTGCTGAATGTCACAAGGTTCCTGTTCACCTGTTTCTGCCGCCTGCCAAGGTCCCTCTGAAGGGCAGCGCTGCCTGCACTTAAGTTTACCACTTTCCCCAGTTGGGAATCACCTGTACACTTGCTGAAGTGTGTTCTAGCTCATTGTGCAGTCTGCTGCTGAAAACATCAAATAACATTCCAGTATTAACCCTTTAGGAATACAACTCATGACTTACCACCAGGTAGGCTTTGAACCGCTACCACCCCCACCTGGAGGCTGACAAGCCAGACAGTTTCTTAGCCATCTTGTAGTCCACACATACAGCCCACACTTCCTCAGTGACTACAGGAATACTATGAGAAACCACAACAAAAGCCTTGCTAAGGTCAAGGTATACAGCTTTCATTGTTCTTCCCTTGCTCGCAGAGCCAGCCATCCCACCACAGAAGTTGATCAGGTACAGTTTGCCCTTGATAAATCCATGCTAGTTGTTCCCAGTCAGCTGGTCCGTCACGTACCTGGAGGTGGCTTCTCTAAGGGCTTCCTCCATAACATTTCATAGCGCAGAGGTAAGGCCAACTGGCCTGTTGTCATTCTTGCCTTTTCTGAAGATGGGAGGAACATTCACCTTTTTCCAGTCATAATGCCCTCTTTTTTGACTTGGAATGCTTTTTACCTGCCAGCCCTGAAAAGTTTGAAGACAGGTTTCTTCCTCCTCACTGTGCACTCCTTCTATTTGTAAATGGTAGCCTTAAGCAAAGCAGTGTCTTCTTTCCACCTCACCCTTGTATTTTCTTTCCCCTCCCCCCTGCCCCAGTATCCTCTACTGTCTATCACCTATTTATGTCTTTACATCTGCAAAGATGATCTTGCCCTCCCCACTAGCTAACTGCCTTCTACAGTCCATATTTATCAGGAACAAAGCTGTAGAGTAGTGTTTTCTGCATGGTACAAGACCAAATTCAGCAAATATGCAGGATCTTGAGACAGGTCAGTCTCTCACTGCACTGGAAATCCTCTAAGAGTCATGGTAATCTAGCTGAACTGATTGTTCTCAATTAAGTCTGATGAAAGCCTAATACATACGTACACAAAATATCACCCATACCCTAAAATAAAAATGATGATATGAAGCAGCACCATGCCCATCAATGTTCTAATTAGTCAGAAAAATAAAATCAAATAGATCCATAGATAATTTTGTAATGACGAAGTGGTAAAATACTTGGCATGTTATGTATTTAAATCAAGTACAAAAGTATAGCACTCAGCTGGCTTCTTTCTATGGCAGCCTCTAGAAAAGAATGAAATGTGATAATTTCACCAGAAAGTTGGTACTTTGGGGAAAGCAGAATTACAAAGGTAATGTCCTGATAAATGACTTATATCCAGCTGAACATTTTCCCTTAATGTTAGAAGACTTGCACAGAAGCCCCTCTAACTTATAAGACCTTGGAGAAAGCTCTGTTTTCACAGCCAGCTTTCATAGATGAATCACATCTCCCTTCCTTGCCATGAATGTTGTCACCTATTTAAGGAGTCTCACTTTATTTTTTTTCAGTCTTATAAAATGTTGTGCTTTTATGAAGACTAGATTTTTTATTTTAATAAAAAAGATTCATGTTGCAATAATGTCCTATGTGAAAAAGTAATACCTGAAATACATTATTCAAGTATATTGAAAGTTGTCTCCTGTGGCTCCTACTGAAACAGCTGACTGACTTTGTGTCCCTGACTTCCAATAACCCTTTCAATGGTCAGCAGCTAAACACATTTATTATGTGCCATTGAAATGAAGTCTGTAATTAAAACTGAATTTTTTCTACTGGTTTCAAAATAAGCAAAGACACTTATTGATGCATCATTTCTAAGAAAGAAAATTTCAAATAAATCTCTTACTATGCATTCTTAGATTAAACTAATTTGACACTCACCTGGTATAACCTATGAAAAAATAATTCAGGAAAGAACACAAGTCTATTGCCAAAACCGTTATGAGAAAAGACTCTTGAAGGAACACATAGCACATAGGGAAATTATAAGGTTCATTAATTGACAGAGAGGATTAGGCTTTCTTGGACAGTACAGATGTAGAGGGGACTTAATTATTTAAAAGGTTATAAAGAGAACTCAATCTCTATTATATCCAATTTACCTCTCTTTAAATCTGCCAGAAGGTATGACAAGGATAAGATATTGAAACTTATAGAAAGAAAGGTCCTAACCCATGATGAAGAGACTATTCTTCACATTTGCAAAAAGATCAAGAGTAACAGTGAAATAATGTGTATGCATCTAGGGAAAAGTTTCTTCCCAGAATCCTTCAAAAAGCAGAAATCCTGCCATTGTATTATCAATAGGCAACATAAATAATATGAGGCACAAGGTAAAATTAAAATTTATAGGAATCAGAAACTTCAATATTACATATGCACATATCCCAAACACCTCCTTGTTTTTAATAACAACAATCTGCAGTAACTGTAAGTGCAAATACAGCATCCTATCCTCAGATGACTTCTCTGAATTTCTGACATGAAATCTAGTCTTTATAAATCTACTCTTTTTATTCCTATTTCTCATATTGGTGCAACTCCATCTCTTTAAACCATTACAGAAAGCAGAATTTAATGTGCTGCCTTTGTGGACTTCTGAGTATTTAATTTTTTTCCTCATCTTTTTCTAATCTCAGATTTAATTATATACTTTTCTGCATTTGCCTTCACTACAACAGCTCCATCAGTCTCCACATCACATCTGTCCTGTACTTGCACAGCATCTTCCACAATGTCCTGTCACACCTCATACACTCCTCAGCACAGGTACTAAGTGGAGTTCCTGACACTTTCTAGTTCCCTTTCTAAATTCACTGCTCCTTTCAAGATTAGGATTCCTAGCTATATATTCTCCCCATCCCTCCTACTCCCAGTTAAACACTTCTTCTCTTTATATTCTACTATACAGTTATCACTAACTTAAGAGTCCACATCTCATGAGAAACAATGAGATTAATCACCCTACGCATCTAATAAAAGTCACTTTGGAAAATGAGACTTGAGGTCTCTGAGAACATTTTAAGTGTGCAGGCTAATCACACTACTGCAAGCATTGTAACACTTATCTTTCATAATTAGTAAGAGCTGTGGAGCATGGTACTGAATAAAACAGACTTCCTGAACATCATCTTTATCTGTAAAAAGAAAAAAAAAAATCTAGCTGCTCTTCTATGTAATTTATAGCTCTTGCTTCAATCACCTTTTGTTTAAAAATTAAATTAGTGGATCTTTTCGAACTAAGTGTTGTTGCACACAAAAGGATAACCTTATAAGCACCTAACTAGCACTGGAGAGCCAGTATTTCTAATATTCATACAGAGACAGAAAAATAAGTCTAAACTCCTAGGGGCTTTCATCAACTAATACAGCAAGTGTATTTCCAGCAAGTCCTTGTATATATGCTCATACATGAATATGTGCCAATATGCACTTACATAAATCCCTCCTTAGTGAAGGCTGAGAGTGTTTAAAATTTTCCTTCAGTTTTCCTCTGCCAGCTGGCTGGGTGAGCTGAGGACAGCAGGGAACATACAAGGATTTTAATATTTTAGAGACCTGTCATTTTGAGGATAAAGTTTTCATTGCAGTATTTCGAGAACCAAAAATGAGATTGGCCTTCATGCACCCAGCAGTCAGAGCAACAGCACCACAGAACAGCCTGATCCCTGGACTGTCCCTGAGCTCAACAGCCACAGTTTAGCCCCAGTAAATCCTGATTCTTAGAAGGGACTTGAAAAATTTTCCCTATACATTCGTTTGCACATACATTCATGGGTAGTTCTAGATTCAAGTGGGAGAAGTTCATGAGAAATCGGGGCTTAAGCTTACTACTATTCCTTTTAAAGTATAATTGGGGGGGGGGCTAGCCCATAAGACTGCCGTGAACAGAATGTTTTATCCAGATCATAACAAGCACATTTAAACTGCAAATCCAGATCATAGCACAAACACCAGAGCTAGTTCAGACCACTCTAATTCCTAAAATAACGCAACCGTGCCTTTGTGGTACAGTGTCCCAAGCAAAGAAGTACTGCTGAAAGGCGCCAACATGAAAACATAGATACACCTCTTCCAGGGCCATTTTTGAAGCTGGCAGATCACTGCAAGGGCCCACAGGGACTTTGCAGCTTCACCTTGATCAGTCTCAGGCACTTCTGCATGACCCTTAATTGTATAGTGCAGGAAAGCTGAGAAAGAAGTAGAGCTAAACATTTTAAATGAAGCAGAAGAGAAAGCTGGCACACCACTTCCAGAGAACTGAGATGACTGCTAGGTACAAATTTCAAGGCTAACAGGATCCCAACCAGTTAGTCCAAGGCTGTTTCTTAGAAAGGCATCTGCCTTTTGGAAGGGAGTTGGTAGCAGTAGAAAGACACAGACTGTGACTGGAAATCACAAGGTCAACGGTCTGGATGAGACTGGCTGTCAAATGAGGTTAGGCTCTAGACTGTTTGTTGAATTAATGCTGAATTGTTCTAAAGGTCCTCCTCTCATTTAATCAGATGGTTGTCAAATACCTTTCAGTGAATCTTTCAGAGAGAAAATTCATATCCGCTGGTAAAGCAAACCATTTGCAATTCTCATTAAAGATTTACTTATGTTCCCTCGTGCTGAGCACAGTTACCAATTCTGATTAAAAAGTTCTTTACTTTTTAGGGACATGGCAGAGTGGAATCTCAACAGACTATATGCACAAAAGGACAGCATTACAGCTTCTAACCTTCCAGCAGAAACTTGAAGGAAAGTCCAAACCTCAGATTATGCAATGCATGAGAGACCAGTCTGTCTCAGAGAGATTGCCACATTGGAATATTTGAAGCAGTTTTAGGTCAATGCAAGAAACAGTAGGGTTACAGCTATGGAACACTGATTTCCTTAGTTAAGGTCTGAATTTGGTATTTGAAATTGTTTTGAAGCAGCTTAAAATTCAGCTTTATCTAAAGATACTGTTTTTAAGAGTTTGGATACAGAACTTGTTCATGCAAATCCGTTTAAAGCAGTTACTATGTCATGCTGTTGAGAAGGAGGCATCTCAGAAGCTGGCCTTTTCCAGGGTTTCAGAGTTTAAGCATAGACAATCAAGCACCTGGTAAGGGTATCTCCAAGCCAGTAGACATCCGAGAAACCAGGTCTCCCACATTCTGGGCATGTGCTGTAACCATTGAACTATGATATAGGGAAGTACAAATCTTCCTTCAGGAATACTTTTAATAAGTGGCTTAATCCTGTCAGTATATTTTAGATCCTACACTGAGCATATCTCCCAGATAAAGCACATAGAAAGGTGAATTTATAATTTGAGAAGCCCACCTGTTCACCATTCCCAGCTGATTCACAGTTAAGGCAGAGAAACAGATGAAGTGACTGCTTCCAAGTCCCCAGTTCCATGATAAAGGAAAGTCAATTGACTCATTGCATTCACATTTCCTATACAAGATATACTTCGGGGGTCTTGCTTCACAGTGGCCTATGTTTAGGCTCAGAAAGTTTGAAACACCCAGTCATAGTTCTATACAGCATGGACAAACAGGTACTTCCAGCAGTACCAGCCTAGCACTTGATAAAACCTCAGTATATATTGTTACTTCCAGAGTAAATGGTCTCAGTGAACACAATCAATAGGCAAAAAGAATACATTATTCTGTTGGGTTACCTCAGCTGTGTTAAACATAGTTGAAAATTTCTATTAAAATTCAGCCAGAAACCTGCTAGCTTCTTGCTAGTCCACCCCAAGAAAATAATTGTTGCATAGGATTGGCCTCAGAAAGCAACAGTGGGATGACAATATCTGTTTTACTGCTGTGAAAATTTCTGTCAGGTTTGGTGTTTGCTTGTTTTTGCATAGAAGACAATCACTTAACACTAAAAGGAATCAGCTTTTTGCCCCAAGGAAGACAAAACCTAATGCAGTAAATGAGGACAATTCAGGTGAGGCCCATAATCTTTCAGTCACTCCACTTCCAATATAAACTAAAATGTAAACCAGTGCAGGAATGGGATTTCTCTCTACCCCACATCTGAGCATTAAAAAAAAAAAATTCAAATCCTTCATATTGTGTGTGTGTGTATATATATACACGCATATGTATATATATAAAAAGAATCTCTGGGAAAATGAACAGAAATAAGTAAACATTTACTTATTACCTATTTGTTTATTTTCCCAGAAATACAGTCCTTCAGCCCGAGCTGACAGGTAGGCCTGGAAGTCCTGGGATCAATACAGTCACACATCAAGAAAAACGCAGTAAATTCCTGGGTCTCTGCATGTATGAAAATGTATGCATAGTTGCACAAACACCTTTCAACCATGTATCAAGCATTTATTTTTGAAAACTCTGTTTAGAAAATTAAAAGACCATAATTCAGCAAGTTAGAAAAAGACAAGGGAGGATTGCAGGGGGGAGAGAATCCCTTGGTACTGTTGGGCAACTGCTAATAAGACAAAGGATTAGCAACAAAGTCAGGCATTTCATTGCTTATTCCTTTTACAGAGGCACTTGTTACTTAGAGGAAATTAAAAGAAAATCTTAACACACTGCAGAGTTTGTTCGATATACCTGTGAACATCTAACATCAGACATACTGCTCCTATCCATGGTGGTAAAATAAATCTCTTTCAAAAGTCAAGAGCAGGCTGATGACAGAGAGCTGACATTCCCTGGTTTTGTGAAAGGATTTTGAGAGATTAAATACATTTGTAGGTTTTGAAATTGGGTGGGATCTACAGATGGGAGTTTTCACATGAGTGTATCTAGGCAGAGATAACACTGACATCCATTGGTTCAGGAAATGGAGAAGAACTGAGATAAATAAGTTTCCTTAAAATATGCTTGTAAAAATATTTCCAAAAGCATAGCGTTCCTACAAAGCCTTTATTGCTTTGTTAATTTTCATTTGCTTTCTGCTTATTACATTAATTTGCAGGGTCTAACCTTTCCTGTCTTCTCTCAGTCCAGAGTACAGAGGGTTACCTGGCTTCTGGTTTTATCTTCTGTAGTTTTGCAATATAATCAAAACAAAGACATTTTGTTTCATCAGCATCAACATGATTTGTGATGCAGTAAGTGTCCCTCAGGTTAAGTATTCAGACTCTCAAACCTCCTGAAGACAGAAAGATCAAAAGAGGGAATGTGAAGAGGGGAGAGAGTAAGTAATTTTGTTCAAATTTAGGAAGTTTTTCAAAAAAAGGTATCAAAAAAAAGTGTCAAACGATATATCTTTTACTTTGCAACTACTACATTAAGTGGTCAAGTTACTTTCTGAAAAAAACTGTTTTGAGATTTCTGCAGTGTTTTACAACGGGTAGCATGAAAATGACAATTTGAAAAAAAAAATATCCTGGGGTTTGCATGTAGGAAATACCATTAGTATATGATAACGTTAAAAAAGTAGTGGGAGCTCTTTTTTCAATAAAAAGGCAATAACATATCCTCCTCATTAAATAAGACATCAAATTTAATTCTTTTCAATCAATCTTTTCAATTAAAAACAGAAACACCAAAGTAATTTTATTTCTGTAGTTATAAAACTGATATTAGAAACAAAATTTCAGCCCAGAAAAATGAAATGTATTTTAATTTTTCTAGAGAAAAGATTTTCACACAGTGAATTTCCACTTGTTTTCCTTTCCTTGCGCTCTGCAGCATCACCTTCATGCTCAGTAGATAGTTAAACCTCAACTACATACCCAGCAATGGTAGAAAGAATCATCTAGAATAATATGAGGACAAAAATGTCAATGTACTATGCTTTCATCTCTCCCCAGGGCTGCTAAGTGTTCACAGATTTCTTCAGTAGCTGTTTCAGCCCAATAGTAACAAAATTCAAAACTGAAAACTGGCTTTTAAGTCCCAAAGTCCCGTTTCTTGCTTTTTTGCAGCAGGTTAATCTTTGCTGTATGATTAATACAATAGTTTTTTAGGTGGTTTTAGTTTTGGGTTTTTTTTGTGGTTTGGGGTTTTTTTACATGTCGTTTTTGTCTGTTGGGTTTTTTTGGGGGTGAGGGCCAGGCTGTTTGTGTTTTGGAGAAGCTGTTAACATTTCCTAAATATGAAGTTTCTAAGCAGTCAGCCTAAGGTCTCTTATGAGGAGCTTTTTTGTTGTTGTTTGGTGAAGTTCTAACACAGACTTGAAAATCTGGAAGTCATTAGCTGGAAACACCCTTTCCTGGTTTCCAGTTTAGCAGTGAGGTAGATTATTAAAAATTATTCTTTCCCTTTGACTTGCTACCAGGAAGAGGACCACTCAAATGAAAGAACAAGGGGAACACAAACCTGTTAAGCCAAGGTTTGTGTTGACAGATCTATGGAAGAGAACGGTGCTTAACATACACGCAACGTGGAAGAATGCAACTAGACTGCTATTTCTCCTCAATCAAATATAGCCAATAACCCATCATCCCCTCATGTGACCTGCAAGCCTTCTCACCCTGTCCAGTTAGAACAGTTATTTCTATGGCTCAGCTCTTAGAGATCTGTGCTGCAATACTAAAAATTGAGAGCTCAATCTCATCTTCAAAGGAAGATTTCAAGGAGATGGCAGTGATTAAGCAGTGAAAAATGTAAAACCAAGTGGATGATGTTCTAACTCCTGTAGACTTAAATTATATACAACAGGCTAAGTTAAAAAAATAGTATTGCAGCTGTAAAATCAGGAGTAAACAAATGGACAGTGTCCATACTAAACCTTTCCCCGCTTTGTGCACACCCCTTATGACCCATTCTACAATTCCATGATCACACGTGATTTTCCTGTCATAGGGATACACACAAAAATCCTGTTCAGTCCTCAACCATAAATCTGCTATTTTGTGTTTTTCAGGTACTTAATTTCATAATCTAGATAATGCTTCTTTATCATACCGCTTGCTTACAATCACATTTATATTGCCAGGCTGGTGGTACATTAGTGATAGCAGTTTAGCACACCTACCTAAAGAAAGCAGATATAGTGTTCCTTAGAACAGCCATATGTGAGTCAATGTGTTTGATTTTAAATGCATGAAATATTGACATGCTTTGCTCCTCCAGCACCTGCTGCTGATGGAGCTATGTACAGCAGGGCCATAGGAGTTATCCTCTCAACAGTAAGTAATGTATGATGACAAATCAGTAGTCACCAGCCAAAGAAGGGAGTGAGGTGAACAAGGGGACTAAGAAGGACAATTACTTTAGCCAGAAAAATAGCAGAGCAAGAAAAAGGAAAGAAATAAATTCAAAGCTCTTTTTTTGGACTCCAACCCCAACAGGTCTGTGCAAGTATTGCAGTTACCTTTTTGCAAGCTCTAAGAGTTAAACTGGCAGAATTCACAGACTTATAGGTGAGACTGAGGGGGACACCCTGTGCTCACCCATTCTCAATAGCACAGACCACAGAACTTGCCTGAACAAATTCCTGCCTGAATTCTTTGTGATATGTTTTGCGATAAGGAGTTTAGGAACCTATGTCATTCCTATTTTTTCTAGCTGACATTGGCTCTAATCCTGTTCCATCAAAAGGAGCAACTGATTAAAACCTGAAAGAATACAAAGGTCGAGTACTGAAAATATACAAATCAACAAAATCATTTATACAGATACAGCATCTATTTTCAGATATTCTTTCTCCTTTCAGTGTAAGGTAGATGCCTTATCTCAATTCCTGGTCTACCAACAAAGATATTTATTCTGTTTAAAATTATATATATTTACTGTGAATTATAAGTAATATATTCTTCACAAGGTTTTGAAAGTAACAGTTGTTTTCATTCCCATGGCTCGCACTTGATTGTACTGGCAGGAAGTCAAGCCTCACAAAGCAGCCTCCTGTCTAATCAAAATTAATATACAGTAATAATTGGAAGGGCACTGGAACAAAACACTGAATGGTGCCAATAAGAAGCAAATATCACACCGAGTGCAATGTGTATGTTTTAGAAAGGGCTGGGGAAAGCAGCTTTATTCTCTGTTTTTCTGAACAGGAACAAGAAAAATGGCTGTAATGCCCGTCCTTCCCTCCCAGACTGCTGACTCACAGAAGAGTGTGTCAGTGAGGCAGGCAACAAACGCATATGGGGGGCCTGGGGCAGTGAGGAAATGCAAAACTCCGTGCACATACATGTGTAATGGAGTGTTCTAAGGAATAAAACTAGAATAATTTTCTACTACTTTAAGGATTGGTTTGAACTATTTTTTGTGTACACAAAGTATGTCAGAATGACAGCGCTGGATACTGAGCAGCTCTGTCTCTCTATGGAGGGAGGGCAAGGTCCAACTGAGGAGGTGGTCCGTGTCCCAGGGTGGGCTGCCTGGTGATGGGAGAGGTGTAACCAAAGCCAGTAGCACCACCAGGGTGCATCAGCCTTAGGTTTGAGGGACTTATACCTACAGCTAAATAAAGGATTAGCAATCTCCACTCAAAAAGGGAAAGATTCTTGCTGAAAAGATGGGAAGGTGCCTCCAAGTTTCCAGCAGGCTATATCCCAAATGACTGACAGTATTTTACATTGACTGAACTTTGTAAGAATTCTTATGAAAGTTTCCTGACACTTCTCCCCTTTCAAGGGTGTGTGTCCTGATCAGATACTAAAAGTGTAACACAATTTTGTTACAAGTGAGAGAGCTAATACAGCAGTGACTGATGCACAGATAGGCCTAGGGCATCCCTCCATAAAAAATACAAACAAAAATCCAGAAGGAAGACTATTAATAAACACAGCACTCTTTACAAAGGTGTCAAAACTGGGTTTTTTCCAGACTAGTTAAATAAGCTATTTAGAAGTTCTGGATGGAGACTTAGCAGATATTTCAAAAGTTGGTTAACTGAACAGCCCAGTCAGTTCTATGACCTGTATCAAATAACCCACTACTGCAAACCTTGCAAAGTGATCAACGAGAGATTTGCACTGAGCTCAAGCCTGCCATGCACAGCTGCAAGTTTGGGAGCTAGACAGATGAAGGAATGGAATTTGATGACAAAGAAATAAATATAGCAGTGTGCAAGGAGTACAGTTGTCCATTTTCTTCCATGTGTTTCCTTTCTAATGTTACAGTATTCCTAGAGGTCTCTCCAGTAATAAATTAAAAAAAAAAAAAAAAAAATCAACACAGACAGCAAAAGCTGCCATGATAGGATTTCACTGTGTTGCTGGAAGACAACTCTGGTTATTTTTATTCCAAAACTCTTGAAAATCATTATTAAATTGTTTATTCATTAAAAACACACTTTCTTTATATCAAATGCACAAAACCAAAAAGAGACTTTTACTGAGACCTTGCAGCCCCTATTAGGAAAAGGTTAGCTCAACCCTTACTAAACCACATCATCCACTTGTACTGAACTCAAGAGCAATGAATCTAACAACAGAGGACATTAACATAGCAGTTCAAAGAAGAGCTATATTAGCTTATTGCCAACATAATACTGAGGCTTCTAGTGTGCCGTTAAGGAAGCAAAGCTTATGTAATCATGTAACATATGCACATATACACACTGTCTCTTCCCTCTGTCACTGGTTTTTGAACCCCTGACCCTCTATTTTCAATAAAACAGTAATTGTCTGGAAGATACTGAGTTTCTTCACACCTTTGGAAAACAAGCAAGTAGATAAATGAGAAGCATTATTACTGCCCTTGCAGGAGAGACTGAAGAGTGAGTTCAACTTATTTGCTACTAGAGAATACACACAAGAAAGATTATGAGTCGCCTAGCCACAGGAAAGCTACAAGCTCACTGTCTGTAGGATAGACTACAGTGAGTCCAACCACAACCCAAAAAAGAAAGCCATAAGAAGTTTGACTTTGCTAGTTCAATTTCTCAGAGAATAGTTTATTTCCAGGTAGCACAGCCCTTAAAGGAACAAGATGCTCACAACTGTGAAGGAGCGTGTCAATAAGCCCATCACATTTCCACCCACCTAAGTCCCTCATCTTTCAGACCGGCTTCTGAATTTTCAACCAATATCTACATACTGATCTTACAAAACAAAAACAAAAAAACAAACCATCCTCTTCTGATACCAGTAGGCACATGATACTCCCTAATAGCAAAAAACATCCAAAACATCCTTTTACATGAGTGAGAGCAGAAACGCATCCACAGCCGCCCATGAATTTGAAGGAAGTATGATAGTCTCTCTCAATATTATTCACAACAAGATTAAACTTATTTCAGTTATAACGAACCTTCTTCAATTAAATTCTGCATTTGTTTCCAAGGAGATTTTGCTATACGAATGTTACAAAGAGTGAAAACAAACCTTTTTGACCTCATGTGAGACAAAAAGGTAAAAAGCAAAATAAAAATCGGTTTGTTTGTTTTTTATTTAAAATGAATTTAAAAGTATATTCCTAGACCAATTCAATGTAATCTCTAAAACTTTGCATAAATGTTTTCCAGTGATTAATTTTGTTCTCCTAACGAAGATTTTTGGGGTCCCTTAAAATCATGGGGTTTATATTATGGAATCTGGCTGGAATTAAAGCTATAGAAGGGATAGTTTAATAATATTATTACATTAATTAGTTTGTAACCTTTAGCTAATTGCTTTCAGTTCCCTATTAATTCAAGCTCTGATTATCTAACAGATGTTCCACTGCAAGAGAAATCATTATTAGCTCTTATGTGGTCAAATGTTAAATGCAAACTCCAAATCAGGCTGCATCTATTTGCAAAGCTGACTTCAATAAAAATTGCATTTTTATTCTCTGTTCCCCTTTCTTTCACAGGACGTTCAAGTCATCTTGGTAATGGCAAAACTCTCCAGGATACTGCAACTAATGTGGTTAATAAGATCACAGCTGGTATTTAGAGTACATGATGACATGATGAATTGAGTGCCAGAAAAAGCACAGAAAGTGACTGAAAGTCACAAAAGGTGTCTCCTTCCTTTTGCACTGGTTTTGCATGGGTTAATTGGGACCAAAGATCCAACATGGCAGAGGACTGGATATTACAGGTAAGTCTTCATCTCACAGTCATCTCTGATGCACGTTCAGTTACATTATTATGTGATCTAGTCAGACTGAAACAAATAAGCTTTATGCAATAGCTGTATCTTTAATTTTTTTTTAATTTAATAATAAATAAATGAATGAGGGATGGTAGATGATGTAGGGCAAGGAGTAATTACAGCAGCAACAAATAGGTTTAGGTACTGCAACTGCAAGACAAAACATACATACTTGGTTCCCAATTACCATTCTAATTAAAACAATATAAGTGCATACAACTGGACATGATGCACTAATTAAATCACTTGCATGCTGCATTGACCTCAAGCACACATACTGGCATTGTTCATGAATAATTGGGATTTAATAATATATTGGAGGATTATTAAGACTTTTAGATGAGCCTCATTACACTTAATGAGAGCACTGCATAAGGGACAGCAGCATCGTCATGAAAATATATATGCTCTACCTGCACGTCACACAGTCAGGGCTAACATAGCCACCTTTCCCATTTTTTGGCTTAACTTTCTGCAAAAGCCAAGGTATCTATCCTCCTCAGAGCACCTATCCACTCCCAAGGTTATATATTCCTAAAACAGGTCAAATTTTTAACAGCCTCAGAAGAATTATGCTCAAGAGGTCAGCAAACACAACTGAGATGTACCTGGTTTTGGTATGATGACATAGGCTGCTTTTAGCTGCATCAGTTGCAACATGCTACACATTCACAAAGACCCAGGTGCAGGCCTTGATGGTAAGCCGTGTGGGCATGCAGGCAAGAAACAAGGACCGTATTTTAAGAGCATCATATACCGGATACAGTCATAACAGAAACAAGAAACTTTGGTCAATTTTCAAATTATGTTCACCATTATTGTATTTCAAATCACTTTAATAATAATTTGTGAGTTGTATCTACAGCTGTCAATCTGCCTGCCAATATCCATTTTGTCTAAATGAGTACTTTTCCACAGGAAAGTGTCAATTCTGGAAACATACACACCCCTAATCAAAATATGCCTTCATACAAGGAACTTTTTAAAGTAAAAAAATTCATTCCTCTATCAAAGCATGTATCACTTTGTTTCCAGTTGTGTAGCCAGAGAAGCCCTGTTAGTATTGAAGCATTTTCAGTTAAAACAAACTTTATTCCTTGTTAAATAAGGTTACAAAAAAATTTAATAATTCCAGGTTACTTCAAGATTTCCACGGGGGAAAAAAAAATATTTTCCCCCATTTAATAATTTAGCAACTTTTTCTGATTTGAATTTCTCAAAGAAATATCCAATTTTCCTTTCAAACTGTTTCAATCAGTGCTCAGAAGTTCCACCAGCTCAGCATAAGTCAATTTGAATGTCATAAGCCAGTATAAAGAGATGCCTACTAGAACAAAAAGGAAACTTCAGGATAGAGTTACAATATCAGAGCCCAAAGTTTAATTTAAAATTGATATGTTATGTACAGGTTGGCTTGTGCATTTGTTTTTGGGAAATATTATTCTTATATGAGAGTAAATAAAAGGTTTCAATGACATATCAGCAACATCTACAGCTCCAGTAAGGGCAGCATTTTGGATCCAACATTTTATCCCTTTCAAAATCCTGTATCCTGGGAGGTTTATAAACTGTTGCACCTGCTGAGAAAGGGTAACATTTTCACAAGGGCCTTCAAATGTAATCTCAACAGCTACAAGAACATTAGCAACTTTGGTGAGGAAACAGAACTAGAAGCAGCTCTGGAGAAGTTTCACGGTGCACAGTTCCTCAGTGTGGCTTTTCCTTTCCCTAGTAGACCTTGTCTCCAATTTTCAGAAGGGAAGGAGGGGGTGAGGAAGGCTGCAAAGAGCCACACTTTGTCACCCATACTTTCCTTCCATGGTTATGTCCAGCTGGCTCCACCAGCCAGGTGTTACAATGAACCTGTTCAATACATACAGCTGACATTTTGAGTAAATTATGCACAAACTTCTGTCTCCAGAACTGGAAATTCTGCTCATTACCTTGCCTCATTATTTTTGCTCCTGGTTGTGACAATGCAAGAACTATCTCTTCCAAGTTTCTTATTTTATGTATGCAGGAAAGCATTTACAATTGAGACAAGGTCTGGATGATAGCTAGAACAGTTCACCCAGGTCAAATATGAACAGATACTAAATCCAATGGTGTTTTTATTTGATGCTAAAATATGAGAAAAGAAAATACCAGATAGAGGTAAGTTTCTATTTAGAAAAAATACTTGTATAGTGACATACATATATGCTTAACATTCATTGCACCACATGACTCTTAGAATACAAGCAGTCTCTCCCTGCCCCTAGAAATCCAAAACCTAAAGTAGGAAACATAAGTTTACATCTGAAACAAACAGAATAAGATGATAAGGATCCAATCTCTGATTAGAGCAGGATGCTGTTTTGTCATTTACATCATGACTCACTTTATTGAGGCTTTAGAAACACTTGCAAACTTTCTGGAAAACATGTTTTAAGACTGATTCCAGACTGTGGTTATTTGAAGGGGAAAAAAAAAGAAAGAAAGAAAAAAAAAAAAAAAAGACACCACAACAAACCAGCTCAGATATTCTGACTGCATCTTCATCCTTTCCTCCCAGAACCAAAACACAACACACTCATAGGTTCTCCTGGGTAACTGTAATTCATTTAACAGTGCAGGAGACTGGGAGAAAAAACACAAGCTGAATTATTCCCAGAACTTGAGCAATAAAAGAAAACCTTCCTGTGGAAGGACAGGTGATACTGGGAGTTCTCATCATCAAGACAAAATTCAAGATAAGATTCAGGAAGCAAAAATGTAATCCAAATCCACATCAGCCTAAATTTTCAAGCCTATCAGGGACTGAAGTGCCTAAGAGGAAGTAAGTTAAATATACCTGATTTAAACAACAAAGATATATATACATATATAAAAAAAAAATTAATGGGAATGTTTAAAGTACGTTAAGGTGGTCATCAAAAAAGAAAAGTAGCCCAATTTTACCTTCTCTTGGGAAAATTTAAGCTGAGATACCTGGACACCGGGAAAGAATTACAAAACATTTGGAAGAAAGATAGGGAAAATCAACTGTACTTTCACTAAACTGTTAGAGAAGCTCCAAAAAGACATTGGAAAGACCAAGCAATCTGAAACGGGAAACAAAACAATGCTGAGAAGCAAGCCATAGGTTCTCTCAGGTAAACAGAGGATGATGACAGAAAATAGTATGCATCTATTGCAGGTAATTATGGAAAGGCTAGGGAGCAGGTCAGAGCAGCAGCAGAGAGCATACAGTCAAACCAAAACCAGCTTGGGCATTTTGTAGCCTATGATGGTTCCCTCCCATTCCCATTCTTAACTACATTTACATGTTTGCTGTTAAATTATACTGCCAGACTCAAAAATACTGTGCAAGATACAAAGGTTCCTATCCTGAACTGTAATGAAACCAGTAACATTCTGAAAAGAACAGATATCTATATATTTGTTGTTATTCAAGCATGGCCTATGCAAGCATGACTCTCAAAGTACACTGAAACATATCACATACATGAAGTGGGGAAGGCTCCCAACCCACCTATAAAGCTTCACAAAGGTCTGTCTAATTAACATTAAAAGGCAAAATGCTAGCAATTAGAAAGGTCCTCAACTGGCTAACAGGATATACTGATTTGTGCTTTTTGAGCTAAATCTGTCCCCGTATTATGGAAATGTACTTTTATGTCTTTCCTCACGAAAAGGAAATGAAATGGTATTTAGTAAAATTAGGCAAAAAAACCTCCAATTACTTTTGAATGCTGTGTTCAAAAAGTTTACAAAAAAACCCCCAGAAAAGTAAACAAACCCCCTCAACTCACTGAATCTGTTCCTCTACATCCTCCTCATGTGCATATTTGACAATTTGTTCTCATGGGGTTGATCATTTCCCTCATTGTCTGAAAGGGCAACTCAAATGGCATTTTTCTCATTGCAGAAGAATAGTAATTTCAGTTTTATATTTGCATTTAGTCTTCTTCATCTTTATTAATGCATTTAGTAAGTTCAAGAAAGTCAGATATATTGTGACAACTTTTTTGATTTATTATTATGTCTCCATTTATGAAAGAACTTTATTATTCAGGAAATTAAAGCCAACCTCAATTAAGGCTAACCAAAGCAAGCAGCACCAGCTACAATTAGGGGGCAAATGACAATCACAATTCTGAATTTCAAGAGTGAAACATTCAGCAAGAACCACAGATTCGCTGCTACTTAATGCCTACCGGGTCATTAAACTAAGGAGATATTTGGCAGCTATGTGTGATGAACTGTGGCAGTTCACACAGCAATAAAGTGTACCAATTCCACCCCTATTCATTTCTTCCCTACTCATCTGTCAAATTGCCCTATGTACAGCTGGTATCTCCGAAGAAAGGTTTGTTGAAAATGTCTCTTTCTCCCAGATACCTAGCTGGTCGTTTTCAGGATGTTTACAAGGAACTGAGGTTTTCTCCACTCTAAAGTGAAGGAAATTCAAGAAAAGCCTTGCTTATCAACCCAGCCAAAATACTGAACAAATAGATGGGGACCTGAAAAGTCTAAGCTATGAAAAAGAGAAACTGTTCCTCCTGCTGCAGCTATAACCTCAGGTTATGTCATGCTGCTTATGTTTAAGTACTACAATGCCAGCATCGCTGATCTCTTGAGGACTTGTCCTCTCCAGAACTGTTCTTTCAGGTTGCCTTATTAGGTAGCCAGAGCGCTGCATGACTCGATCTGTGAAAATTCAGTCTGAGCCTTTTTCTTGCTCTCACCAAAGGTCCCAGATTATAATTTAAAATAATTCTCAAAAATTAAACTGAACCTACTAGGGGACTCCTTAACAAAACAGTTCATCATAATTACTTTTTACCCTAACACAATTAGGACAAGATAGATTCTCAAAAAGCCCATGCAGACCACCCCTCCCAATTCTGAATATCCAGTGAAGCAGTCTAGGGCTGACTTCTGGAGAGAGGGAAAGTAAAGAGTTTCAGCTGAAATCAGTTATGGATGATCAGATTTTCAAAATAAAATCATGCCTGTAATTAAGGAGCTATCAACAGCAACTGCTTAAAGCACTACCCTGGAGTAGTGAGCATTATTATAGAAGACAGTAGCATAATAATTTTATCTTTACACATCTGGTGGTACTTGGTGAATTAGTGTTTATTATTGTTTCTAATAATAATTTATATGGTCCAATTTTAAAGAAAGTAAAGTTATCAATGTTCTCATTAACTCTCCTCCAAAACAGCCTAAAGTCACCAACTCAGAAATGACACAAAACAACCCTTCAATAGATCTGGTATGCTCCTTCAGACAAGAGGTCACTCAAAGCCTAACCCAGCAACAGCTTATTTGATATCAGAGAGCACCAAACTTCTCTTGCCTTTGATATTCACTTTTTTACCTTCTCATTCTAATGCTTAGTCTCAACACTTGATAAAACCAGGAGGTCTGTTTTAAGATTCAGATCTTCCAGTTCAATGATGCAGATCAAACAACTTCCAATAACATTTGGGGAGTATCCAAACTTCTGGTTACCAAACTGAGAAAGCTGGAGGTTGACTTGGGTGACTGACCCATTGCAGATTTCTAGCAAGTAGAGATAGAATAATCCTTTTTCTTTGCTTTGGTTAAATAATCAGTGAATTTTTATTTAGGATATAGTAGTTACTAAGTTAGTAACAAATAGATGATCCATATCCTAGCCATATCATCACTAACTGCCTACATTCTTTGCTGATGATACTTCTGTAAACAATGCATCTTTACAGATTTATGTTGGCAGAAACTGTCTCAATATTGTAGAGAGGCATTAGTCAGAATCACAGATTCAAGCATCCTGTAAATTTTGGGAGGGCAAAAAATCAATGCAACATTTACACTTATAATTAATCTCTAGAATTTATACAGATTGGTATAAGTGTGAAGTTCTCTCTAATCAGTGCAGAATAAAAATACTTTTTCCCCTATATATTGCCATTGATGTTTCAAAAATAAAAGGGTTTTTTTTTCGGTACAATTAATTTAATTCTTTTAAGACTTACTTAATTTTAAGGAGTTTTACAGCCTGAAGACAAAGAATGAATAGAAAAGAGAGAAATCAGTACAGTATTACTGAGTTCTTATCTTTGAATGCTTCTGCTTTGTTTACAGTTCTTAATTTATTTTGATCTCAGACAAGATGTATGGGAATGTCACAAGCTATCTATAACAAGTATTTTAAGCTGCCTAAATAACAGCTGCCTTCAAACAGGATTTCAAAAGATGTTCGCTAAACTCTGCTGAGTTCCAACAGGCTGATACCCCAGGCTACTGTATTACTTACTGATCTCTCCTAGGTCAATGAGAGCTGCAGGTGCCAAAAACATCTCTAGATCTGGCCCAACAAAGAATCCTCAATATCTGGATAAAAGACCGCAGCCCGTACTGAGGGAAAACTTTGACTGGCACCACAGTTCTGCTCAAACTAGCAAGAAGTTGTGGTTTGTGTACCTCAAAGCTATGGATGATCAATGACAGAGAAACATAGTCCAATCAATCCTTTGAAAACTTACCCAACTGATAATTTGTTTTCAATTTTAATTTTTAAAATACAACACCATGCTACTTAGAATTTTTTTTAAAAAAAGTAAAAGTCACAAAGCATTTTCCCTAGGTGAAAATCCTAGGTGATTATCCCCATTCCCACAGGTACCTCTGCACTAAAGAAAAAGTCAACATGCACTGAAGCTTGAAGCTACAGCTTTCAAAGCTGACTTTAGAAGTCTCATCTGAATTAGGACTATCTGTAAACTGATATGATCCAAATTTAGTTCAGACATGACACCCCTTAAAAAAAAATTATGCTGCTTATATTTCTTTAAAACTGTCATTGTCTGAAATATTTGAAAATTTTCTTCATCAGCCATGACTTCTATAAAACATTTGCTAAAGATCCATATGTATTCATCGTACTTGCAGAATGCTAGTCACAGCATCTACAAAGATTTCCCTTATTCATGTTGTGTATCTGAAATGCAGTGAGGTTTTCATTTTATGTGTAATTGCCCTAGGATGCCTTGCTTTTACAGGCTCTATAAGGAGATTATCGTAACAGTGTGATTTGTCACATTTTGAGCTGAAGAATTCAAAATCATTAGTATCTCAATTTTGCACAGAGATAACAGCAGCTATGATTTTTAGGCATGTTTTTGTGGCATAGGCTCAGGTAGAAACAGTAGTTTCTTCATACATGCGAAGGAAGATCATTTTACCTTTCAAAAGCCAGACAAATTAAATTAATATTAAGATAAACACTAATAGCACAGTAACAAAGAAATCTTTTTGTGTTTGTCTCTCATTGGGACACTAGTTCAGGACATAAATCAGCAGTTACCCATGTCCATCTTCCTATAAAGCTGAAGAGACTTATTTTTCTCAATAAAATGGGGGTTGCCAATTGCTTCTGCAGAAAGGATAATTTTAACATAGGTAGCAGATCCCTATGCAAAAGAGCACTGATACATCGCTGCTACCTGGAAGCAATAATTACTGAAGCTTAACTCTTAAGATATTCTTACAATAAAAACTAAGCAAAGAAGCAATACCATGCTCTATAGGATCGCCCTGTATTTCTGCTCACACAAACAATTTATGCAAGTGCTTGGTAACCAGCCTTTGCTACAGAGAAAATGAATAATAAAAATTAAGTTATCCGCAGCTCCCTGAAATTAACCAGAATCCCATTTGTGCTTGGTTCAGACGTCATAGGACAGCCATTACCTACAGGATCAATATATTTACATTTAATAATAATTTAAAAAAAAAAAAAAAAAAAGGACAGAGAAGAAAGGCACCATTCCTATTCTGGAGAGCCCCAGTTGAGCTGGTAAGTGGGGCTGCAATTTGAACCAAATCACAGGATCCTCTTTTCATCATCTTGCTTCTCAAAATAGAGCACCAGCTGCAGGACTAGGATGTAGCAGAGAACAACATCCACTTTATATAGCACAATAAACAGTGGGAGTGAGGGGGCAGGGAAGAGAGAGAAAGAACAGAGGGATATGCTCATTGAGCAAAAGGGGAACGCTTATCTCTCCCAGCATCGTTTTCTGAAAGATCCACAGCAGCTAAGAACTCCGAAACTCAAGGAAGTCCTTTCTTTTTCTTACTCCTCCCTTCTGTCCCTCCTATAAAATGGAATGGTGGAAAGGCTCTTTTCTTCCCTTTCCAGGTGCCCTCAATGCTCTCCTGAAACAGAACTCAGGGCCCCATACCCATTTCCGCATCTCCTTAATACCTTCACACTTGGCTGCAGCTTGGAAGGGCCTGTGGCTGCCTGAAGTGTTTTCCTTTGGGTTCCTGCACTTCCCCAGATGAGCAACACTGCTAGTTACATTAGTCATCCATCTGAGTGACATATAACCAGCAGGGAAGCACCAAGAAGGATAACTCTACTGTTTGATGTCCCAGGCCAGGCAGTGAAGAGGACAGACCTGTATTACATGAGTCCATGAGACAGGCAAACCATAATCTCACGCTGGACTATCTCACCAGTGTTAACAGGAAAAATTAACTTCAAGAAAAGTAATCCTAGGAAAGGAAATGTAGGGCAGAACCAGATAGAAGCAGATATGGCCAAAGGAGACTGCAGCTTTTTGTTTTGTTGGGGTTTTTTTGTAAAAACATATCTCTTTTTGATCAGACTTCTCATGGATGGTCATCTGTTCAGACTGTCTCCCATTACCTGCCATACAGCATCATCAATTTGTTTTCCATTTTATATTTCACCAATTACTTGCTCGTTCTCTACTCCTTAACCTCATCTCCCTCACCCTTCAACTTCAACACCTTACGTTCTTTCCCTCTTAAATGTATCCTCCTCCTAATTAAATCTATTATCACTTACCTTCCTCAGAAGGTCTTAATTTTCCCTCATTTAACAACATGTTACTATTTATGCAGCACACGGAGTGTATGAAACTTTGTCCTTTTAGCTGGCCAAGTACAACAACTATTCCTTAGGCACTGCTCTCCAACACCGTAAAAACAAATGCCATCCACAGGGCTCACTTAAATATTGTATTTAAATCAGCCTCTAACATGCTGACAGTAGAGTATCTCTGAGAAAACATTCCTATTTGCTTGCATCATACTTGACTAATGGAGCTGCTCTTGATGAAGAATGACATTTTGAGTAATGGAAAAAAACTGCTAGGGAATTCATTTACTTCTAAACATCTCTAAACAAATTGTTTAACTTGCCAGAAGCATTTAGCTTCAACATTCTTAACATGGAAAAATGAAACATTTTTAAATGAAACTGCCTTGAAAAAAAAGAGGTTATGAAAAAATGGTTAAATAATCTCAAAGTAAGATTTTTCACTTCATTAAGCAAAGGATTTCAACTCAATCCAAATTGGGGAGGGGAGTGAGCAGAGTAGTGCAGTAGCAGAAGAGAGAGAGCACTGTTTCATCAAAGATAAATAACACCACACCTAGGAAAATGTTCCTTTAGATTAATCTTAATGTAAAAGAAAAAAATAATCATATCATTTCAATTAGCAAACCGGAGTGGCTGTTATTTATGTAGTGCATGTTATCAACCCTTAACTGACTTGTTATTTCAGTGTGGCTACCTGGCCCAACATTCACACATATTTTTTTCTTTGCTGATATTTTCTCTGAAGAAACCCCCAGATAACAGATCTAGAGAGAATAACTGGCTTTGCCCCCAAAATAATTTAGGTCTCCATAAAACAAATCTTTTACATCAGTTAGATGCTGTCCTGGATATCCTGCTTATCTATTATCCTCTAAATACCAAAGGCTTTGGAAAGGAGAGGACGGAAGTTCACAGCGGGGGCTTATCTCTAAAGTCAGTTTCAGATGCCAGTTCAAGGTCTTGACTTTAATCTTCAAAGCAATTAACAGATGAGCCTCTGCTACACTGGAGACCAAATTGCTATCTACAAATTGCCTAAACAGTTGTGGTTCTTTGGGACAATGCTGATCACAAAGCCCAGACCAAGCTTCATAAGAGCTGAGGCAAAGCATTTTGTTATAGGAACCTAGCTATGAAGCAAGTCTCCACAGGAGAATTCAGAGCCTCACTCTCTTCTAAGCCACTTTAAGCCTCTTCCAAAAGGAAGGAGAAAAAAAAGCTTCCCACCTAAGCAGTGGTACAAGTACCAGCAACCCTCCCCAGTTACAAAATATTTTCCCTACCCTATCCTCAACTTAATTAGCAAAAAAAACACAGAAAGTGGTTTTATTCAAAAGGGAGATGAGCAGAGAATTTTTAAGGCATTCAGGAGAGTTCTAGATAATGCTATTGTTATAAAAAAAGTACAGGCAGCAATCCCAGCTAGTGAGAATTGTATGTTATGCCCTGACACGAGCAATTGTCTTTCTGTTAGCCTTGCAATCTACAGTTTGGAAAACACCACACCAATAGATTCATGAAACACACACATCGTAACTAAATTTCCTCTTCAAAACAGCCAGCCTACCTCTGGAGAAGCCATAGATGCTACATGGACACTCTTTTCACCTCAAAAACATTTTGTTCTGTGCTAAACCCACACACATAATTGAAATCATTAAACATGAAAAAAATATGCCTTTAAAACATGAGGTTCTGATTGTTTTGGTGCCCAGGCCAAGGATGGAATCACATCCCACATGGCACAGGGGGAAGAGTTAGACACCTGCAGTCACTGCAAAAACCAGTTGAAGTTCTGGACACAAACAGGCAGCAGATAACTATGTGTAAGTGCATGGGTGAATGCTCAAAATCGAACTCCTGAACTCTCAAGCAGGAGACTGTTAACTTGCTAGCTGCAACCAGTATGGGCTGCTTGGAAATTTTATAATACCTGCATTAAACAGAAGTGACACATCTTGAACACTCCAACTAATGAAGAGACATGAGACGGACCCACCAATTAAGAGGCTGATCACCTGCTGTCCTTCTTCACATACTCTATTGAGACTGGAGAAACTGGGAGCTTGGTTTCCAGGAAACAGAGCTGGTGCCAAGAGATGGGGCTCTGAATGGAAGAAGTGGTCTCAGAAAGAAGGAGACGGCCCAGAAAGGAGGTGAAGATCCTGGCCCAGGGGAAGTAAGGGAAGATCCCAGAGATAAGGGAAACATGTGGAGACCAATGTCAGGGGATGCCCACAGACGTCGACCAGTAACCGCAAGAAGCATTAGAGCAGGAACTGACACAACTTTCTGTTCAACCTTCCCAGGCAGCAGCAACCTCCTTGCAGAGAAGGGAGGTCAGATCTTAGGAATGAAACACTAGGGCTGTAAACAGCCACAGAGAATAAACACAGAATAAATAAAAAATTCCCCTCCAGAAGTTTTTACAGAGGTGATATTCCCTATTTTCACAAGAATTCTGGATGAACCTTAGAGAAAGAGCTATGGGATGGAGAAGGAAGCAGGGAGGGAGAAGTGCTGCTGTTAATTTGGCATTCATTTGAAGGAGCTGAATGGGAGCCAGAAGTAGTACAGATGGCATCTCAATTCCCCCTTCTTTAGAAGAAAACTTATTTTTAATACAGTAACTTTTTGTTTCCATTAAGGCATTTTTAGCTGTGAAATAAGGACAGTTAAAAGCAGCAGTTAAAACCTCAGTTTTTAGATGACAGTTCTAAAAGCAGTATATTTCACAAAGCAATGGTTAGCGACACACACATACAGTTTCTTCAAAGCCATAACAAGGTGCTGGGCAGTAAGGATGCAGGGGGCTGTTGGCAGGCATCCTAAGGAGGAACAGTAAGCCACACAAAAGAGACCATACTGTTATCTTTGCATAAGGCAGGGGAGAGTGTGGAATTTATATTAAATTATATATTCTATTTTGTTCTTTGCAACGAATACTAGCTGTAAGCCTCCCCTGCTATGCAGCATTCCAGACAGCTGCTTGGTTTTCAGACACCTGATTAAAAGTCTATCTGACAGCCACCAAGGCTGCAAATCTGGAGTTTTGACTCCATTTCAAACACTGACTCATCTCATGCAATAAGTAGCGCAAGAACCTGAAAGGGATACAGGTGGGGAAAAAAAACCACAGTGGCAGTTTTGGAGTTTCTCACCTTGAGTAGAAATGCAGGCTGCATTTAAAAGCAAGATTTTGTTCTAACTAGGGAAGTCAGTCAACATCACAAGCAAACATTGGTAAGGACTACCAAGGACTAGCAGGAAGGACTGGGCAAGAAATATTACTCAACACAAAATACTGCTAGAGCATTGTCTCATTGAAAGGGTCAAGTTCAGATGAGGTATGAATAACCTCAAGGCACGTTAAAGAGCCGCAATTTGAGTGCTTTTGATTTCGTACAGTGAGATACTCTTTCTGAAACTGCAGTCCTCAATTCCTGGTCAGATGGCCCTGCATTGTGTTGATTTGTTTTGGTTCCCAGTAGCTAGATCCTGGAGCATCACATGAGAATTGAATATAAGTGTCTTTTGGGGGAAGGTGAAGAGGGAAAGGAAGTAGCTCTCAAAACACATTAGGCATTAGTTTTGTAATCTACAGACTACATAGTCAGTCGGGTTCAGTGCATATTCATGACTGAACATGACTGACTGGTCTAGGCCAACGGGAGTGTGGCCTGATGAGTTGAAAACCTTAAACTTTCACAGAAATGGTAAGAGGTAGAAAACCTACCAGAGCTCAGTGGGTCCTGAAGCACACTGCAGTCCTAATAGACTGGTATTGGGAGTGCTGCACCACATCATCAAGACCTTATTTCTCTCAGCTTCTGTGTCCACTATCCCAAGCTATAATACTTTGACTTGGGCCTCTTGTGTTTATTCCCAGCTCTGCTGCAGTCTACAAACCAACAACAGCATGAACTGGTAGAATCCCAAGTTAAGAACATCAGCTTGATGATACCTTCTAACACAACTGTCTTAGTTCTACCTGCTAGCAGAGATTTAACTTTCCAACTGTCTTCTCCCTTTCTCCATGAGGAAGAAGCCTCCAAGGAGCAATGACACCCTTAAAAAAACCCAAACAAACTTAGAAGGCTAAAACACACCAAACACATTTAATAGCTTGTTTTCCAGTATGCCTCATGTCCTTACACAGTTCCCATTAACAGTTATCTATCACCCTATGGTTGTTACAATACTGTATGACATCTCCTTACCCTCCCATTCCTGCAGTGGGATGGCAGGAGTGCAAACAAAAAAGTATATCTGTCATCAATATGATGGACATATTGGTGAATGACAAGATTAGCAAAATAGTTTGGATGGTACTGTATCACCACAAGGTGTTCCAGATTCATCTGAGCTTTCTGACACCCATCAATTGCCTTCAGCACCTATCTATTTTAATGGCAAGTAGCACTTCATAATCAAGGTTCGCAATACCATAAGTTGCCATTCTGGTTTATCATCAATGTTATCAAGATCAATAACTCATACTACCAATCCATATGTGAAACGATTACAGTTGTTCCCGTTACACTGGGTTTTGATAGCTTTGTCTAAAGGCTGGGGTACAGGGCCTTGGACTTAGGGAGAGGGATATTTTTAAGTTCCACAATGGTTCCTTTTATTTGACTTTGTGTGCATCATTGCAGCTGACTAGTAACAGTCAAGTCTGCACATACAGACTGAGCATTCAAGATATTTTACTTGGCCAAGCTTACAGAGCTGCTAGCATTGTAAATGCCTGTAGTTAAAAGCCAGCCACAACATACAAACTAGGAGAAATAAGTACAGTGCAGCTCCTGCAGAGAATGTATAAGGTGGGCAGCTAAAAATCATGGGACCTGTGGGAGGCATGGATTATAATTTTCATTGATTCTCTGCAGGATTTAATAAATCCTTATATTTATTTTATTATTTTTTTATAGTCCAGGTGCAGCAAATTCTCAGGCAGTCACACCCCAGTATCTCTTTCCTATTTTTAAGCACAATTGTGAAAAATACCTCAGTCAGCCTAAACTCTAAAGAAGAAAAAAAAAAGTGAATGAACACCCTACCATACAGTCAGATAATTTCTATGCTGGTTGATAGCCACATAGTTGAAATAAGAGCTCCTTCAAATCCTTGATTGTATTATCTAGCCAGAATTCTAATAATCCAAACATAAGAATACACAGATTATGAATAACTTTCCTGTTCTAGAAAAGGTTGTTTAAATTATCAGAGTATGAAAGCTGACCAAAATTCAGATTTTCTGCTTTGTGGGAAATTTTGAAACCAACAAAAACTAGTTTTCATTCCTACGAATGCATGAAGTAGCAGTTCTGAAATTTCAGCACAGTTTTCTGTTCAGAAGTACTACATCACAACCTCCCATTTCTTCCACGTTTGGCAGGGATTTTCATTATTTCATGACAAATAAGTAGTAATGTATAATTATGTATTACTATTATTGATGCCAGTATATGGATATTCTATTATTTTCTGTGTCCTCTAGGGCACTGTCTAATTAGTACTCTTTAGAGAATCTCAAATTTTATTTTATTTTTCTATTAAACGGTTTAACACAAAAGCATGTAAAATAAAATCATCCTGTATCTGTAACAGCAGAGATGATAATACAAGACAAAAAATTAAAAACGAACACGTTTCAAAAGTTCTCCAATTTTTGTTTGGGAAGTTTCACATTTCATTTTTTTTTTTTTTACTCTAATTCCTTATTAACACAGGTAAAATTTTGCCAGGAAAATTAGTTCCAACAAAATAAACTATGTATGACCACATTTGCTTAGACAAGGTTAATACATAAATAAATCTGACAGCTGTATATACCAGCCAGCAAGCAAAGCTGAGACCAGGTGTGCCTAACACAAGCAAGACCACTCAGTGGACACTAATCACCGCTGGGCAGAAGGAATTCTCAGGCCCCTCACAGCCAAGGAGGACATCAGCTCCACCCATGCCTGTGTGTTTCAAGACCTCCCCTCCACTTCTAGTAATGGCTTGTGCAGCCAGACTCTTCTCCAATATATTAGAAGAAGATAGACTCCAAAACTACATGCCACTAAACGTGTTCCTAATTATGCACAAGCCACCACCTAACTAAACGTCTTTAAAAACATGTTTACAGAAACAGCGTAGTACCCAGGACTTGCTACCAACCATCAGTGATCAAGGTACAGCCTCTATTCTCATTAAAAGTTTAAGCAGCAAAGGGAGAAAAAGCACAGAGTGCAGTTATAGCCAAAGTCTCTGCTTGCTTTGTACTGCACTGGCTCAGCATGAACCAAAATTCCACCTCTCCCTGGCCCCTGCTCTGCAAACGAGGCACAAAAAACAGAGGTGGTTAATGAATATGCTGCGGGTTTTTTGCCCAGAATCAGCACAATGTTGCTTGGCACGAGTGCACTTTAACAATGATGAATCTGGAAAGTTCACTTTGATTAATTACTCTCAGATTTTCACGTTCACCATCTCATACAAAGAGAAGGCGGATCAAGCTGTTGGAAATATTTCTCCCTCCACCCCCTTGATATTTGGTGCTGCCTTTTTTTTTTTTTTTAAGGAAACAAACAAGCAATAAAACCCTGTTCCTCTGCATCTATTTTTAGCTGTAACATTTTAGGGCTTAAAAGCAGAATTGGATTATCTTAAAACATAGCTCTAAGGAAGGCAAAGAAGGATTTAGGAAAGCTTCTGAAACAGTAAAGTAGTTGTTGAAAGACAGGTACTTCCTTATCTATGAGGGATGTGCCACCCACCCATCTTCATAATATCTAGGCATTTTCTGATAGACACGATTATTGCCAACATCCTTAATATTCCTCACAGTAGAGACTTCTCAGGTCTCAGGCCAACGATATCAGAAGCAGGTGGTAGATATTCCAGCATAAATGCTTTCTCAGAAGCAAAAGGCTTAAAAAGAGCCCTTAAAGGGCTCAGATTCAGGTGAACTCCACATCAGATCTGATCCACCACCAGTTTCCCAGACACATTACCTAAGGGATATCAAGCAAGTTCAAAATCGTAACATGTTCTATTGTAGTTTCCATGAAATAAGGCTTTCAGCCTTATTTTAAGCAAATAATTTTGAAACTGCTGTCAAAACTAAGACCTGCAGATTCAGAGCCCACATACACAGATGAGTCTAAAAATCAGACTTCTCAAATTCAACTGTTAAATTGAAGGTCATCTACATCCAGTTGTGAGGTGATACAGTTATATTCTCTATAATGAAGAAACATTACCCTCCTGCATGGAACAAAACATGACAATGATGGCTTCTCAATTACCACTCTCAAGTTCAAAACAAAAAAATCCACCAGAGTAAGACAAATGTGACTTTAAATATAAATGCAGATGAAAAGCACACTTACTTGCTTAACATTATATCCATCCAATAGCCATCAATTCAACTGCAGGGAGCTGATGAATCTGACAGTACCATTTTTATTAGCAAAGTTACTTAGCTACCAGTGTCAGAACATCTTTGTTGTTTTATCAGACCAGGTCCAATTAGACATATTGGATGGGGTTATATTTTGATTTCATCACCACCACCAAAAGGTAAAGGGAGCTAGACACAATTACATGATTTCACAAAATTGCAGGAAGCAAATGCATAATATATATGAAAACACATAGACAGCATTACCGAGACGTTCTGTATCCTTCACTCTAATTAGCTTCTTTGGAGCAGATTGCTTTCAATAGACTCAAGAAAATTGAGCTTCATTCACTGGAGACAATCTGGGTTCAGTTATTAACCTTTTAGCCTTTAAACAAGGAAGGTTCTTTAAAAAAGTACAACATTAACAAGTATACTTGTCAATAGATATCAGGGCAGCATCAAGATGTGTCTTGTATTTATTTAAGTACAAAAAGAACACAGAAGAGGAAAAAGGCTACGTATTTTGTCACTGATTAACAAAGTCAGACTACCTGAATAAGACTGGAGCACAGATATCACGTGCTGATGTGCTGCCACCGTTCCTAAATTTGGATAGAATCAACAATACTATTAAAAAAGTGCAGATTTATTCCCAGTCCCCAGGGATGTTGCTGGACATCACTTCATGGGGGAGGGAGGTAAGAAAGACAAGCATCCCATCTCCATGCCAGCTGATGTGATTAGGGCTGGTCAGCCTGCCCATTCCTGCAGAGGCTGCATCTGTTCCTGAGAACAGTTGCATTAACACAGAGTCATATTCCTGCTTACCAACCCCAAGCTCTTTCTAGTTGAGGTGAGCCAAGTCCTGATAATTCTCAAGCATCTCCTGTTTCCTCAAAAGACACTAGAAATTGAGAAATATGCCTGTTCTATAGGTCAGAGGACTAAGATAATCAGGTAGAACCATATACAAATTTAATAAATTGTTCTAACAGTTTCAGAGTTGTATTTCTATTTTCCTTTTGAATCAACCTTTCCATAGCAACACAGAAAAACGCAAATGGCAAACCAAAAAGTCTGCTGACTCAGGTGCAGTTAGGTGGGTTTAAATTTCCCTTTGGGAAGCTCCAATCCTCTTTCTTAGTATCAGTTCAAAATAAAAGTATCAAAAGAATCAAAACATTTTCAAAATAAAATTTTAATCTTAATGTAGAGAACTGTATGGAAGATAAACTTAAGCTACATCAAGAAAACAACTACCTGATGCTGCAAAGATTGATTTTGTTCTATGCTTTGTCGTTTCCATCCAATAAAATTAAATTGACTTATATTTTTCTTTTTTATGCTCAAAGATCTTAGCCTTTTTAGTCTCCCAGGGTGCACATAGGGTATAATGGACTATTAAAATCAATGTTATGGTCATCTATTTCATCAGCTAATAACTGGCACAAAGCAATTATCTGAGGTAAGGTATGTAGCTCATAAAGGGGAAAGTAAAACCCTGTCTCTGATTAGATGGTAACAAGCTGCAAAAATATTATTTTACAGATGCTGGGGGAAAAAAAAGAGCACTTCACTGTAAAAAAATTACTGAGTACCTTAGTATGGTTTATAAAAAAGAAGACATTTTCTGTGTTACTTATACATACAGAGATGAAAGAAACTTGGAAGGAGGATGCCTCTACTACTTTTCCTGTTGGACAATTATTCACAACTCCAATGTTTTTTGTAACTGTATGGTAAAAGAATTCACCTCATTAATCCAGCAGGAAACCAACCCAACAAATGCAACGACCACCTTTCTTCTGGGGTAGTGAGTTCAATTAGTTGATGCAAGTACACAAGACTACACAGCCCAGAACAGGGCTCAAGGGAGAGGAAGGAGAAAAGAAGGAACAGTCTACCCGCCTTCAATAGCCCCAACCCACTACATCATCTCAGCCATACTGTCTGACCACCCCTGCAATTTCATGCTCAGCAAGCACAGAGAAAGAAGGATGGCTTCACCTCCAAAAGACTTAATGCCTAGGAGAACACTAGAAGTATTGTGCAGTCTAACAACCAACTCAGATACTGTAGGGACCAGAAAAAAAAAGTTTGACAAGAGAATCATTACTGAAGGCCCCATTGTGAAGATCAAGGCAGCCTTATAATTCTTGTCAATAGTTGTCCTCTGGAATTGATACAATTACATGATAACTCACGTGAAGAGAATTAAGAAAGTTTGTTCAACTTTGTAGATGAGCTGTTTGTCTAATGGAAATCTATACACACCCTATAACATAAGTAATTGTTGAAACTTTATTAAGTGCCATGTTTTCCTCATACTTTGTGGGATTACATGAGCCCATTTTTTAGGCAGAAGAAAAACAGCTCACCTTGACATATGAGTAAGAAGGTACCACACAATAGTAGAAGCAAAAGACAAAATGAAGGCAGGTAATTTACAAGTGATTCAAATGGTTTAGGAGCACTAGAGTATTACTCTCATGTAATCACCAAAACAGACCTCTCAATCAAGAACTATGACATGAGTCACTTAACAGCACATAACTTGCAAAGCAAGAAGAGGGATTTGTAGCAAAACAGTCCTTCAAAGTAGCAGTGATCTAGCCAGCTCTGGAAAGGATGCAGATATGCAGCTTCAAACAACAAAGGAAAATGTAGTTAGTCTGGTTTCTATATTTGAATAATTTTCAATCCTTTTAGTATATTATCTTGATCATTTTTCCAAATATACTGGTGAAAGGAAGGGGACAGAAGGTTCCTGATAACCAACAGCTTGCTAACGGTAAGGTAATAGGCAGTAACAGGTACTAGAGTTGAAAGATTGTTTGGGAAAGAGGAAGAGGGTTTATGCCTTGTTCAGGAAGCAGTAGGGTGGGTTTTGGTGTTTTTTTTAATATTTTTTTTTTTTATTTCTTGTTTTAAAGGTCCAGCTTTGGAGTTTTTACCAATGTTTAGTTCCTTCAGACAGCAAACTGACTACTAGAAGCACCATCTCTGTATTCTGGCCTGATTTGTCAAGCAGAAAGCATCCACATTCCAGTAAAGACAAAAAGGTAGATTCTTTAATAATCTAGCCAAAGCACAAATTAAGAAAAGAAAAAAGCCTTGAAGTCACCTTTAAAAGCAGAAAGTTTTAGCTACACAGAAATAAGGAAATAAAAATTAAGGTCTCTAACTCAAAGTTTGACATTATCGTATTGGGCACGTCTTGTGCGTTCCTACTACACTAGCTTTTTCCCCCCAGTAATCTAGAAAAATTATGTAAGTAGGTGAATTGATATTACAATGAGATAGTTAACTTTCTTTCCTGACTTCTATGCACTGAATGTATGAAACTTTCATTCTGCATTAATATGAGCTTTTGGTTTAATATTGGATAGATGTCCAAGAACACTGCCATGAATGAAACACTATCACCTCGGAGTAGATGTCAAAGACCTTGATCCAGCCCTAGGCAGAGCACACTCTTAAGACAAGTGGAGCTTTATACATACAAAAGTGTTTAGGTCTTTGATACACACTTGTCTGTGGCACTGCAAGATGCTGGAAACAGTTAGCTATCACTGTAGGGAAAGGTTGCCACCCTGCCTGCATAGTCAGCAGGAGGGAATGTATTCTCACTTCTCCCACTTCAGTGCAAAATCTGACGACTTGCTTTACACTTGTGATGGGTTGGAGCAAGACTGCCAGACTCAGTGTTGAACAGCCTGAGGCTAGCAGACACATTCTGTCTCCCTCTCTCTCCTCCGGGGAATGATAGACACCTGGGAGAAGTAACTTCAACTGCTGCAGCACATCTGTCAACACCTTGGTGGAAGACACACACACTTATTTTACCTTGAAATGGGGATGGGTTAAGAGGATATGACTGCAACTTTGGTTTGGAAGCAATGATTTTTTGAATTATTTAACCTGATCATTACTATACCTAAACCAAAAACTAAATTGTATAAAACAATGTTCTACTTTGACACAGGGTGAAGAACATTCTCTGAGGGAAAAGCAGAGTTTTGAGCAGCTTACAACTAGACTACAGATTATAGAAAACATTCTGGAGCAGAATTTAACCTGCCTTTAAAAAAATTAATAATATTTATTTTCAAAAAACATCCTTTCAGATTTAAGCGGGGTTGTCACGTTAGGTCTGCAGGCAGCTTAAGAACAACAGTGACCCAGTCCTCCACACCCAGGGGGCTGGTAACTCTGAACCTTGACAAAAACTTAAAGTCTGGTCTACAATAGAAAGTTACGCAGCCATCTATGTAGGCTAACCAGTATTGAACATCAGTTGTGATGACTCCTAAAAAAAAAAAAAAATCCATTTAGAAGGTGAACATGACATAAGTTTGAACACAGTGAAAGTGGAAATACACCTCTATAGAGCACCAGAAAGCACATTACTAGAAATGCAAACTTCCTTCTCCTCCTAAGGGGACAATTGTTTGGCAAACGCCCAGGATCTCTATGCTTACTGCCAAAACCCAGAATATAGTTTTCCAGTACAGACTGACAGTTTGGAGCAGCCACAGTAATCTGAAGTATCAATAATTTATATTGATTTATTTTTCATTTGGCTCAAAAGCTACTCCTGCATGGACATTGTGATGCTTTAGGTCACACTCACATTCAGGAAAAGCCCTTCCCTGTAGGTAATTTAACTGAAACTCAAAGTGTTCAAACTGCTTGTAGACTGTATTATATAGAGTTAAACATTAAATATCTTCTCAGAACTTAACATGAGATTTTGAACCATTCCTCCCACTCCCACAGTACTGTAGCAACAAGAGACAGAATTTGGTGGAAAACTGGTGGAACGAGAAAGCTGACTAATGGTGTATGCACACATGCCAGGGCCCCTTGCTCCACTGTGTGGAATTGTGGCACAGGTTTACAAGACCTATTCTCCAGTAGAGAAGCAATAGAACAGTGCTACTGACCTGGTATGAGATGTTATTTCTTCAGAGAGTGGTGTGGCAAGCAGAAGAAGGTTTCTTTCCCACTTCAATTTCCCTAGCGGGGAACAACTTTGCAGACAAAATTTTTCATTAAAAACCTGTAGCTCAATTTCCTGTAGTATCTATGCATGCTTTGGCCTTATTTCCAAGAGAGTGAAAATCTGGTTCAGGCTTTTCTTAGTCATTTAGACTCAAACACTAAATAAAACTAGTGAACAGCATCATTTAGGATGAGCCTGATAACTAAGCATCGGTAAATTTCCTGGCTGCCATATGCAAGATTCAGGCTTGATCCAAGAACGGAACAGCTATTCATTGAACCAAATGAAATTAAATATATTGCTGGGTGACGCTCCTAGTTTTTCAAGAGCAATTCGTTGACCTGCTCTGATGCCGTGGGCTTCATTGCCCAGTCTATTAAGCAAGATCCAGAAACAAGCTCTTGATTACTTCTGACCCTGAAATTTCTGGCAGGCAGCAGGCAACAGAATATGAGGTGGTTAATTCTAGCAGAAGTAGAAAGATGTAGGTTTCTGTAGGTAAAAAGTTCTGAGACAAGAAAAAACTGCTAGCCCAAATATATGATCTTTCAAGATGGCATCTAAGAACCACCTGAGGACCAGAAAGCCTGCACAAACTGCAGTAGATAGGATCATGCATGACACATTTAACTATGAATAAGCATCTCCTTCCAAATGCAAACAGGATCCTTTCCTTCAAGGACAAATTCCAAACAGAAAATAAGCATGTCTGCATAAGAGTTGGACTCATCTTCCAAACCATCCCATTTGGCTTGTCATATGAAATAACTTCCAGTTCTTTCAGTGGCAGCAATCAATACTGCTCATTTCAATTAATCTGAAGCTAAATCAAATTGGAAACAGTGTCACTGATGTGATGACTGACAGCTAATGGCTTTTATATTCCTTTGATGCTCCATAACGGAAACTAGATACCAAAAATCCAAAGTTTCCTTTATTCTTGGGAGGTGGGTGGGGGAGGTGTTACCTCTACTGTAGAGACGCTTTCTCTAAAATTAATTCTTTTAATAGAATTATATTCATTACCTAAGAATAATCATTTAAATGTCATTCACAAGAACCAGAATAATGTCACACAGAACTAGACAAAATGAAAACATTATTTAAAATTCAAACACTGTAGGAAAGTCATTAAAGGAAAAATATTTCCGAGCAAAATCCTGATTTTTATTAAAGGCATAGAGAGGTACATGGCATCAAATATTGTATCTTCACCAGGCCATTTATGATGTAGCACTTCAAGTGAGAAGATAAATGACAAATGAGATTTAAGGACCAATATCTTGAAGAAGTAGGTGTATCTTTAAAAGTTTGTCCTGTCTCATAGGAGTTTTTCTCTAATGCAATTCAGGAATAGAGTATTCCAGGGCAGGAATAGAGGGTATCTCTGAAAATTTTTCAAAGAAGAATATTTGAAGTGCATTCTTATATCAATATTTGTGTTCAAGCATACCTCTATTTACTTTCTGACTTAACCAAAACAAAGAGTACTCATGCCATTCAATTAAATCTAAATTGTTTTGGCTCTTTAAAGAAAATCAATAGTGAGCATCTGCTTCATTAACATATAAGACTTTCTAAAAAGAAATATACATCCCTAAAGAGTTACTTTTTTCATTACAATGGGTGCAGTTCCATTTAGAATTGAACAAAGCAAATCAAGGATGACAGTTTGAATAGATTTGGAATATCGGTAAAAAATAAAATATTTCAGTTTAAAATACTATTCATTTATCTTACTTTTAGCTACATTTTTGGTGAAGTAAGGTAAACAGTTAACGCACGTTTGAGATGTGTGCTGTAGAATTTCTCAGACAAGAGATAAACAATAGCAGACAGGTGAAATCACACATCTGCAACTTGTCTTTTCTTTATTGTATTTTAAAGAATGGATATAAGTTAAATTGAAATAAGCCCTTTGTATTAAAAAAAAAATATTCTTTTAGCTTTTTGCACCAATTTTATCCCAAATATAGTAGCAAGGTAAGTAGCTGGATGCCTGGCATTACAAGAAATAACCCTTGCCCCAAGGACCTTTGTGATGACAAGACACAGTAATCAGCAAAAGATTTAGAGGCTTCTTGCTTTGTTTTAAGGGACCTGAGACACTTTTTCTGAGCTAATGTCTGAAAGGCCTAAAAGCCTTCACTCATGTTGGCAAGCACCTACACGATGAACAGTCCCTCCAAAGGGTGAGGAAAGATAGCTCTGCTGGGATCAAGGTGCTGCTCAGTTGGAATAGCAGCAGCAAAGCTTGATTCTGTGATAAGAGAGAAGAGGAATTCTCTCATGAAAACCTCTAGGACTCAAGCTTTTTCTGGTGCTGCATTAATTGGGTTTAAATTCAGGTTCTCATAAGCACACTGCAAAAAGAAATACAACCCCCAGAAAGATACACTTTTCAGTAAAGCCCTTTTAGGAATCCCTGCCTGAGTCATTTTCCCCATTCCCCTCCCACCTCTCAAACAAACAAACAAAAAAAATCTATTTATCATGATGACATACTAAATTTAATTCAAAAAAATAATCCATCAGGAAAACCAAAGTGAGGGGTTTCTGTCCACATGTTGGGAAAGTTGTTGCCAATTTCAATCTGGTAAGAGTCTTCCACAAAGACAGCCATGGTACTATGGCTGGCTTGAGGGCAGATAAACATAATCAACACCAACAGAGTACAGACAGACAAGGCATTTAGTTTCCACGACAGCCAAGCCTCCTTTTTTTTTTTTCCCCCTTCGTTTTGCCCACTGAGAGGAAATATTGACGAGAGCGTCCTCTAGACAGGCAACCAACAAACCAAAACATTTCATTTAAGGTTATTTTGAAACCAGCTTCATGAAGCACTCATCTTTGTCACAAAAGATTCCAGGTTTTACTATGGGCAGAGAAAATCACAGTGGGAAAGTTTCAGGGAAGAGTCATGAAAATTATTAGAAAATATGATTTGACCTACTGCAAATAAATAAATAAATCAGTCTACTGACTGATAAAAATAACTTAATGACGATTTCTACCTGCAAGACAACACAGAAGACTATAGTGGCAGGATCTCAATCCAACAGACAAGTACATAGCAACATCTATAAGCCAGAAACAGAACCAAAACCATTTCAGACAAGGAATAAAGCCCAAATGTTAAGTGAGGATCATTCGCCATTGGAACATTTTACTAAAATTCATGAACACTTTAAACCAAACAATCCTGGAAATTTTTAAGCCACATATCACTGCTAACCTTAAAAAGCTCCCTCCAGTCCATCTAGTACATAATTCCTGGGCTTTATAGAACCAGTGCTGATTACCTCATCCTTTTCTCTTGCCTGTAAAACTGGGATATAGCATGTAGATAGACATCAGGATATCTTGAGCCTAGTAGATATTTTCTTTTATCGTGATAAATAAAGTTACAATAAATAAAGCATCATCATAAGGCCCTAACTAAATAAAGCTTTGGACAGAGAATCCATTTGTACATGTATGTGTCTCTAAGTAAGTATTATTTTTGAACAAGTTGTCTATTGTAAAAGGCTACAGTGTTCCTGCAAACTTTGACTGGAGATTTATGCCTGTGCACCTCATTACGATCATTGACACAAGGGTCCAACCCACACATTTCAGATTACAATAGCAGGGCTTCTGGTTTTGTCTAAGCTCAATATGACTGTACATCACTTGTCCTTTTGGAATTGGATTATTGTGTTTTGATTGTTGAATACTTCTACAGCCAGTGCTGTCTGCTGCTATCTTCCCCTCCCCCTGCTTCTGGTAAAGGACAGGGACAATACACAGTCACGACAAAGAACTGAAAATTTTCTGCCTTCAAGACAGTATTCATGACATTTTCTCTAGCATATTGCAATGCCAAAGGAAAGCACACTGTTCTGGTAAATACAGAAGGAAAGGATATTTTAACAGCTGCTTCCCTCCCGCCCCGTTTTGAATTTTCACCTCAAGCAGTGCTCTGGTATTTGCATTTAGTATCAGGCACCAGCAATTAACCTGAATGAAGATACCTTCCCTCTAGTAGCAGGGAAGACAAGAATTGCTTCACGTCAATGGAACCAAACATTTGGAGAACAGCTTTTAATCAAGATCAATACCTATAATGAGAAAAGGGCTTAAAAACTAGCAAAGCAATAACGCACATATTAGCTTTTTGATTGAACATGCTGATAACTTCAGAAGAACAATTACACCAGTCAACCTGTAACAAATATAATGGGACTGTAACCCTCACAGGGGGGTTGATTCAATCAGTCCCAAATCTTCATAAAAGCAGACACCAAAATACTTGTGCACCCCCAGCTACATCACTGCTCTTCTATCAACGCATTTCAGCGGAGGCTTAGTCTCAAAAACATGGATAAAAAAAAATTTCCCTCCTCCTATTTTAAGGTATAACTGACTTCTCTAAATATATACCGTTATGCTAACCATTTATTTTTGTATGCAAGAGAATAACTACTGTGTTTTCATTTTTAATGTCTAATACCAGCCCAATAATCCTACTGGGAAGGTTTTTAATAAGACATGAAATTTCAGAGGAAGAGAAAGCAGTAGTGTGAATGGTCTATCCCTATTCCTACCACAGTACTTGTTTTCAGCATCTGAGGTAAGAGACATTTAATGCCCTTTGGGTTTTATAATTTATTTTACAATTTCCTCCTAATGAGTATCAAGGAATGTAGCTATATCAGGATATGGTGCTAATTAACAGGGCTACTTAAACAGCCAAAACTGGTCTGGATCTCAACTCAGTTCTCTCCCAAGATGTAATTCAGGTCTCAAACTCATGATGTCTCTGCAGAAGACCCCAATTTTTCCCCTTGATCCCTTGGTCACATAGAATTTCTACACTTTGAAATCTCTCTTGGCTCAAACTGGCAATAAAGGAAACTGCACAATTTTTCATGGCTAATCTATCCTTTTGCGTTTTATGCCATGAAAACATGCAAAGGGAAACAAGGTGTTCCAACAGTCTGCTGCCAAAAATTTTCCATGAAATAAGTTATTTCCCAGGAAATGTTCTGATTTTCTGAAGGGAAAACACTCAGAACGAAAATATGCAACTAGCTCTATCAAATACCATGAAAATGATTACAGTTTTGTTAATTTCTGTCTGCAGCAGTCTGCTAATCAGCACCAAAGACAAATGCTCTGCGAAACTCAGCACTGACAGCGAACCACAACAGCAGGATATCAGACCTCCACATAGTGACTGAGGGATTTAAGATAGCATATAGATCACAACTAGGGGAGTAGATCGCAATCCAAGCTCCCCTTACTTTGCAGTAGTTGCTCTTGTATGCCTCAACTCCTTCCCTTCCCTCCCATACTTCAGGCCCCACAGCCAGCATGTGGTTATACCAGTACTTCCATTTCTGCATTTAAACTGGACTTTCCCCTCCATGCACACACACTATATCTGAGTGGTTGCTTCTTAGAGCTGAACTATACTTCTCTTGGCATGTTTGACATGTGAAGCACTCAGGTTAACATTCAGATGAACAAAAGTCATGTACAGGGAAGCCTTACACACCAATACAGTCACTATCTAGCTCAAAACCAATTGTTTGCAATCAGGCAAGCAGTTTGCAAGGAGTGTTTCACCCTGAGCAGCAACCCTGTATAAATCTCTTTTTCACCATTTTCACAAGACTTTTGGAAGTCTAGTTAAGTAAGTTTAAGAATGCAATGAGGACAGAGAAGAAATGCATCCAGGAAGACCAGATCAGTTGAGCTCTGTGCAGGCAGCAGATGTCCCAACTGCTCCCACATCCTCAAAACCCTCAAGAGAGGCAGCAGTAGCAGCTTTACATATTCAGATTTCACGGGGAGCAGGCATTAGAGGGATCTGACTCAGACTGTTCAGTACCAGAACAGAACCGTGAAAGAACGTCCTCAGCACTGCTTCATTCAGTATCTGCATAGTGATCAAGGGGCTTAAGCTGGGTTTTGACACCACAAAAGGTCCCCTTCCTGCCGCCTCAGTCAGCAGTGTGACTGGATACTGAAGTCAATGCCAAACAAAAGCAGCAGTTTCTCAGGTTACTTCCACTGTTCCACAGGTTGTGCTCAGAAACTGCAAAACAGATAACAGGAAGCGTCATAGGACACCAGTGATCTGAACAGATAACAGCATTTTCTTTTAAGAATGTACTTGCAATCCTTTAGTTTTTAGAGAAGTATGTGCTTGCATAGGATACTTCATGACTGTCTAGTGAAGCAGCCATCTAAGGAACCTTATGAGAAGTCATATAATACACTTTATTTAATACAGAATTCAATGTGTTAGCAGTATAGCAATACTACATTCCATCTCACAAGAAATACCTATCAAAGGTCAAAAATACCTAATATTCTTTAGAAGTGGAGGAGTTCTGCTTACAGCCAGAGGTCTAAACAGTTCATCAAGTTTTTTACTATAAACTGTATAACAGCAGTTATGTAATAAGTTTAATTTTTTTCATCTCAAGCTCTATGAATTTCACTGAAATGGGCAAAAAAACGGCTCAAGTTCAAAAATAAAGATGAAGTTGGCTCTGTCGACTTCTTGTTATTTATTGCATGAAGAAGTAAATATTAACAAAGATTAAGACAGATTAGAAGAAGGTTAGCAAGTCAATATGTGCCTTGAAGGAAGAGAACACTTGATATTTATTAAAGTCAAGATAAATTATCCAGCGAAGGTGTTCCTTTGCTTTTTGTGGGGCAAAGAGAGAGCTGGCTTACAAAGGACCATTTGTTGCTATCTAGCAGCTCATTTGCCTTTAACCAGTGTTTTTCTATGCTCTGAAAAAAACCCAAATATTACCCCTCTGGATGCTTACAGAACATTAGCTCCTTCTTGCCTCTGAGCCAAACAGCATGTGTTCCTCTGTCTGCATTTTTACTGGCACTGTTGCTATTACAAATACTGAGGAATTTCTCTAAGTATTTAAGCATATATTAAGGCCCATTCGTAACTAACAAAGCATTGTGGCACACATCTACATGCAAGGATAATATTTTCATTCTTTGCTTTAAAGATGATTTATTATTTATCATTCTAACCTAGGAGATAAGTCAATAATGAAAACAATGGTACTGTGGAAAAAAAACATGTTTCTCTCCATTTCCTTCAACCAAGGTCTTCCAAGTACTAGCTTCACCTTCAGGTCTAAGTTTATTAATAATATCAAGTCTTTAGCTTGAAATCTTTTTTTTTTTTTCATCCTTTAACAATTAAAAGCTAGTTTTACAAAGTTAGAACATTGTGAATTGCTAGTAATGGCCAAAACCAGACCCAAAAGTATGGGTTTCATATAAGTTTTGTGTTTGGTTTCCAGTTTTAACATCACATTGCAAACATGAATAAAAACTGGAAAGCAGAATTTATGAACATTCGCATATTTGAAGACAGCTTTCTTTCTCTAGTGTTTTAGGGATTTTCACCTGTATTTGAGGTGACTGAAAAGAAGGTGACTAGTTACACAGCAGATGCTCAAAGATTTCAGGGTGTCTTGTCATCAAGATACTGCTACATGAAACAAATGAGTCTATTAACAGGGATAAGGTCAGATCAGTATGTAGGAAGCCTAAGTCTACTTAAAAATTATGTCCCTGGTGTTCAAATGAAAATCAAAAGGAAGATAACACCAATGTTTGACCTACCTGTGGTTTCTGCTCAACGCTGTCTATAGATTTTGGGCAAGAACAGCATTCATTATCGGGTGAGAGCAGCAGGTCCTAGAAAGGGTTCTTGAGTCTTTCCTGCAGAACATCAAAGTAATAATAAAATACTGTAAAAGGAAAGATGAGTTTCTAGTAAAAAAAGTTATAGTGTCAAGTTTCAACAGCTTATTATTATAAGCAAAAAGCAATAAGTATCTGTTTAAAATAATTAAGCAAAGCATAACAAAGCCTATCGCCAACTAGATGTAGTTTAAATGCAAAAAAGTTTAAGGTTCTTTTTTAATTATTAGTGTTGCATTACCTCCAGAATAGATCCCACACATGTCTACAGAATTCCAGGGTACATGGGTGAGATATAAGCAAATTTCTTGTACTGCCACAAATTGCTTTGGGCAGAAAAGACAGCTCTGCTGTCCCAGAACAGAAGAGCTAACTTCTCGTGTCAGTGTTCAGGTTTTTGTTTTCTTTTATGATAAAAGATTTTTAACCTGTCCTTTAGCTAACCGGGTGTCTGCTTTTCCCTGGCTCTTCAACTGACTGGTCTCGCTTAGGTTTCCCAGTGACAGAGAACACAAGAGTGCCCTCATCAAGCATCTGCTATACATAGATGGAACGATATGACACCCTGAATATGCAAAAAACCTAGCAAACACTGTAAAATACAGTTTCTTCTAAATAGGTAATTGTACAGAACCTTAAGTTGCTTATTCCTCGAGGAATAACATTTGAGCATATACTGATATGTCCAAAACAAAACACCACACTTCTGAGCCCCACAATATATCCTTTTAAGTTTCTTTCCCCAAGCTGTAAGACCAAAGGAGGACTTCTAGGACAGCATTTGAAGTTTGCATGTCAAAAGTGGTTTAACTAAGGTCAACAGAACCCTGTGTTCAGCGCTATACAACAAATTGCGCCTGTATCTTCAGTACTATATTTTCAAAGTATCTTATAGTAACAATGTACTATATATGTTCTTATAACTGTGATGGTTACCTAAATCATTTCAATCTGCTTCTGAGTTTCTTTGAAACTGTATATATCCTGTGAAGTAACATGGCTCTTTTACAGATTAGTATGTGGAAGAAGTTACTTAAAATTGTCACTTTCCTTTAAAAAAAGCTTTCATTGCAGTTAATTAGACACCAAATTATATTCTTGAAGTTGCCCACAACATACTGCTCAGAAACAAAATGTAGAGCTCACAAGGAAGCATCCTAGATGAAAATTTCAGCATATGTTCCAAAAGCAGCAAACGAAGCAAGTGTTTCTGAAGCTTTTTCAGAAATATGTATTCAGGCTGCTCAATGAATTTGCTCTTACAATGGTCGCATCACATTTGAAGTTGTTAAAATAGCTCTACAAAACCATCACGTGTGTTGAGCAAAACAAGAGCTCACTGAAATTGCAGAAATTCAGGTGATGAAGAGTGGGTATAAATCTTACAAGCTCTACTGGAATCAGCAGAGATCTGTCGGTAATAATCCCCCTTATCCATCATCCCAGCAGTGATCTGCGCTTCCTTCTTCCTTTAGAGACACTGACCTATCCACATCACCCCAGCATTCTGCATACCCCGTTTTATCCTCCATGCAACAGTCTTGCCTGCTTGTACAGTCCTGCTTTGGCAGTCTTCCTACCTACCTCGGGCAACACAACTGCCAGTTCCCTGTTTCTCTGGTCTAAGTTCAGCCACATAACCACAGGCCAAGCTGTAAGGCCTGAGCTGCTTCCAATATATTTCCTTTTCCTTGTTGCTCTCTGCCTGAACCCTGCATATTGAAGAGGCATCTAACAGTTAGCCACCAGCAATCAGCTGTGCACCACCTGTTCCTCTAATCTCCCAACCATTTTCCCTGGATTAAGAAGAAATTTGACGCACTTATAACCAAGTCAGGGATGGAAAGGCTGCTGGAGACATCACACAGGCACAAAACAGATCACCACAGTTCATAACAGGCAACCAGGCCTGGAAAAACTGTCAGATTTCCCCTTCAGATAAATGTCTACTCCATGCCAAAGACTCCCTGAAACTTCAAGCAAAATGTGCAGAATGAGCTGGGACTCACATCCCTGGAGACTGTAGGTCACCAGCTGAGCTCACAGTCCACTAAAATAGGATACAGCCATACTCAGCAACCGGGTTTAATTCCCTTAAGTAATTATTCACCTGTGGTCTAGGGTATTAATTCTGATAGTCTTATAAAACAAAGTCATTACCGATGCCTTAGAGGTGAACATCTACAAAGTGAATGGCAGCTATAAATCCATCCGTATCTAATTGTTGTGGTCCATATGCCAGTGTATTTTTTGCCACGTCTTATCCTTCTGTCAAGTTTCCTTCTTTTCCTCAGTCAAAGATTTACTTTTCCCAATAATTAAATTAGATAAATTTAAGCCTAACTGAAACTAATTTTGTATAATATCCCAAATCATTTGCATAAGGCTTCTAAAAATCTCCAAGCTATTTCTCTAGGCAGTGGGGTAGCTAATTATCTACCTCTCCAAGCAGCCTTCAAGGCATCACAGATCATATGTTTAGAAGACTGAACAATTTCATTCCTTTGCAAAAATAAGTGCCCATTACAGTCCTAATGTATCACGAAAATTCCATGTTTCCACAGAGATTAAATAATTCACCCTCCATGGAATAGATTTGATCATATAATAGCAAGCAGACATGATCATTATGCCCTGAATATAATCATTTAGGAAATCAATTCCTGAACTTTTGGGATATGCAAATCCAATTGATTCTTGAACTGTGGAGCTCTCAAAATGAACTGAGACTTTTGTTAGCATACAAATAGTCACCATCCCTTTAGGCTGGACCAGTTTATCTAGCATCCTCTCACATAGGCAACTGATTCCATCTCAACCCAGTAAGACACCTTTTTCCACAATCAGTTAGTTTACAAAAGCTAAACTACATTACAGAAGTATTCCAATTATGATCACTGTTCAGAAAGAGTAAAGGATTAAAACCAAAATTTAAATATGAATTTGTTATTCACAGGTAGTATCTGTCTCTCTGTGCATTCTTAGAAAACAGAGTTCACTATTCAGAGTTCACTATTCAACAAAAATTAATCCCTCAGCCACAGCCCATTGCCAACACAGCAAATATCTGACAGGCTGACTCACAACCAGTTGTTTCAGACTGTGGATGGGCTGAGCTCTTATCTAACTACATATAAGCATCCTGGTAGAGCTCACCAAAATCCAAAACATCCAGATCTTTCAACTCTTCCACAGTGGTTATTTTCAACTCCTCAACAACAGAATTAAAGTGGTGTGTTACTAAAGCAAGACACACACACACAACAGCAAATCCTGTACACAGATATTTTTTTTCAAGCATCCAAATATAAAGCTATTCATACCCCAGTTTAAGATTACAGTTCTTATTTTACTTGAAAATTAAGTGTTCTTTAACTTCCAGATGATAATTTTGTTCCTGGAACACACATTCAAGCAAAACTCCCTTTAAAATTAGCATGTTCTGAGTATAATCAAAGAACTCTCATTCCACAGGTGGCCAAGCATTGCAGGTTCAAGTCCATACCCCTTCAAGGCTTGCCTGCACTGTGGGGCAGTAGGGGGAAGACAACTTGGCATCTGATGTGATGGAGACTGTTACATATTAGAACATACCAGCTGATCAGAATTAACCCAAATGAACCTGCTAACATGTTTTAAAACAATGCCCATCTTGAAAAGAAGAATTCACTGCCAACATTAATACAAATGAAATCTCACAGAGTCATTTTCATCAATGTTTTGCCATTCTCTTCAGCGCTGAAGAAACCCCAAGACAAAGAGCTCGGCAGAAACCTATTCATAACACAAGAGACATGAAGGATTCACATCATGAAATCACAGCACCAATTTCTGTCCCAGCCTATCTTTAAGAAGAGCTTAAACCATAAACGATTCACCTAGGAACATCTACCACATTACATTTACAACCAGAACAAAAACATTTTTAGTTCTCAGGAGGGCTCAGTTATAACCTCTCAATTAAGTTACAATCCCAGTCTCATGTCCCGTCCGTCTAAATGACTTACTGGGGCTGGCACCAGTCAACAGCAGACTCTGGTGTTCTACTGAACTCTCTTCCCTGGGTGCTCCATTAGCCATGGCAAGTGCAGTACAAATCTTAAGAGTAATGACTTCTAGAGACCCAAACATGGACTATTGCAATGGGAAAGATCAGTATAAATTATTTTTCTGAAGTTTTGAAATCCTCGAGTGCCTTTGCACCCAAGTGCACCGAACCCCTTGCACCCCTGAGTGCACACACAGAGAAAGGAGTAACTGATGTTTTGGAATACACCTCATCCACTTCACAGCTGGAACCTAAAAGCTATTATTTCATATACAGAAAGAGGCAAAGTTCTTGCTGTTGTTTTTAGGCAAATCTTCTTTATTTTTAGAGGATGGAGAAGTATTTCCTCCTGACACTTGAATATTACAGTTTAGGCTTCAGCTCTCTTCAACTGTCTATGTTACGGTACTTTCCCTTCTATTACCTGCAGAACCTTTGAGGCTGTGAGTAATCTGGAATACCAGGGAAGAGACTTCCCTTCCCCATCTTGCATTTTCATGGAGCTAAACACACAGCCAGCAACAGCTCCAGTAACACAGATCAGCTAAATCACATAATCAAGGTGCTGATAGGGAGAGGATAGGATGCATTTAGGATGCAGAGAGTGAACAGAAAGTGAGTCTGAGCATTAGCCTGGAACCTGTTCTGCCAAGGACTTCCAAATCAGTCCTGGGTAAATCACAGCATTTCTCCAAAACAAGGTTCCCCATCTGTCAGTTCCCCTAGTATCAATGGAAATAGCTGTTGTTCTTTCCCACAGAGGGCTGATAGCACAGATTATGTGGTATTGAAGTTCAGTGGTCATAGCAGTTGCAATAAGCACCCCCAAGTCAAACCACAGATTAGTACTTGTTTGCCTAAATCACCCCAGCATGACTACAGGTACTGTAAAATAAACACTCATGTTCAAACTCACTGATGCCAATTGAAAAAAATGTCTGATGACTGGAGCAGGCTTCGGAAAAAAATATTTTTTGTATTTATTAAGACATATATGCACATCTAGATTTCTTTGAACTACTTTGATCTGGAAAGTAGGTTGTATGGCTCTTATTGTCAAGCTTTTTAATGAGGTTTCTAACAGTTCACAAAAATAGAAACTACAAATACAAAAAATACTTGTAGCTCTTAGTACATGCAGTACCAATATATTTCAGTTTATATACGATATACTGATTTAAATGAACTTCAAAATAATGCAATACTTATTAGTCTGATAACAGGTCCAGAAATTATCTAGAGTAAAAATAACTCAAATGTCATCAATAAAGTGAGTAACAGATAATCACTACAGCAAAATCCATGTAGAAAGGAAATTAAGTGAAAAGATAAGACATGAAGAAAATTATAGTAATATTATGCACCTGTGTCTGTATGGATGTAATGAAAACAATAGGCTGAAATACCAATTTGATTGAGAGGAAAATTAGAATACAGGAGTGATCATAAAAGATACATCTTACATCAGGAAATAAGGAAACATTTAGAATATCAGATTTCAGGTAGTAAGTTGCCAAGTAGAAGTCTTATTTAGAAACAGTAGAATAAAGGTAGTAATTAAAATAACATTTGAAAGTTCATTTTCTGAACTATTGTAACAAAAAAATGCATAATCTACTTGCACTGAATATTTTTTGCAATGCAGATGTCAGTTTCGTGCCACACTGAATTTATTCACTATCCTTTTTTTTAACCTAGACTTATACATTTTCCATGAAGTTATTTAAATACCACCCCAAGATGCAAAGTTGGCTCTGTGACTGCAAAGATATTTTTTTAAGAGAGTGTGAAATAATTCATTAACATATTCATGAGGGAGTAAAATAACTAAAGACTTCAGGTGAAACGCTAGCATAAGTACCACCAGAGCTAAGTTGGAACAAAAGGTGCTAAATCCTGTGAATGCGATTGCTATAGCACCACTGAGACTTCTAGCAAAACAGGCAAGTGTTCATATAAGCCTCCAGGAGCTTTACAACAACAACAAAAAAAAGAAATCTGTTATTAAGTACGGACACTGGCCCAAAGAAGCCACCGTAAGGGCAAAGAAATAGGAAGAAATGAGAAAGAGAGCCAGGTGGGAGTTTCCAGTCAGGAAATAATATTCTAGTAAAAGAAAGGAAAAAGTTGGTTTGCAAACTGCATAGAAACATCTTGATTTTCAGCTATTTCCTCCAATCCTACCTTTTAAAATAGACTATGAGATTCATACACCACAGGTATCTGTTACCAAGCATTGTAGACGCTAGTTGGAAAGTTGGCATTTTCCACAGTGGAGACATGACAACCAGATTAATAGTTTGCAAAAGAACAGTGGGAACAATCACTACATTAGGATCCACCTGATTCATCCTTATTCCTTTAACTGTTCTTTTCCTACATTTAGAAAACAATCATTGTAGATGCAGCCTGTCAGTCTTGCTACTATTGTGTCCTGGCTCTTCAGCAGCAAAATTTGGAATACTGCAGTTTTGTTGGTTTGGATCTGAGAATAGGATTAAGTGATTAGTCTCTTTTCTTTGCAAATACTTCCTCTTCTTCAGTTTTGACGTTATTATTAACATCTCTATTCATGACTCTACATTCACCTTATCTTTAATGGAGTTGGCTTGCTGGTAGTTTCTTTATCTTCTATTACAAAGATGCGAAAAGAAATTAGTCTATTAGCTGAACTGCAATAGTACCAACTTTGTAACAGTAATACAGAACAACTCCACTACAATTAAATAAGAAATATTTTTAAAATAAACTGATCACAGTTTTACAGGGAGCACAGACTACGAGCAGCTATTTAAGAGATGCTTCCATCATCATCCTCAGGACTGTTTTAATTCAAGAAAACTGCCCTTCCTAATTAGTTGGTTTTGTTTTGTATTTGTTCTTTTTTTTTTTTTTTCACTCTTTCTTAAACTGTCTACCTCAAAACCACGTGTGCCCTGAATAAAACTGAAATAGCAGCTCATCACACGTCATGCATCTCCCTGTTCCATGGGACATTCACTGTCTTCTACTCTGTCCATCTCATCATGGCGCAACTGAAGAAAGATAAATCTATCCAAGGTAATATCCTCCACATCACAAGGGTCAGGCTTGCTTCCAACTCTTCTGCATGAATTTGTCATCTGACATTTATTTGAGTTTGTTCTCCTTGGTTCTTGTCTCTCTCCAGTGGCAGGAGTATCAGACCTCTCTATACTTTAAACAAGATGTACAGCCACCCTCTGACTAAACTATACAGTTGAGCTTTCCTCAAACTGTTCCCCCAACGAATGAAGAATCTCAGGAACAGTCAGTACTTTTCCTCCAAGCATGTAACTTCATGTGATTTTAATACTAATTAGCTTCCATCTCCAATTCATCACTATTCAAGGTCCATACTGTAGGATTGTGTCCTCTTTATGTAGTTCCAACTTCAAGCCATTAGCAAATTTCATTAGCACATTCTTGTTTTTATCCTAGTTTTTGGTAATTAGTGAAAATAATAAATAAGATCAATGTCAAAACCAGTCCCTGAGGAACTCCACTAATAACCTCCCTCCAGCCTTATAGCTTCTTTCAACTGTTTCTTGTTATTTCCTTCAGTCATTCCCAAGGTGTTTGTACTACCCATTCTCTCCTCCAGCTCAGATAGTACCTTTCCCACATAGTACCATATGGAGGGCTCTGCTGAGGTTGGGGCAGACTCAGTCTTTCCTTTGCTCACAAGGCAAGTGACATGGCTATGAAAGAGACAGAGGGCACATTGCAAGAGTTGTTGCCAGGGAGAAAATTAAAAAGCCATCATACCTGGCCCTGGTCGGACCTTATCTGAAAGGTTATGTACTGCTTTTCCATTTAACCAAAAAAGCCCGAAGGAGAACAAATAAAATCCCACTTGTGAAAACCAGCTAGGATGACTCATTTTTATAGTTTAGCAAAACAAAGGCATCTGTATTAGGTTTGCATGCCAAGATTTTGGTAGTGAAGGGGTTATAGGGGTGGCTTCTGCAAGAAGCTGTAGAAGCTTGGCCTGTGCGTGATAGAGCTAAAGCCAGCCAGCTCTAAGATGCACCCAGTGCTGGCCAAGGCTGAGCCCATCAGCAATGGTGGTAGTACCTCTACGATAACATATTTAAGAAATGGGGAAAGAAGTTGCTGTGCAACAGGAACTGCAGCCAAAGAGAGAAGAGAACAACTCTTTCACCAGCCCAGGAAGCCCAAGTGGATGAAGGCCCTCTATAAGCAGATAAGAGCTGCCTCATGTTCACAAGACCTGGTCCTCATGGGAGACTTCAACCTCAACCACCCCAATATCTGTTCGAGGGGCAACACAGCAGAGCATAGGCAATTCAGGAGGTTTTTGGAATGCGTTGGCAATAACTTCCAAGTGATAGAGGAGTGGTACCACACTGGACCTTGTTTTCACCAGCAAGGAGGGGCTGGTGGGGAATGTGAAGCTCATGGGCAGCCATGTCTGTGAAATGGTGAAGTTCTAGGCCTTCCAAACAGTACCCTGGGCTTCAGGAGAGCTGACTTCGGCCTCTTCACAGATCTGCTTGGTAGAGTATCATGGGATGGATAAAGCCCTGGTGGGAAGAGGGCCCCAAGAAAGCTGGTTAATATTCAAGGATTACATTCTCTAAGCTCAGGAGCAATGTGTCCCAACAAAGAGGAAGCTGTGCAAAAGCACCAGGAGACCTGCATGGATGAACAAAGAGTGTGAGGATTTCTCTCCCTGCAGAGGAAGGAGCAGCAGAGACAACATGTGACGAACTGACCACAACCCCCATTCCCCATCCCTCTGCACCACTGGAATGGAGGAGGTAGAGAAAATCAGGAGTAAAGTTAACCCTGGGAAGAAGGAAAGGATGGGAGCGGGGGCAGGGAGGTGTTTTTAAGATTTGGTTTTATTTCTCATTATCCTACTCTGATTAGTAACAAACTAAACTAATTTCCCTAAGTTAAGTCTGTTTTGTCAATAGCTATAACTTGTGAGTGATCTCTCTGTCCTTATCTCAACCCACAAGCCTTTTGTTATATTTTCTCTCCCCATCCAGCTGAGGAGTGGGAGTGATACAGCAGCTTTGGTGGGCACCTGGCATCCAGCCAGGGTCAACCCACCACAGCATCTCAAGAGCAAATGCCAGAGTTTGGGGAGAGAGAAAACTGTTTAAGCAAAAGAAGAATGATGAGAAATGCCCATGGACACATTCCATCTGGAATTCTGAAGAGCTTCACGTCATGAGAGGAATACCATTTATGAATAGATAGGAGGAGGGAATCTAGAACCATTTCATTTTAAACAGTTTCATTTGAGATGTACAGCACAGTTGTTGGCACTAGCTGAAAGCAGTAGGCTTGCTAACACAGTAAGTTCCTTCCACTACTTTCATTTTTTCTTTCCAAAGATCCCCAGTGCTGACTTCATTGTCTCCAATGCAAGTCAGGAGAATGAGACAGACACCTATCCTCAGCATTTTTCAAAACAGTCATTCTCAAAGTCAGGCTCTAAAGTGTAATGTGCAAGCTGGTTCCCAAACAAGCCAACAAGAACTAAAGACACCAGACATTTTACGTGCATAAGCATTCCTACATCATTGCTGCCTTTATCTCTTCACTTGTATCTGTAGAGCTTCTCAGACCAGCTGAAGACCCTCTTTGTCCAACCAGGACATGCTCAGAGTTTGCTGACAATAGCCTTAGCAATGTACTAAAGCTCAGGTTAATCATGAGTTCAAATTAGTGCTGGGATAAAGAGTGAAAGAGCTACTTTATTCATTTTATTATCTCTGTCTGCACACAAGTCTCAACAGGAATTTTAGCCCACAGGGGACAGCAAGATGTAGTAGTTTGGTGTTTTAATGCAGATAGGGCAATGAAGGAGGGGAAGAGAAGAAAGACTGAAGTAGGGTGTAAGGGGATATTTGGGGGATGTCAAAGTCTGTTATATTGTCATTTGCATAAATCAATATTTCAATTAAAACGAAAAGATCTCATAAGTAAAGCAAAAAACTAGCTGGTTTAAAATCAGTATTATCTCAGACATTTGTGAGCACCCTTGACAGGTGCAACACTCAGTTTAGGGTTTTTTGGTTTCTTTTTTTTTTTAATCATTTGGGGAAGATGGCTCTCTATGATATATCTATTTAATCTCCCTTCCCCTCCCCCCCCTCAAGAACTTATTCTATTTAATAGAGTACTGTATGAATTATCACTCAAAAATAACATGATAAAATTATTTACTTAACCCCACTATAAGTATTCTATTGTTACTGTTCTATTGACATTTACACACACCCCCTCTTGTTTCCAGTAATGACATATAAAAAAAGGGAGAAAGAATGAGGTTTAGTCTGTGTCAGTATACCCAGCTGTGACCCCCTGCTGCATACCAATACATGTACTAACAGTCAGGTACGGTTATGATCAGCACAATGAATTTGGTCAGCCCTAAAATAGAAGTATGCAGCACTTCAACAAGGATATTCCTACACACACTTCACAAGCCCCTTCTGCTTGAATGAAAGCGAAATAACAAACAGACCTGGGAACAAAGCACATTTTCCACCCTGCATATAAAAAAAAATCCCATTGCTCAGGATTCATATGAAATAAAGTCTGTCAAAAAAACAGGTTTGTCTTAAAACAAGAACTGAAGAAACAAACCAACAGCCCATTCGTTCTCTCAGAACAGATGACTTGACCTGCTCACTGGTTAGCATACTCACCGAAGATGCGGGCATCCTGAAAACCCTGCTTTATCTGACTGAGCAGAAGCTCAATGTTCAAGGAAGCATCCTATCAATCAATAGGTTGATAGGAAACTCAGGGAATATTTGGTTCTTCACATGAAGTGTAAAGCAGACCCACATCTGAACAGCCAACAAGAGAACTCATCTCAGTTGCGGGTGATAACAGTTCAAATTGGTGCTCTAGTTAAGGCCAGAAGAGTGTCTTAAATGACTGGGCAACTGACTACTCTCCCTCTTCCTCACTATCACTTTTGCCAGGACTGGGGGTTTTTTCCCCCCTCAGCTAGAGTTTCATTAGATCACCTCTAAAGGTACCATTTTCCAATGGAAGTTACAATTCACACAACTGTTGTGGACACCCCATCCCTGGCAGCGTTCAAGGCCAGGCTGGATGGGGCTTTGAGCAACCTGGTCTAGAAGAAGGTGTCCTGCCCATAGCAGGGGGGTTGGAACTAGATGAACTTGAACATCTCTTCCAACACAAACTGTTCTATGATTCGACCTATACAGGAGAAAACAGCTACAACACTAAAGTAGAACTCCCATTTAAATCTTGGCAACAGACTGTTGTTTTAATAGTAGTAAATGTACTGCAGAAATAAGTTGGAGCACCTGAACATTATTCACAACACTTTTTATTCTGCATCTGACTAAAAGCAAAGACAGTTCTGTTTTAAATTGGGACCCCAGCCTTGAACCTGATAGAATTAGTCTGAATAGAACAAATTTATCAAAACCACAGGAGAAAGTCCATCAGTAGCTGCTTCTCAGACATACAGCCCTAAAACAAAGTAGCATTTGATAGGTCAGCTTTAGTCAAGAAGCTACTTGAGTTTAACAGCACTTGTCAGAACGTAAGACATGAAGAGTTCTGGAGTTAACCTCTCACATAATATTGGCTTTCCAACATAGCCTAAGTTTTCCTCAAGAAGCAAAGTGAAAGCATCTAAGCAATATATATATCTCTTAGATATTTACCATGGTATCAATGAATACTTTCACAGGTAAACTCTGGCATCTGGGTTACTGTGCAAGAGTAGCTCCCTGCCTTAGAAGCACCAAAGCTAACTGAGGGAATGGCTAGTCATATGCCACAAAGCTTATTTGCTCAAAGCCAACAAGTATAAACAGCTGTTTGACATGAGCAAGCAACAGTTCCTAGTAAGTAAAAATTTACTTTCTTTCTCTTCACAAGTGGAGAAAATCTGACCACAAAACAACCACCTCCTCCATAGCCAAATCAGGAGATTATCTAGAGAGACTGAGCTAGACAAATTTGAATACTTGTGTTTTCTTTAAACACACTAGGTGACAAGCCAAAAGACTCACTTCACTACACAGTAAGAACCAAGTCAGTTTAACTACTTGATCTGTATTTGTATTAACACTTGTGAAATACTTCCTTTCTTGTATTTGAAAGCTAAGTGAATCATCAAGAATCACCATACAAAGCCCCACCATTTGTTAATAAGGATGCTTTTGAAAGAATTAAGTACACTACTGCTGTGCAGGAGCCAAGTAGTTCAACTACCTTTGCCCTCAATTTACGGCACACTTTTCTGGAAGAGTAACAGTTTATTCCACCCCTGTCTTTCTAACATAGCTAATTAGCTTTCCAAAACTTCTGAAAAAAAAAAAAATAAAAAATTAGTACTTACCTTGCGTTTTCCTCTCTACAAAGAAAAGATTGATTGGAAAGGGACACAAAACAAATGCTACTGAAATGTCAGATTCTAATTTCTTACAAAAGATTATTAAAAGTTATTTTACTCTATGCATTTGTCACTCGCTGCAAAACGTTCATGAACAAAGCTTACAAAACAGAGCGTAAGAAAAATCTTGCAACAACTTTCAATAGAAATGGACCAATGACCTGTTTTTCTCCTCTCCAAGACAAATTTAATTGGACTTGGTGTCATGGAATAAAAGTAAGGAAGTTCATGGCTAAAAAAAGCTTTTTACTTGGGAGCAGGCTAGGTGCTAAAGCAGATCTTGGTTCAAGGTCATTTCTCTTTCCACTTGTACGCTTTCTGACGCGTCATGCAGGAAATAAACTTTTTGGTACTGGGTCAGCAATGCAAAACAACAAAGGCTTGTTGGGTCCATTGTGCCACTGTTTCATATTCCCAGAGCTTATAAAATGAGGATAATTAAATACATAATCTCCCAAGAGTATTGTGAATATTAATTAGCCAATAAAATTAGAGCACTTTGAGAATGAAAAATACTCTGTCAGTATTTACTGCTATCTTTACGCATACTGAAAAAAACCAAAATATTATTTTTTTAGATTTATAGGAGAAAATGCATTAAAATGTTTGAATCCAAAGTAGTAAACCTTCCTGCTAACGCAACTTTTCAGAATTATTTCAAGAAACCAAAACAGTAGACTGTTAGTACAGTTATTATAAAAGATGGCAACTCGAGCTCAGAAATGAGGTACAAGAGCTGTTAAAAATAGTGAGAGAAGTAAAAATAAGCCTAGAATATTAATTGGCAAACTTTTCTGGATCTATGCAGAAAAGTGAATTCATCAGTTTTCTAGCACACATGATCCAAGAGAAATCTACTTCAGCATACTCAGTTCTGAAGTGAACAAATGAAGCTGTAATAAATACCGTTCACTGACTTAAGACCATTCTGTGTGTGTGGAATGGCTATGAGCAGATCAGTTCCTTCAACTATTCATTGTTTAAAACAGATTCACAGAACTGTAAAGGTAGGAAGGGACCTCTGGAGATTATGCAGTCCAACCCCACTGGCTCAGAAGGGTCAACAAAAGCACACTGCTCAAGGCTGTGTCTGGATTTTGAGTAATTCCAAGGATGGAAATGTCACAGCCTCCATCCCCAGGCAATCAGTCTATCAGTGATTCCACCCAGCTTGTGCTTTCTTTTCCTTCATGTGTTTAGAAATGGCTTCCAGGAGAACTTGCTCCATCTCTTCTTTTCCAGGCATCAAGGTGAGGGTGACTGACCTGTAGTTTTGCTGGAGACCCCTGCTTGCCCTTCTTGAGGATGAAGCTTCTGTGGACTCCCATCTCAAACTCCATGACCTTTCAAAGACAGTCAAGAGTAACCTTATAATGACATGGGCCAGCTCCCCCAGCTCTCACAGGTGTATTCCCATCAGGTTCCATCTACTTGTGTAGGTCCAGTGTAAGTGTTCCCTAACCTGATCCTCTTCTACCAAGGGTAAGTCCTCCTCGCTCCAGGCTTTCCCGAGGAGTCCCAGGGGGCTGGGACTTCTGAGGGCAGATCTTCCCAATGAAGACCAAGGCAAAGAAGGCATCAAGTACCTTGGCCTTCTCCATATTCTTTGTCATGAGGACACCTCATTCAGTACCAGGCCCACATTTTCCCTAGTTTTCCTTTTACTTCTGATATACTTGTAGAAGGCCTTCTTCTTCCCTCTCATGTCACTCGCCACATTCAACTTCATGCAAGCTTTGACTTTCCTGATCTCATTCCTGCACACTCAGACAATACCTTTTGTGTTCTCCTAGGTCAATTGACTACATGCATTGTATTCTTACTTTTTATATTAGAGTTCTGTCAGGAGCTCCATGTTCATCCTTGCAGGCCTCCTGCTACCCTTGCTTGTTTTACTGAAAAACAGAATGGATCATTCTTGAGCTTGGAGCAGGTCATTCTTGAAAATTATCCAGGTCTCCAGATCCCTTTTCTCTCCAGGACTGCATTCCATAGGATTCTTACAAGCAGGTCCCTGAACAGGCCAAAGTCAGCTCTCTGAATTCTAAGACTGTGATCCTGTTATTTGCCTTGATCCTTCCTCTCAGGACCCTGAAGTCCACCATCTCAAGGTCACTGCAGCCAAGGCCACCCCTGACCTTCCCATTTCCAACCAGTTCTTCCTTGCTTGTAAGTATCAGGTCCTGCAGAGCATCTTCATTGATTCCTCAGTCACCCATGTCAGGAATTTATTATCAATATACTCCAGAAAGAATCCTCCTAGTTTTCTTGTGTCCTGCTGTGTTGCCCCTCCAACACAGATTAGGTGAGTTTAAAGTCCCCTATGAGGACCGAAGCCTATGAACATGAGGCCTCTTTCAAACGTTCCAAAAGTTTGAAGGTCTTATCTACCTCATCTCCCTGAGCAGGAAGTCTGTAGCAAACACCCATCATATCATCCACGGTGGTCTGCCTGTTAATTCTAACCCATAAGCACTCAGCCAGCTCATCATCTATACCAAGACAGAGCTCTGTGTGCTCCTGCTACCTTCTCACATAAAGAGAAATTCTCCCTCCTCACTGTCCTGATTTATCCTTCCTAAAGAGCCTGTATCGATCCATGGCAACACATTAGTTGTGTGAGCTATCCCACCATGTCTCTGTGATGCCACCAAGACTGTAGCCCTGCAAACACAGATGGACACTGTTTCCCATGCTGCAAGCAGTAGTGTACAGGCACATTAGAGAGATACCCAGTTGGGCTGATTTCCCAGTCTTTTCAGCACTCCCTTATTTGCGTGCATACACTTGAGATGGGCCCACTTCATCCCTGTTTTGTTGCTTATGGTGTCTCTCTTGTCCTCACATGTTTGTAGATTGACGTCTTCCTTTCCTGCAATTCCTACTTTAAGCTCTCCTTACTAGGTAAGCCAACCTGCTGGCAAACATGGGTTTGCCCCACTTGGTCGGGTGGATCCCATCTCTATAGCAGTCCTTGGTTTTCACAGAGGGTCCCATGGTTGAGAAAGTGCACCGTACTTAAAGCACTTCCCATCAAAGAAGCGTCCATCTGCTTTTGGCCATTCCACAACATATACACATTTCTTGGGGCAATAACAAGTAACAATTCACCCTATAGGAGGATGACATTATTTTTGAAGAGACCCCTGTCTCTGAAAAATTGTATTTGGAGCATTGTCTACAACTTTTGACAATAGCTGAGTTACTATTGATTTAATTCCATTCTGATTCATTACGTCTCTACCATGACTCTGTTCTTTCCTGGAACCTGACCCTTGACTTGAGAAGCCTGAAGCTTCAAATTTAATGGTTAAATGGTTTCTTCAACATCTATGGAAAGTAAAATCAAGAAATCCAGGTACCTAAACAGCTGGAGAAAACTAATACATAAAATACAGGCAAAAGCTGCCGATTTTTTTTAGCACACTGCTTTTGGAGTACTCATCCTTCTGCCCACAAAGTATGTCAGAATATTTATTCTGATGTAACATTTCCAAAACCATCCCAGAGATCTGTAATTGTACTACTTATTTCCAGAGATTAGTTACACAGTCTTACTGATTTTCAATAAAATCTAGACTCTTAAATAACTGTCAAAAATGCAGATAAGATACTTTTGCAAGTCTTATATTTTAACATTAAAAGGGGCCAAGGGCTTGAGTCATTCAGAAGCCATAAGTCTAACTAAAAATATGTTGTTCACAACAAGAAAGTTTGGACCTTGAAATTAACAGGACAAAGCTGGACAGTGACCAAACAACCAACCTACAACTACAATTTAAGAGTTCCTTACACCCACAGCCAAGAAGACCCCTAATTCCATATATCAGTGAATATTCATTTGACTCCCTTGTCTTCAGGATTCTTCCTCATTACATTTATTCCTCAATGGTATTGCACCTGCACACCAAAATCCATTTTTGCAAATGCCAAGTCAATTCACTTCTTTTTCTGGGATTGCCTTTCATAAATCAGGAGTCATTAGGATTACACACATAATAAAAAGGGATGGGGGAGGGAAATCCCTTAGCAAGCAATTTCCCAGGCAAAGACTTAATATCAGTTGAGTTGAACAGCCACTCCCAATTTAGAGACACTATGCCCTTAAGTTAAGCTGTTCATCACCAAGTAGTATACAGCCTGAACCAGTAACCAATCTGCCACTACTAGACATTCTTGCACAAACAGCCAGACCACTACATGCCTTTTAAAAGAAATCACTTGAAAAGAATTTTATGATTCACAACATTCAAGGCCTTATTAAGGTCCATAAATAGTATGAATAATTTTTTTAAAAACCTTCCTCTGTTGCAGCAAGAAAAATATGTCATTATGAACTTCAGTAATGTCAGCAACAGCATTGTGTACTGAATAGGAGACTGATTGGAGAGTGTTCTAAGAAGAAAACCAGGTTGATTTAATCTTTCTATGCCAGGTGCAGGATTTTTTCAGTTCAATATACACAGTGGGTAACTGACACAATGAAAACTCCAGCTTCAAGGAGTTCAATACATTTCAAGTTGTTTTTGTGTCAAAGGGCTGCATTTATACAAGCTGTGTTGGCTAGAAATTGTGAAGTCAGAATTGTATTTTGAGCCCACTGGAAATTTCTAAATTGATTTCTTTTTAATTGAATGACACTTTGCTGCAACGGGATAGTCACAAAGCTTCATTAAGGAGTATGCTTTATTCCCCTGCATCTTCTATAGTATGCTCCTATAAACAATATTTTAACCTGTGTATCTGTCTTCAGAACACTAATTGGGTAGGGTTGTTTGTCTAGAAATTTTTGTGCATAATATGGAGCCCTTTAGTTCCTACCAGCACCGATCTCCCTTGCACTGAGCACCACGCAAACCACTCAGCCTCCAGGCTGCACAGCTTACACATTTAGAGCCCAGAGTAATAGCCATCGGTGGGAAAGAGGTAAAGGGACAGAAGCAAAGCAATTTAGTTTTGTTTAGATGATCCACCAGGGTCAGAACCAAAGCCAAAAATTCACACTTCCTAGCCAACATCCCTTCTCCTACACCAGGGGAAGCCAATTCCCAAGGACTACTTTGCTTGCATTTCTTAGTTTAAGTGATAAAAAGAAAAATTACTAAGCCTGGTTAGTGACAGGTTTGTTCTTCCCTCCCTTCTTCCCCTTCTCCCTCCTCCCTTTTTCTCAGAAAGGTACTTCACATATTGCCAGATTTATCTTGGGTGAAATTGCCAGTGTAGCTCTGTCAGGTTATATGTGAAAGAAAAAATCCTGACAGTTGCAAAAACCAAGCTGTACTGTCCAGCCACGCCCAAGATAAAACAAGGAAGAGATCTTTACATAAGATTTCCTGAAAAGAAATAAACACACACATGTTGGATAACACATGTGCATCACAGTACAATGCATTAGATGAAATGTAATAGAAATCCTGTAGATGTAAATACAAGTGATTTGCACATCTGGAAACCTACCAGAGAAGTCCATGACACTCAGATTCTACTATGCACCACTTCAGTTGGAAAAAAAATACCCACAGATATGACAATCCTAAATAAGGTTATAGATCACAGAATTTTTTTCTGACAGCTAGTCTTTAGTTTTATGGGGTGAATTTGCTATGAAAAAAATTACATCTACAGCAGAAGTCTATAGAGATTTCAACACAGAGTAGAAGGATACTGTAGATGCACAGTTTATTAATACTAACAATATACTTTGGGGTTTTCTTTCTTGTTTATGGCCTTCTAAAAAGATGTTTCTCAAACAAATTTTGTTGTCAAAACAGTACAAATATTACACAAGGAACATATACTTTAAATTCTCGCTTAACATTTAGTTTCTGCTTAACAGTGCAGAAATGTTCAATTTAATTGGTGACAGTTAAAAACTGTACCTTGTCTGAAGTGGCTTCAGGACAGGCTATCCATTGTTCCACAAAACTATCAGACAATTGCTAAGACCAAAGGCCCAAAAGCCAAGAGCTGGTTAAATCTCACACCCAAATGTCTTCTAGAAAAACCATGTTTCATGATAATTCATTTTTTTGGCAATCTTTATCTCTGAAACTGTTTTCTAACAGCTGTGAAACTTTTTCTTCTTCCAAATGAAAGCTGAGTTTTCAGGGACATGACAACGATGAAACACTGAAGCCAGACGTATAAGGCAAAATCTGGATTTTTCCATTTGCCACAGGAATGAAAGCAGGACATAGGTTTGCCCACCAAAAACCCTGTCTCAACTAATTTTTGAAGAGGTAGACTCCATTGTTTCATCCCCTCATTTTACATCTTGAAATTTCAAGCAGCTGGTGATTCTGATTGATTACTGAACAATCTTCAACAACAACAAAAAAAACCCACCAAACAAAAAAAACCCAAAAACTTAATTTCAGGTCCTGATACGGTCTTTTACCTGCCCTCCTTCCCTTTTGCACAGAAAATGTTCTAGCACAGTGGGAGGATGGCATGTTTTCAACTGAAAACTCTCAACTTTCTAAGAAGGAGAAAGTCCATCTGCTTCCCTGAAAACTATAAGCTTTTTTGTTGTTTTTGTCAGTTTTGGAGAGATGACTAATCTGTGTGAGAATGGATTAGGTCATTATCTGGGTCATGGAACAAAGTTACCAATTTGTTGATCAGCTGCTGAGGGATCATTTCCAGCATTCCTCAAGATATTGAGGAGATCTCAGATGGGTATTCAGATATTTAATTCAATATATCAACATTTTTTAAATGTTTGCAAAATCATCAAATCTGGGGGGAAAACACCAAGAATATGCTGCTTTGGGTTTTGTTTTGGGGTTTTTATTTTTTATATTCCTCTTTAAGTGTACATCTGCGGCAGTTCCTGAAAACTTTGTATCAAGACAAATAACAGAAGACCGAACAACTTAGGTTAAAATAACCAGTCACTGCTACAAAAGGGAACCCTGGGGCTATGAAAGCCTTGAACAGCTATGCAAAGGTACATAACCACTGACACAAAACAAAACACACTGTTAGTTGAATGACTTACTAGAAGCGTAGAGCTTTTACAGGAACCCAGCAATCTTCTCACCAAAAATTAAGCTATTTATCTTTGCACAATTCCATACAAACAATCAGTTAAAAAAAAAAAAAAGAAACTATAGCATAAATGGTGGTGGTAGGAAAGGACTTACACTCATTCTTGCTGCTAATATCATTTTATTTTAAGGAGAATTTGCTATAAAGGAAACTCCAGTGGGTTATATTTTGTTTCTAGGCCATTTGTTGAAAACTAGCTAATTAAATAAGAAACTGTCACTCACAGATTAAGAAAAGCATTCAAATAGAATTTAGGTATGCAGATGTAGATTACCAATGCTTTAAAGAAGCACGTGAACAATGACGTTTACTTTTAAATACTCCCCTTTTAAAGAACAGAAATTAAAAGTGGATATTAAATTAAATCACAACATTTTTTAGCCTATGGAAGCAGCACAGTTATGGTTATACCCATTCCCATACATGCAGCAAGTCACAAGTATCCACACTTGCTTGTGGGCATGAACACACTCAAACACGCTGCTGTGTGGGCACAGGGTATCACCAGGCCAAGTCCAAGAGAGATGGTATACCTTCACTAGCTGCGTCTGCCAAAGATCTTGCAGTAAGTCATGAACAGGGATTTGTCTGCTTTCCAAGACAGTGAGCAGCTACATGTCTGTGGTCGATATAGCATGAAACTCAAACTAATAAGGCCTAATGAGTAAAAGGCATGTTGCTATGGATTGCTTCTCAGGCAGAGATAAGCTTGCAGGTTTTGCCTGTTCATCCAAAGAGCAGATTGTTCCCAAATCAGATGCAAGCAAGATCAAAATCCAGATACAACAAATTTTCTAACTCATATTTATTCCATCATAAAAGTGCAATTTGTCAAACACTAACATTTCACAGAAACACTTTGACAGAACACCGGCAGTGACAGGGCTGGAAGACTGCCTGGTTTGTAACTGTTTATTACCTGGCTCCTCAGCAATAAGAAGCTGGATGCAAGGACTTGAAGGTTTCAGAGACACCTGAGCTTCCAGCTGCCTGAGTCCAGCCTGCAACTCCCAGGACAACCTTCTCACTCACCAGGGAACCCTGGGAGGCCACGTAGCTGCTGAACAACACCAATATAACACTTTTAGTTTCACTAGTAACCCCCACTGATTAACAGCAGCAAAAGTGTCAACCCCCATCAGCCTCACACAGCAGCAGTCAGGGATCCTGGGAGCACACCACGTTTCATAAGCAAAATATTGTGATAATTTCATTGCATGTTCTGAGGGAGGGGGACAGCTTTTTATGCCAGTTTAGAATCATCACTGTTTTAGGATGAAAATGGTGAATAAAAATTCGGTTGCAAGGCCAGCTCTGCCAGAACCAAGTGAATCACTCCTATTTGGATACCTCACTATTTCTGGCAAACTACATGGCTGTTTTCCTGTAGGGTACTAGTCTGAATCAAGAAAGTCATGCCAGCATAGGGGTAAACTATAATCCTTTCTCTCTGAGCATGCCCTTCCTAACAGGAAAGAGGAACTAGCTGAGGGTTATAAATCCACACCCATATTCCAGGTTTTGTCAATATAAACATTTATCATAGAATCTTTCAGGTTGGAAAAGACCTTTGAAATCATCAGGTCCAACTGTTAACCTAGCACTGCCAAGTCCACTGCTAAACCATGTCCCTAAGCACCACATCTACAGATCTTTCAAATACCTCCAGAGATGGTGACTCCATCACCTCCCTGGGCAGCCTGTTCCCATGCTTGACTACCTTTTCAGTGAAGAAATTTTTCCTAATACCCAATCTAAACCTCCCCTGGGTAGCTTGAGGCTATTTCCTCTTGTTCTGTCATTTGTTATCTGAGAGAAGACACCCACCCCCACCTGCCTACAACCTCCTTTCAGGTATATGTAGAGAGCAGTAAAGTGCCCCCTGAATCTCCACCTCTCCAGACTAAACAAGCCATGATTAGCCAGTTTCTCCAGGAGAATGCTGTGGGAGATGGTGTCAAAGGCTTCACTAACGTCCAGGCAGACAATATCCACAGCCTTTCCCTCATCCACTCAACAGGTCACCTTGTCACAGGAGACCAGGTTAGCCAAGCAGGACCTGCCTTTCATAAACCTGTGCTGGCTGGGTCTGATCCCCAAGTTGTCCTGCACATGCCATGTGATGGCATTCAGAATAATCTGCTCCATAACCTTCCCTGGCACTGAGGTCAGGCTGACAGGCCTGTAGTTCCCTGGATCCTCCTTGCTGCCCTTCTTGTAGATGGGCATCACACTGGCTAACCTCCAGTCAACTGGGACTTCCCCAGTTAGCCAGGACTGTTGACATATGATGAAGAGTGGCTTGGCAAGCTCCTCTGCCAGCTCCCTTAGTACCCTTGGGTGGATCCCATCTGGCCCCATAGACTTGTGTGTGGCTAAATGGAGCAGCGGGTCATTAACTGTTTCCTCCTGGACCGTGGGGACTTCATTCTGCTCCTTGTTCCTGTTTTCCAGCACCGGGGGCTGGGTACCCTGAGGTTAACCGGTCTTACTGTTAAAGACTGAGGCAAAGAAAGCATCAAGTGCCTCAGCCTTTTCCCAATCCTTTGGGGCAACGTTCCCCGCTGCATCCAATAAAGGATGAACATCATCCTTGACCCTCCTTTTGTTTCTAACGTACGTGTAAAAACATTTTTTGTTATCTTTTACAGCAGTAGCCAGCCTGAGTTCTAGCTAGGCTTTTGCCTCTCTAATCTTTGCCCTGCATAACCTCACAGCTTCTTTACAGTCCTCCAGAGCTGCCTGCCCCTTCTTCCAAAGGTGGTAAACTCTCCTTTCCCCACCCACACCTCACCCCAAGTTCCACCCAAAGCTCTCTGTTCAGCCAGGCTGGTCTTCTCCACCAGCTTGTCTTTCAGCACATGGGGACAACTTGCTCCTGCATCTTTAAGACTTCCTTCTGGAAGAATGTCCAGCCTTCATGGAGCCCTTGACCCTTCAGGACTGCCCCTCAAGGGACTCTGTCAACCAGGCTCCTAAACAGGCCAAAGCCTGCCCCACAGCCCCTCGTTCCTTGCTTGTCTCTTCTGAAGTATTTATAGCCATCCATTGCAGCACTCCAGTCATGCAACTACTGCCCTCAGACTTCTTGTTTGGACTTCATCATTGCCCACTTGGAATATCAGTAATGGGTAATAATCAAAGGGCCATACCAGACAAATTGATTTTTAATTAATTAAAATCCAATTTTAACATAGTTGTCTCTGTGTATAAATAACACCTCCTATGTCTTTCAGGAAACACAGGTTGATTTCAGACTGGTCTGAAGCAGTGTATTAGTGTTGTATGTTGGCCTGCTCACCAGTACATTCTCTGACTTAACCCAAGAGGGGATCTGTGGAAAGACAAGCAACAAAGAAAAGACTAGTTTAAGACTTGCTATCCCACAGCTGATACAGACATGGATAAGGGGCTGTTTTACACAGTGCCCAGACTTGACTATCATGATCAAAGACTTGGAGTGCTCTCATATTTAGCCGTGGACAAAGACAGCCAGGGCTGTTCCACCCAGCTGGAACAAATTGCAACCTCACTTGAGTTAATCATGGATTCAAAACACTATCTCACACCTGCTGTGGCTCCTCTGCAAAGTAATCTCAAATCTCTAGCTCTCACTCCACCAGCTTTCTCACAAACCTTACAAACACAGTGATTATCTTCTAGAGATCTCCAAGTTGCCCAGTAGCATACCTTAAGTGCATGTAATACACCTTGCCTGACTTTTCTTTCTAAGGCAGTCAGGTTTCAGTTATAGGAGACATCAGCCTGAGACATCTAAGCATTAAATCTTTGCCAATTTTCTTTAAACCAACCTATGACATTATATGCAAGTTGTCCACAGAGAGGTACAGCAGTTTTAGGTAACATGCATCAGGAGCTGCACATTTTGCTCCACAGAATGCAGCAGCGATGACAACAAGCTGCTGCTTACAGGAGTCCAAGCCACAGCTAAGCCTATGTCAGAGCACAGTCCCCCACACAGTTTGACAAAGCCCAGCAGCCACTGCTAGCCCCAGCTCTGTAGTAACAAGATTTCCATCCATTTTGATAACATGGAGCCTCTGCTGGCATTGCCAATACAGAACATAGTATAGGTAACTTCTTTTTTTCCCCATCTAAATTAACTGTAAACAAACTTAAATGTTTTGTGACAGCTGACTTTGGAAGCTGGCTTAGCTGCTGCAAAGGTGAAGTTCTACCTTTTCACCTTCAAAATTCTTTCCTCTGCAGAAACATCATGTTTCAATGCAGTATCTCTGCAAGATAGCAAAGAAGCAGTTTCCAGAGAGATTATTTTTCTTTGCTACTGAATAAGCTGTTGTAAGTGACCCACAAAGAATTTTAATACCTTTGGTCATAACCCTTATAATTAATATCCTTTCTTAAATAAAGGATGAAAGAGGTACTTTAGCCACCTGTCCTTAAGGTTTAGGGCTGTGTGGGTTTATTCCCCTTTCCCTTCCCTATTTTCTCTCACTTCAAAAAAATAAATTTAACACCAGCTATACCTGTTTGCTGCTCTGGCAATTCCTACAATTTAAATAAAAAAAAAAAATTATGTCTATCTATGGCAAATAATATATTTCAACACTAACATTTAATAGGGTTTAACAAACACAAGTCAAAGTCAAGTGGTTAAAGGGGAAATGATAAGTCATTTGTAACCTCGTTTTCCTCTGGGCCACTTTTATCCATGCTTTCAAGTCATGCATGGGACACCAATGGCTCCTTTAAGGAATAAAAGTATAATGCTACCCTTTTTCTTCAGTCTATTACAAAATAAACAAACTACCACAAACAGTTTTTATCACTGATGTTTCCAGAAAAAACAAGACCAGACCTCCTCACAAATAAAACAAACACACCTTAAAACCAAACACACACACAAAAAACACAAACAATAACAAAAACCACCCCTAAGAACTGCATAAGTTTCCAAGCTTTATCTTTGGGGCAGGGGGATGGGGAGATGACTGAAAGGCTTTCTTTTTTACAGGTTTTTGTTGTTTTTTTAAAAAATATCTTACCTCCAAAATTACATGCAGTTCAATCTATCAGCTGCCAAAAGGAATTAGTCCTTTTACAGTAAAATGTAAATAATAAACTTTTTAATTACAGATCAGTTTCATTCCAGATTTCTCTGAAACATGGCCTTTACCATGGCAGCCTACTCATAACAAGCAATATTATATATAACAATATGTACAACACGGCGCACCATACAACAAGATCATATGTTATTTAAACTTCATATGACAGAGACCTTCACTCTGCTGAGATCCTAGGCCACGATACTGTCAGACAGACATTTTTGCAGTGCACACAGTCACTGAGTACTAACAAATCTGTATCTCCCAGGCTACATTAAAGAGAATTAAGGATTGTTGAAAACTTTTACAGAAAAAAAAAATATTGGAATGAGAAACCACTAAAGTTTTCTTAGCCACCACAGAAATCACTAACAGACATATTCAGAGAGATATAATTCTGTCCAAGACATTAAAAAATAGGTGCCTACTGGCACCTTCTACATCCATATTTAGGAACCTCCTTAGCAGCACCACTGCCAGAACAGTTAAATGCTCCGCAATAGAGCTCAAATAAAAGTCTTTAGTGTTGCAATAACATGCCCCTCAAATGAACTCAGGCCAGACCACTGAAAGATGCAGGTCTGGATTTAGTGGTCTAATTTTAGGCTCTCAGAATTCAGAAGAGAACAGTGACAGCCTTCGAATGACACTGTCAACCAAAACTGCTTTACTTAGTGAGTCTTTTAATTAATACTGTAGTTTTCTTCACAGATAAAAAAAAACACCCAAACTTTTAAAAACGTCTAGCTCTGTCTCATAGACTGTAGAAGAATCAGCATATTCCAAATAATAATAAAAAAAAAGTATGTTCTGAATTGCTAGCACCTACGAGCAATCACTAAAAGGTTCAGACTTGCTGTTTTCCAAATACCGTTTGTTTCTGCTTGGATTGCAAAAACACCAAGAACAAACAAGATCAAAAACAGAGTCCACAATGCAGAAAATCTTGAAATAGCAACAGAAATCTCAGAAGCAAGAAACAGAAGTCAAACAATAGAAAGCAACAAGGAGGTAACTTGGAGCAAGTCTACAAATGAGGCTTTTTGTGTATCAGCACAAACATCTTACTTCTGAATTTCCCCCCAGTAATATTATTCCAGCCCATGCTGAAATGAGCCTGGATTCAGAGCAGCTCACACCAGCTGTGTCAAAAAAATCCAGAGGAGAACAAAAAAAACCAAAAAAAAAAAAAAAAAAAAAAAAAACACAAAAACCTGTTTTTATGGGATTGTCATGTCATCAGGAGTCTTATAGCTATAAACATACTGCTTCATTCATTTTTGTATCAGGAGTTAATTCAGTTGTTACCATTCAGGAGAAAACGCTGTGAAATTAACTCCCTTCCCTTCCCTTCTCCCTACCCTAGTTTAGCAGTGATCTCTGCGGGCCCACAACACAAACAGGTTGCCTTAGAAAGTTTTGCAGAGAATTAGAAAGGCAGCTCAGTTACCATTCAGCCAGCAGGTCTTCAAAGGAAAACCATAAAGCGAGATGGTATGTTGCAGTATCAGAGCTGAGGGTAAGAAACCCTCTACCCGTGCCGCATGGAAGGAGCCCCTGCTCTCAGAGACCTGGCTAGCAGGTCACTGTACCCTGGCACTCCCCTACCGGTTTCAGGCAACAGTTTAAAGCCACCTGTTAGAATTTTAAATTAGGCCAATTAATTAATTAAACCCAGGTGAATGGGGGTGTATTCACACCAGCCAGCACCTGACCATTAGAAATAGGAATTGGTGAGAGACAGGAAGTAACAAAGCAACTTTGGGTCAATAAAATCCATCCATAGCCTTATAAGCGTGTGGCAAACCTCTCACCGAGGGGAAAAGGGGTCAAAGTAGCTACAAACCCAGGGCTCAGAGAGAGGCCCTAGGGAATATGTTAGTTAGTCAGTAAAATTAAGTTACAGGTGATGCCAGCAAAGCAATTCAGGGTCTCTGCAGTGCTCAGTGCTGGAGCAAATTGAGCCCAAGCCTGTTACAATGTCCTGAGAAAAAGGTTTTATCTGCAGCACCTGTGAGCACAAACACACTTTGCAGTCTAAACACTCTTTAAACCCCACAGCCCAGGATCAGAGGAGCTGGGTGGAACAAAAGAAGAGGGAGAACACAGGGATTTCATTTTAGCTATGAAAGAGAAAAGTGGTAGTGACTCACACAAATCCTTTTCCCTTTGAGTGAATACTGTAAAGAATAAGCAGCGGTTTAGTAGCTAGAGCCGTGGGTCTGCCGATTCAAGCTGCAAATGTTTGCTGCTGTCCTGAAGCCCCATCAGCCCTTGTCTGTGCTGATCAGGTTACAGAGAGAACTGAGAACCTGTACTGCAGTTGTGTGGGAAAGGCTTGGCAACACAGGAGGCAGAGGGTTAAATGCACAGTGAAAGTGCACAGAAACTGAAATACTTTGTCACAGAAGGCTGACACACACCCCCTAAAAACACTCAGATTGTTCTACAGCCAAATATCAAATGGTCAGCTTTGGTTTTCTTTTTTTTTTTTTTTTGGTTAGAGATGACAGACAATTGACAGACACATAAAGTGACATCTTCAAAGCTCCATTTAATTTTCTATGTCTGTACAGTTTCATGGCCTACTTTTTAATTGCTGTATCTAATAGAGGTAGGAAGGTAGAGGAAAAATTCTAAGCTTTGTAAGACAGTGAAGCCTGTTCAGTTCCTATTGTTTTGCTATTTATTTCCACAGAGGAAGACTATAATTTGTGGCACTCCACCCTGCCATGTGCATTCAGAATAATTATCTTTAATAGAGCGCTCTTAAGAGAACAGATTCATCTTGCAGTTTCAAATACTCCGTTCACTGCTGTTTCATTAGGTACCCTTGGAAGGCTGGAAACCTAAAATCGAGCCATAGCTGGGGCCTAATGCTGCCCCACAGAACCATATAAGAAACCCCTCAGACTCCACTGGAAATTGCTTAAATCAGGAAGAACCTGGCCACTGATTTCTTGTATGCTCTATTACAGAATGCAACTAACACTTTGATTTTGCAGAGGCCAACGCAGATTGGCCTGAATGGTCTTCTGAGACATTACAAGCAGAAGGAAAAGGAGTAAAGAAATGAATATTTTAAGAGAATGACTAACCCTTGTCTTTCACAAAACAAAATGTAAGTTTAGGTGCCTGAGAAAGGGTGACACAGGACAAGATTCTCCAAAACAGGAATGATCTGGGAACATAAGTCCCTCAACTCAGCTTTTTGTCTAACATGCACAGGGTCTACTGATCATGTAGACATGTTGAATTAGCTTTAAACTAGACACCTAGACATGCTTTGGGGACCATGTTATGGCAACAATTTCAGTGGCCACTTTTTCCACAGGTGATGACCACAGGTGACAGCCACAGGCTCTTTCTGCTGACTTGTGTTTTAGTATTTGACAGGTGGATAAATAGGGGTCCTTTTCTTTCCCTTTTCTTCCCCTCAAGAGATGGATATTGCCTCCAAGCAAGCTGGGTTCAGCTATGTGCATAAAATTCTATGCAGACCTCAGCGTCCCAAACTGCTTTTTCACAGCCTCCAGGAATGGGAAAGAAGTATTCTCCCCTTTCAAAAGACTGAAAATCCAGCTTTTTAATTTTTGTATGTAAAACTACATACACATGCCAGTTTCTTATCAAATATATCTTATTCTAGTCTAGAAAAACATCTCTAGGGCCATGATCAGGATAGGATTTACGGTTCTAAAGCAAGACTTAGGTGGAAAACAGATATATTCCATCAACATTGTAACTCTGGATAAACAAAGGACCCTGTTCAGCTCTACCTTGATTATCTGCTATACCATGAACTGTCAAGATTGCATTTTATACAAAGTAACCATAAGATAAAATCGTTAATCTTTTGAGGGAGCAGAATACCAGAATTTCAAGGCAAATATCCTATTAGGACATAAGGTACCTCCTTTCTTTGTTCTGTTTGGTCCAGTGGATCTCTTCTCATTGCAAGCACATCCCTAAAAAAACCAAAAAAATAAAACCACAAAAACCCAGAGGATTGAAAGGAAAGAGCTGGACAGTGCCATTCTCAGTAAGACAAGTAGCTTTCAGCTTTCTCAAGGAAGAAAGCCCATTGGGACAAAATACCCAAATCCTATGTAGAGACAACAGTGGCCAGTACCTACCCCACATTCATTACATTTTAAAAGAAAAGCAGACAGAGGTATTTCCTTACATGTATTTTCCTACTGTCTTCCTCTCAAGCAGCTCTTCATCCAGCATACTGGTTTTATACAGGGGAGCTGAGGTGTGGTAATATAGGTGCCATTCTGGCACACTGCAAAATGAGCGTATGCATGCCTTACTCATAGCTGTGCATCCTGTGTGCCTGTTACCTAGAAGGCAAACTCCTCCATAAGCAATAGGCCTTAACAGCCTAACTTCCTTCTGCTTTCTATAACCTTTCATTTTCAGTCTGCCCTCAGAGCAGGAGAAAGGACCCACATTCCTGTATTTCTCTTTCAAAGGTTAACTGCAAGGTAAAGCATTGCTGCAGTTCCATGGCACTGCAGGGGGGGGGAAACAAGAAGAACAAATGAAAATAAGAGCTGGGAAAAAGAGGAAATCCCTTAATCTAGTTTAGCTTGTTTCATCTTTTCTCCTGCTGCCCATGAAGAAAGCAATCACCTCGGAGGGGCCAAAAATAATTGTCCGATAATCCCAGTCTATTCCTGGGACCGAGAATGAGTTCCTCAACTATTTCTTGTCAACTGGGTGCCATTACACCACTGCCAGCCAACATATGACTGATTTAAGGAAACTCAGGTGCAGCAATCATCAGCCAGCAGGCACTAAGGCAAGATGGGCTCACTGCTCTAGAAAGACCCCGCAGAAAAAAAAAGAAAAAAAAAAAAGGTGCATCATTTCAGACAGCAAGATGGTAGAAAGAAGCAGACTGCAAAAAGTTGACAGTCACCTTTCTCATACCTGGCCAGGTCCTGATCTCTGGCAAGTCTGTGCTCTCCCCTTCCTGTCAACTTTATTTCAAGAGTCTGAATTTGCACTAAAGTTATGATGTAGACTATACTCTAGTCATTCAACTTAATTCCTGACCCTGGTGCTGAGGGACTTCCGTGCATAAGCATGTCACCCATTTAAAGCCAAACTGAAAATTAATTATTGTTAAGAGTACAAGAGCCTCTCTTTCTGCAAAAGAAAACTGTGAAATCAATCCAAATCTTCTTTCTTGAAATATTTAGACATACGTATACCAGCCACTGAGATCCTGCATCACGACTAGTGAGCTATTATGTAGGGAGAACTCTTCATTTACAGGTTTTATGTAACAAGTTTTGCCTACTGATGTTTGCAAGTATAATTTTCCCCAGGACCTTTACTGTTGTTGCTGTTCTCTTACATGAGAGATGTTGCTCACCCTGCCACAACCCCTTGCAAAACACCTATTGCTTATGCTGGATCAGTAGCATATCCCAGGAAAGTACTTCCAGTGCTGATCCCCGGTATTAGCATTAAGAATCATATTCTTCTACCACACAATAACAGGATTTCTTTCATCCATCTCCTGGCTCTTTGAACTCATTGGCATTTGCACTATTGAAGTTTTTTCTATAGCTTTGAGGGTAGAATCTGTTTTGTTACTGTTGTTAAAGCCAAGGTTGTCACAATTACACAACTCCAGGATCTGGAGTTTTAAGAAAAATGGTTTTGGGGTAGAAAGACACTCAAGATAAAAACTGCCTCCTTCTTCTTTGTGTTTCCTTCAGTGTGACCAATATGGTTTTGGTATTTGTAGCTAACTTATGGCCCTGGCCTTGAACTCTCCTTGCCAACTTGAAGCAAAACCACAAATTCATGAGGAAACAGCCACCAATGCAATGCAGAAGGTCTCATTATCCTCATAATAATAAATTTAAGAAAGCATAAACTCTTATGATAATCTATACCTGTTTTAACAATTTTACATTCAATTACATTATATTCCCTGGGCAGTGGTAGGGACCCCTCAGCATTGCTTAAGTGTCGTCATTTTAGCATTTCAATTGTTTGATTTCTCACGTACCTCCATGTGCAAAAAAATCTGCATGTAGAGAAAGCCCTCTGTGTGTATATATATAGATACACACACGCATCCACACTAGTTTATCAAACATCAATGTTATAAAACTTCTTAAAAGCACAGCAGAAGCCTGTCAGTCAAATAGCTGGAAAAGACAGATTTTGATATTTCCCCCTCACAAAATATGAATACATTACTTTGAGACAAAAATAATAATGCCTTTCTTGGTTCATGTTTTATGCAAACATCAGTTTTGGCAGATGAGTTTTATCTAAGTAGTAGATTTAGTGTAATAACTAAATTCTCTTCCTAGCTTCTAGTCTTAAATAACCTTGTGCAAATCACTTAACCTGTCTGTATCTCCCTTAAAATACAGGAAGAGAAAAAACAATATCCACTTTTAGAAGATATTCAGAAAGCCTCAGGTAGAAAGACTACATATGTATTTATTTGAGGTTCAGGTTGATGTCACTGATATTAACATGGCATAGTCATATGTGGACTTTGGAAACAGCTGACATGCTTATTTATCAGTTGGCTACTTCCATTACAGCTGTGCCTCAGTAATTCATCACGTGATTGCTCCTCATATGCCACGCACTAATGTTTTAAATCAAGCCAGAAGACTTTGTACTGCAGTGGATTAGGAGGGCCCATGTTGCAGCAACTCTGCTTCTGTGGCTGTCTTCCCTCCGCGAGCCCCTCCACACACACACTGACCTTTATTTCCACAACAACGTTCAAGTGATAACCAGTGGCAGTCCTAATGAGTGGGTCTGGTAATGATGGCTACATCTGACTCAAAGTGAATTTGGGGGAGACAGGTAACACAACAGCCAAGGGTTAATTTGAACAATATACTCACCTAACAGTGCTGGTCAAGGTCTGACTCAAGCCAAGTTTGAAAGAAACTAACTTCTGTAGCCTGTATGTAAATATGACTATGAGTCAATTATCTTACTCTGTAAATAGTGGACAGTCCAGGGCCCGTTGCACTCTCCTGCATGGCAGCAGGCTGCACGCCAGAATCTGCCCTTGAGTAGGGACGCTTCTCGAGGTTGCCTCTTGAGTTTGAGAAATTCCTCAGCAAAACAGATTTTCAGTAAGCTATTAATAGCATGCTAAACTTTGAAATCTTAACTGATATAAAGGACTGATTGCACACACATAATCCTTTAGATATAAGCCATTGACCAAGTCTGAGACTAAGTCTGGATCCAGCCACACCTAAACTCCCCTCTGAGAAGGGCTTTAGAACACAAGGGGTTCCTTCCTGTACCTCATGACTCAAAAGGGGGGTCTCCCTGACAGTTTGGTCTGACCCTGTCCTCTGTGCAGTAGATAATCAAATGTACCTTGCCATCAAATCTCGTTAAACCACTGTAGTATTTACTATTAAACTTTGTTAAATCGCTGTTTTATACCAACAAACACATTGCTGTTTCCCTCTTACAAGTGAAGTGTGTCACTCCATCTGAGACATTTTCAGGGACAATGGCAAGTAGCCAACAATCATGACAGCTGTTACTCAAGTTCTGGTGCGGTTATGCCCTTTGATCAAGTACAAAATACAATACACTAGTAAGCAAGTATTTTTCCTTTTTTCAATGTCAGTGTTGGCGAACAGTTAATAGGAAAGACTTTGCGTCTTTTTACACCATTAAGCAAGGATTAGTGTTTTTTATGAGTATGCATTTCCACTGGGAGAAAAAAAAAAACCAAAAAAAAAATTCTTTTCCATTAACGAGCTTTATCAGTATGTTTTCACATCATTTGGGGATTTTCTTCCCAAAAGCATTGACTTCATAGCTGGCTTGACTGAAACAAACCCTTGCTGTGAGCTTTTTAACATAACCAGTTGAGTATTTCTGAATTCTTTCTACCCTGTGCCCTTTACACCCACATGTGAAGAAAATGCAATTGCTACTGTACAGCAGAATCCTTTCTCTCTACTCTACTGTTGACCCCTGCAGATACGACCAGGCTTCTCTGTTCATTTAAAAAAAAGCCGAACCTCTGCTGCCATTCCTTTTCCCCAGACGACTTTTTGTCAGACCACCAATGTGTCAGACCACATGCTCAGGACTAAATATGACTGTTCACTTCCATGGAAGCTGAATCCCACTCTCAATCTCAGTGAGTTACTAGGAGAAGGAGAAAATGGTGCAGCGTGCAAGTAATATGAATATAGAAAGGTATGCAGGGCAGGGAACATCTTTTAGTTTTAAGACTGTGTAGTATTTTGCAGAGTAGGGCTGAACACCATAAAAGTGCATACTAGTAATATCTGAAACAAAGAAGATTTACAGGTAATAGTAAAACAAAGAATAAGCTTTCAGCATCTTTTGCTTTTCTGTCAGAATATACAAGTTACAATAGATAACATCAGCCTAAACTTTTTAAAACAATAACTGGTTTAATTACACAGGTATTTCTTAATCTTTCTGAACAATAATATACACAATTACTTCCATGACTACAAAACACAGTATTACTTCTCTCCTCTACTACAATATATCAAAGCAAGGACAGCATAAGATGAAAGTTCAACTTTTCTTAACCCTCTTGTTTTAAAGCTTCTAAAACTTATTGTTAACAGGTCCTGATGTTGACATTTTTGTATAAAATGAGTGTACAGAAAAAACACATTGTAAAAATTTTCACTTTGGTACTTTGCTCATTTTTTCTTTCATAGTTTCCTGTTGGAGAGTAAAAAGCAGCTGCTACCTCCTTCACAAAATGGGATAATGACTTTCTGTGTCAACTCTTGTCCCTTCTCTTAATATTTTTCACTGTCAGAGTTAAAAAAAAAAAGCTCAACATGCTGGCCACGTAGTAGTTCTGAGGCAAGTGATGCATTGGTTCTGTACCTGGTATACAACTCAAAAGCCAACCTTTTCAGGCGGCTTTCAATTCCAGATGATTCTGGTTCTAAATAACTAAGTCCTGATTTGCCATCATGACAAACAAGTGGAAATCTACCCAAACTCAGTCACTGTAGGTACTCACTGTCCCTGAAAAAAATTAGATAATCTTCTGTCAAGGTCACACACAAGCCACAGTAGCAGAAATTAAAATAAGAAGGCATTATCTTTGCATTTTTAATTTATTTTTTTAAGAACCTCCCCACTTTTGCAAAAAGATTTACCCTAAGTATATTTTCTAAACTTCAGAGGCACAAAAACTATACTCTCCTCCCCACTATAGTCAGAGGAATAAAAACAGTATCTTCTGCCCTCCAAGATTTCTCAGAACTATCAGCTAAACCTTTTATGTTTACCCTTACATGAAAAAAAGCCAGTAAAAGAGCCTGAAAGACTTAATGCAAGAATTCTGGGTTTTCCTGCAGTGAGTGAAAAGGATGGAGTCATGGTATTTGACAGAGTTCGTGTGTCCTGCTAGGTAATGGTGACAGAAGGCAGCACTGCCTGAGCCAGTAGCAGGCCACTACACGCTCCACAGGAGCAGCAGCACAGTAGAAATCAGAGTATGGTTGAGCAAGAACTGATTTGGCCAAATGGAAAGTGTGCAGAAAAAAAAATTGTTTCAGTTTCAATACATATGATTTGTAGGAAAAGTGTACAGTAAGGCAGGGGAAAGGATATTGAATGAAATGGAAAATATCCATTTGCACTCAAAGTCACAATAGATGTGAACGGTTTGTTTTGTTTGGGGGGTTATAAGACTGTTTTGCTTATTGCTTTTCTCCACATTTTACCTAGGTCAAGTTTTTTAGAAAGCTAAAAGCTATTTTGAAACAGAAAGTTTAAAAAGGACTTTAAAAAACCCCAACCAACCAAAGACTACTAACAGGGAAATTAATTCAGCTTTACAAAATTAATCATTTTAAGATGTCTAGTATGCGCATCTTTTCTCCTCACCAAAACCATTTGCTGGTTTTGACTCAATTTTACAAGTGATGTTTGTATGTCTCCCAACAATTCCAGTACTGTGTGCATTTACCCTTTGTCAGACTAATTTTGCTGGGTGTTATCTGGAGGTAAGGATGCTCACACATCCCAAGGACCTTTGTCTTCACTTTGGAGGAACAGCAGTTTCTGTGGAAACAGCAGCAGGGTCCCAGCCCAGCTGGTCTGAGTAGCACCACAGGTACCCAGCCCTATCCAAACTCCAGCAGGTCCTGGTCCCGGCTGAGAAGATATGCTTTCATTGTTCCCAGGCAGCTTTCTTGGGCCAGGAGCATTAATAGCTAGGGAGCTTTGCAAAGTTCAAAACTCAGACAGTGAATTCAAGGTCAAGTCTGAAAAAAGCCACTAGCATACAGGTGTGTATCTTTATCAACCTCAAAAGCAGCAGCTGGAAAGTCTTAAAAGAATAGGCACACAGAGAGATGACCCAGCACAAATGTTCCACAGGTATTACTAAGCTTAGAGAAAGCAGTTTGGGTTAGTTTTGTTGTTGTTTGACTTTTAGTGAGTTTCTGTCTGTTTGTGGATTTGTTGTTTAGTTGGGTTTTTTTCCAAAACACACCTGCACTTTATCTTCTTTTGCTCCTCCATAAGAGCTAGTGGAGTCTGCTCAGACACACAGCTGAGCTTTCTGTTTCTAAACAAAAGCTTTTCTTCTAACTCTGCCATGATTTTTTCTCCCTGCATGACCAATGTCTGTCCAGATCCTCTGACATATCCTTGGCAAAGTGCTCAGCTCTGCAGGAGCCATGCCTGTATATGTGGCACAGCAGCAGCCCTGCAACGTAGCTGCCAGTTGGGCACACACACTAGATCCTACTCATTTCTGATTCTGCCAAAGGTTAACAGTCAGAAGCAAGACAGAGGCTGGATCAAAGTGGAAACAATGGAAGGTGCTATGCCAAGTGTAGCTTAAACAATAACTGAGTTAGAAAACAGAGCTTCAGCTATTTGCTTCAGAAATTAGAGAGCTAAAAAACAGGGATGAAAGAGAGAAGGTATTGAAAATTATGTCTCATCAGACCCAATTACTTTCATGAAACCAGGGCCAAAGACACTGAGCGCATTTAAATTGGCCACTAAACCCACAGAAATGTGACAGTTTGCACCCATCAAAAATTCAGTCACAGACTGTTTCTGGTTTGCCGTACCTCTGCCTGCAGAGAAATCTCTGCTGTGGTATGCATGGTGAATGCACATCATTGCAGGATGGGCAGAAATCCAGTCACTCAGCACTGGACAAGTCAGTGAGAAAAAGAACCTTTTAATTTCTTTTATGCTTGTTGGCTTTCAAAAATATTTGTATTGAAATAATTATTGTTTTATTTAATAACACAGCTTCATAATTACAACTTTTAAAACAATGCACTTATTCTCCAGAGAATCAGGAAAATGTGCATGTGAATCAATCTTCATTTATAGAATATTCAGACACATTTCTGAAAAAGCAAAGCAGAGGGAGGTATTTGTGGATGGTTGGGTTTTTGGTTTTTTCTTAAATGCTTTGCACAGAGGCAGCAAAAAAATCACTTATGTACTTTGTGTAACAATAATTAGCTCTTATGTAACCCACCATAGAAACCCTGCATAGACACAGGCACTGCAAATTCATCAGAGGTCCTTGTGGACTAGATGAGCTAAAGAAAGATCCAGTGATACAAGGACTGTGGCCACCTCAGAAATCCCTCTATGACTACAATCTACAAAGCAGGACTCAGCTCCAGCTGTGGGGCTGGTGGGAATGCCCTACTTTGTTCCAATCATGTGCTACGATAAAGGTCAAAAGGTTCATGTCATTCTCCTTCCTAGTACCTAGGAAAGAAATCCAGGTGTGCAAACCTCGGGATATCCCGTATGTCACTCACCAGAGGGGACGAAGACTGCAGAAGACACCACACACCTACCACACAATTTTGCACCTGTTATCAGAGCAAGACTGAGGAAGGCACTACAGGAGTGCTTCGCAGCAGGATTACTTGAAAGTCTAAATGCCAACTATGAACAGGATTTTGTCTGACAGTGCAGATACAACAGGCATTCGAGGTCCCTGAGATTCCTTCCAGAAAAGGTATTTCTAACTTTACAGAGTGCTCTCTTGCTTTAAGCTGAGAATGATCGCTTCTGAACAGTGCTATGCAATGCCTTTTGCACAATACCCAGTACAGAGATGGGCCTACGACCAACAAGCCCCTTTCACACCACAGAGCCTGTGCTAATTAACCTGTGGATATCACTCAGTTCCACACTGCCAGAACTGCAGAAAGTCCATGAAAGACTTTGTTCAATCAGCTAAGAATCTGGCAACATTTACAATCCAAAATGCCTCCCTCAGAACAAGTGCCTTTGCACCTTCGTCTGTATTTCTTTAGGGCCCATTTGACCTAATGCTGTAACAGATGGGATGTAGTATTTTTCTTCCTCCAGCACTATACTCAAAACCTAGGGCATCGGGGAGCACCGGACAGAGATGGAGTTAAATTACCAGGGCCATCCCAGAATCAGAGATAATAAACCCAGATGATCTCAGATTATCTCTCTATGTAAGTACACAAAGAATGCTAGCATACTTGGATTGTCTCAGATTTTTCTACTAGACAATCCCATTCCATTGTTATTCCAGATGATGGAGCACTGTCTTTCTCAGTCTCACTTTGAAAGTCTTACATTAAGCTAAGCTAGCCAAGCAATCAATACCCCCAGAACTGAACCCAGTTTGGAGCACTATCAATGCTGAATGATACAGAAGAACTCCTTCATGCACCTTACAGGTGATACTCTCCCGTCAGTTTCATCTTGTATCACATTTCTTTTCATGTTCCCTCTTCGCCTTCTTACAAGCATGCTGTGTTTCCTCCTCAGTAGTTGAAATCATTTTGTCCGTGTAACATCAGCAACATTCTTTGCTTTTGGAGAAAGTGTTAACTGATTTGGCGCTTGGTTGGTAAGTTTACATAATCTTTATATCAAAATAGTTCCCCTTTTAAGATAGAAAAATAATTTTCATAGGTTAAAGAGAATATTAGATCTTCCTTCTCTCCAATCCAGCTGAGCTCTTTCTGCCAGAAGCGAGAAAGAAGGGCTCCACCGAATGCAGACATTCTTCCTACTCCTTTCTTTTCCCACTCATACCTGTAGAGATATTTCTCTCTTGTGCTCATTTTTAAAAACAATAAAGATTTTTTTTCCATTCTCAGCAATGTTGATGCTGGCAGTAAAAGCACATATTAGTGCACCCCTTACTGCTCCCATCCTTTTCCTGGTCAAAAGGCAGTATTTACCAGAAAATTCATGAACTTTCAACAGCATGCTCTTATTGAACTGGAGACTGCTGGAATCATCAGAGCATGGGGACTTGGGCTCACTGATTCAAAGTTAATCTTTGTACTTCATCATATCCCAGCTAGCTGAGCAGTGTTGGAACGTTCAGACCAGCCTGGCTCTCTCCAGGATCATGGCAGAAAATAAAAGCCACACTGCTCTATTTCTATCCCTGTAATAGTAGCAGAAATCTGTTTCGCATGCCAATTTGTATTTTATGACTCCTTAGTTCAGCACCTGTGCCTATGCATTAGCTCAAAACTCAGAAGAAAATTGTGTCTGTGTGCCTACAGTTATTTAGTCTATGACTGAACCACCAAACTGCTAGCTTACTTTTGCATTTCATGACATGGTAAGCTTGCCATTTGAAAGCAATTTGGGTACTCTGCGAACCACAGCACACTGTCTGCCAGCTCATGCATAGCACAGGTAGTGTGTCAAATTATACATTACAACTACCCATGGTACCTCTCATTTATAACATCACATCACATTATATCAGGTTACATTGTGTCAAGCCACATCATTTTCTCTAAAGGAAACTCATGTCAGACAGGATTGCAATGATAACTTCCATTCTTTTTTATTTCATTTAATATGAATGGCCCATCTGTAATAATACCAGTGACCTCCCCCTTCCATCTCTGAGGACCTCTCAGGGATTTTTGTTTTCTTTATATAAATGCTAGAATCAAACGTGCAATTTCTCATCTCAAAACACATGCCACCAGTTTAACAAAGGCCCTGTCATCCAGTCCCTCAGGAATATCTCCTGAAAGAGCAGGAATGCAAAAAGATACTTTATTACTTCAAATCAATAATATTAATATTTTCTGTTGTACACCACATCCACATTTCATCCAAGTGGATTACAGCACTTTGCAAACATTAGCTTTTCAAGAGACCAGCCTGAAGCAAAGGTTGGCTTGCAAGTGTGTTGGGGCAGCTGCCCTACTTACTTACTCACCTGATATGCTCTGGAGCAACATGGAACACATACATACTGCCTGAAGCCACTAGAAGTATAGATTTGGTGAAGATCTGAGAACTAATTCATACCCCCCTGCATACTGCAGTTTTCCATGTTTAGTTACCTGTTAATTCTTTTCCCAACACCCTTGCTAGACTGTCAAGACATTGGATGAGGGACCTGTTTTATACTGGGCATTTAGCATAATGAGGTGTAATCTGAGTACCTGACACACTGTAATACATTGATTTTGCATTGCTGGAGGTACCAAACTATGAATATATATGTGTGTGTGTATATACATATATACGCACATCTTGATCGAAGCAGGCATCTGCCCCAAACTAACAATGCGCATCATCTACTTCTCGCTCCATCTTTGTTATAGGTGGTTACACCTGCAGCCAGGCTGCAGCTATCCTTAAACTGAAAGCATCATAGCTGTAAAGCAGTAGAAGGGAAAATGTGGCTCCAATACAACGTTCTCCACCAGATCTGTCTCATCTTGAAAGTCTATGATAAGCTTTTTAGTATGATGCAACTGCCAACTCAAAAAAAGTATGAGACCTGCGCAAAAAGCAATTGTCATCACCATGAATGGGAATGCCAAAGGTGTAATGAGGGATCAACACCCAGCATCCCTCATCTTCCATGTGGCACAGCAGTCATCCTAGCCAGAGCACCTGGGCATTGCGCTAGCGAGTGTGGGGGAGAAATCCATGAGAAAATGAGAGTGACTGCCATCAACTGTATTTAAGATAACTATCACCTTAATCTTCAATAAGATCTTGCACTGAGTTCTGCTACATTAATTTCATACATAATTTCCAAAAGCCTCAGACTTTATACTCAGTATGCTTATTGTACTGACAACTCAATAAATTTCCTACTTGTAATATTTTCCTGTAATACATAAATTTTATCTCTTATGAAAACATACTGTGAAGAAACAGGGGTTACTGCTGGTTTTATCTAACTGTAATAGGACACAGCAATCAGGTAAAAAATATAGTTTCTTACAGCTCAACTCTTAAAGAGTTTCAGTGTTTAAAAGGAATATATTTTCTGTACAGATTTCATTCTACAAAACTCATTCTTTAATTAAGGCCCTGTTGCTTGTGCACCCAACCAATATAATAATTTATCTTAGAATACTACAAAAAAAGAAGTATTCCTACTGAACAGTAGGAAAAAAGATAGCTAAAAGAAACCCAAGAAACATGCAAGTCTTGCTCAAATAGTACAGTAAGGATGTACGTATACGGCACCAGTTTTTACTACCTATCACTTGAGCATAGTAGATTAAATGCATTCTCTGTTCATAGAAATCACTACTCATCTAAGAAAGGGTACAAGGGACAGAAGAAGAGGAAAAATTCAAACTTATTTTTTAGAGCTCTAACCAGTGAATATCTAGGTCCAAAAGCTACATTCATGTTTTACAAACAAAGGATGAAATATACCTTCCATTATATATTTATATGGACAGGGATCCCACTGCAGTCAAACAATTAATATTCACAGAGGCTGAGAAGAGCATTTAATAGCTCTTGAGGGCTTAACCTTGCAGCATTAACATTTTTTTTGAACCTGTGCCTACTTTGCTGTTTAGTGAAAGTTCCTTAGTAGCATTACCCTCTGCTCCAGTTTCAGAGGAGGTGAGAAAACATGGCACCTGCTGGCACAACCCACAAGCAGGGACACGCAGCCCCACCACATCTGAGCAGTACTGGGCTGGCATGGCCTCCCTGAGCGGCCCCAGGCACAGCAAGGGGGCAAGCCAGGCCCCAGAGCAAGAGACATGACTGCCAGCACAGGCCAGGGCCCTGCAGCCAGGGGGACAAGTCATGGGGCTGAGCATGAACCCACACACAGCATAACCCCACAGGCAGGAAGCAATGGCCCCTGTTGAGCTAAAATGGCGCCCCCCAGCCAGGGGCAGGGGCAGGGCCAGGGCCAGGGCCAGGGCGGGGAGGCCTCAGGTGGAGCTGTTCAGGGCCATTAAGGCTTATTTGTGCCACCAGGGATTTTGATTTTTTACAATCAAAGAGCTGGGGAGAAGAGGGAGGCTGTTTCGTTTTCTAACAGGTGCAAAAGAATGTTTCCTCAAAATTCTGAGAAATGGCTGACTCACCTTCACCTGAAGCTTTCCTCACAAAAACATTAAGCCTGAGACAGAGCACCAGCATGGAGAATTTCAGCCCAAAGGGTTAAAATAACAAGCAGCAGACAACAAAGTCTGAAAGTAGGAAGTCTTTAGCCAAGTATCACAGACAGCTTCTCCTGTGGCATTAAAAAAAAAAAAAAACACCAAAAAAAACCAAACAAAAAAAACCCAAAAAACAACCAGGGAATATGTTCATTTCAATGAGGAGAGTTATGCAAAATAACATCTTTCATAGCATTGCACTGCTAAATGAACCTCGATCCAGTGCTGCTTACACCAGCATAGCTTTGATGTAATATCACTGCTCCTGATTTATTCCAGTTCAAGGGAAAAACGAATCCATCCGTGTGTGTCTGGGCCGTTTTGTTATTGAACTCTATCAGAAAATACATCAAAACGTCAGGACCATATCATCCTGTCAGCTTTATTTCTCAAAAGCCAGAGCAGCACATAAGCTCGCACAAGAGCTTACAGCTCAACAAAACAGTCTTTTTTGTTGGGTGTTTTTTTTCATTCAGAGCTCGACTATTTTCTGATCCCCTCAGCAGCGCGCGGTGCACCCGCTTCGTGCGTGGCTGCTGCGCGTGCCGATAAAACGGGCGGTAAAACCGGAGTCCCCCGGCAGCGCGTTGGGAGGAGGCCGCAGAGGAAAGGGGCAGTGGAAGCACCTCGTGTCTCCCGCCGCTGCCTCCCTCCCTCAGGCCCCTCCACAGCAGAAAAGATCGTGGGACAACACTTGTGTCATGTACCCTTCTGGCAAAAGCCAGATCGTTTCTCACTCAGCCAGGTCGAAAGGCAAGGGATGTGTTTATCACAAAATAGCTCTGCAATGGCTTATACCCTTTGCTGTTGAGCACCATCAAACCTCCAGCGCAGTTCTCGTCTTTGCAGAAAAGACAAGGCCCAAGTTTTTACTTTTCATAGCTTTCTGTGTAGAATTAAAATTTTAGTTTGAGCTGAGATGTCTGGAGAGAAAAGCTAGCAAGGGAAAATCTGGACTGTGTCTGAAATAGGGCAGGAATGCGGTTATGAATATATGCCTAAGAACGTCGTAGCTGGATAGATTTTTCTTGTTGTTTTGGGGTTTTTTTTTAATTCTCAGACTCATTAACTTTTTTGATGCCTCTTGTAAATCTGTAGTTAAAAATAAAATTCTAATAAAAAGAAATACAGCCGTGTTATCTCCCGAATAATATATTGGATTTATTCTGCAACAACATATAAATTTCTAGCACCCCAAACACCATGTCACATTTAAAGGTCATTTTGACTTTGATACTTGAAAAAAAAAAGGGAAAAGGTAACATTATCTACTAATGCTTTACTTCTGTGATCTTAAATGTTAACCTTTTCTTGCTATGATCTATAAATGGATGCAGGTTTCTATATAATGAGCTGGAATCTCAGCAGATTTGAAATAGGCATAGTCCTCTGAGTTGAACTGAGCTGAGCCAATTTATGCCTGCTGAAGTTCTGGCCCACCATTCATAACCCCTTCAGCAATTTCTAACTAGCTGGATACGTTCTTTCTCTGTTAATCTCCATTTCTGTAACGAGCAGCATACCAGAAAAAGTTGAAATTCCATTCAACTGTAGTGCATATTCCCTAAAATTTTTAACAACACAAAATAATAGCGTGAACCCAGGACATCCTCATGTTACCTTAAGGTCCAATAGCTTGAGCTATGTGGTTACTTATAATGTGGCACTTGTTGAAAGACTACAGCCAACATCTGACACTGTCTTTGACTTTCAGCATAGTCACACTGTAAGAACTTGCACAGCCTGAGGGGATGTTTCATAAATAATTGGCAGGCTCATGCTTTTCACTGGGAGAGGTAAGCTGGAGAATTGCTCCAAAGTCTTTGCTCTAAAGAACTACTTCTATGTCACTAAAACTTGATGTTTTGATATGCTTATCTTCCTGACTCAGTATTTATACTAGCCTTACCACAAAAGAATTTGAGCCTATGCTTGGTTTTATTGCTTGTTTAATTTTTGGCATGGACCAAACTCTGTAATACCTATCCATTTCAGCCTAGCAACATGGTATCTTAAACACCATACAAAACAGAAGAAGTTATCTCAGATCTGGATATACTTGCCAGAGTTGATATATTCACTCATACTGTTAGGTCAACATTTATAATAACAATTCTTATTATATTTCATATCTATTATTATAAGATTATGATCTAGCAGTGCCTGGAGGTCTCAGAAGCGGCTGGCTCATCATGCACATAGTTTTATACTCCTGGAGAAACCATCCAAAATGAATTTGGGTTATTTGAGCAGCTGCAGTGTACCTTCTAATTTCAGCCTCTGGACTTGCACCAGACATCATTTGGAGATGCAGAGTGTGAGATGGCAGAAGATCATTTCCCAACAGTGATATTAGCTCGTGTTTCTAAAGCAATTCTTAGTGCTTCCCAGACTAAATGTCTTTAACGGCTGTCCCAGGAAAATAAATGGACCATGCGCAGAAATAAGACAGGTTTCAACTGAACAAGGAAATTGTATGTGAGTTGAAGTCATTTGAGGTCCAGATGGAACTGAGGGTTTAGGAATATGTCTCTGATCCATGTTTGTACTTGAGTAATTGAAACTGTAATTCTGCTGAGTTTCAGCACTCCGTCATCATCTACATTTATTTTCACCCTCCAGGGTGCTCACTATAAGTGCTAAAAATCCATACTAATAGGAGACTTTACAGACAATACACTATAGCTGAATGAGAGATCCCAGAGCTGAAACCACAGAGAACTTTTGGAAAAGAGAACAATGGAGAAGCTTGTGATACAGCTAAATCACTCACTGACTTCTGCAAAAGATGTGGTCTGCCTTAACTCTGCTGTTTTTTTCCAAAGCGAGTACCAGCTGCCCTGCTTTGCATATTTATTCCATGGGTGTTGCAGTTGTGTCTGTCAGAATCAGACACACAACTGTAAGAGAGCGGTGTTTTAATATGTTTTTAACACCACCAAACATTTGCAACAGCAACAAAAACATGAGACTTTTTCACTTTTTGCCTCTGAAGCTAGATCATAAGAACAGGTTAATATTAGGATTATGTAGGGATTAGGATAATATTAGGATTACATACATATGACAGTTGTATAAGAATAGGCTAATACTAGAGAACAAGAATAGGCTAGCACATACTTCTGCATGAAAGGTCTTCCAGATATACCAGGGGCCCATTTCACGCTATGCAACAGCTGCTGTTGCTGTTGCCTACATACGTAGTACCCACTAGTGTAAATGGCTTCTTGTCCCATCCTTTCCACAAGAGTTCAGGGCCACAGACATGACCGAAAGCATGCCACTTCTCTCCCTGACACTCAGCCTGTTTTCTGTTCAGCCTTTGTCCTCTGCTTACAGCATCCTGCCTCATTTACTGGAAAACATCCACAGCATGAGTAGCACACTGGCAAAAATAATGGTCTGTGTATGCACTCCATACTGCATACGAAAATATTTTTCCGCTGCTGAAGGAATAGGCAGGCAAACCTGCAGACAGCAATATAGAGGAAAGACAACCAGCCAGTGAAAAAAACCCAGTGAGAGCTAATGAACTTCCTCTGAAAAGTGGCTTCACTCAATGAAGGTGTTAGCATACTAAAAGAAAGTTTTGTGCTAGTGCAAAAGTGAGTCTAAACAACTGATCTTTTTTAAAGGATCTTCCCATTAGCAATCTCTCTACAGAAGTCCCCAGAGGCGTTAGGAATCTGCAACACAAACTTGTGTTTAAAATGAGAACTTTCATCATCTTGTGTAAGACTTTCCTTAATTTCAACCATGGCAGAGAACAATACTGCCTTCCACAGCTGCTGTTTCTCTCCAGACCCTTAACAAGACCTCAGTCAAATCTGATACATATTTCACTTGCTCAAGGCACTTACAGACATTCTTTGGAGTGACAAAAAAGCATTGGCAATGATATTACTGTGTTGAAAGCAGATTGGTAGGTTTAATAAGTGTAAGAAATGCACGTGTGTGACTGAAAGGTTTAAAAGAAAGCTAACAGATGCTAGACCTGTTCTTACAATCTAAGTATCTCATGTGCAGGTAGAAAACTAACATAAGAACACAATTAGTAATTTGCCCTTACAAGCTTTATATTTGCACTGCTACCTACTCAGTTATTTACATGCCCAGTGTGCACACACATTTTAAGAGTCAGTCCTCAGTCTAGTCTTAATTATGTCTTATTTTGCATTTAAAAGCTTAAAAACATTTTACAGGCCATTCAGTGATTCCAAGAACAGTATACTGAAGCAGAAATTAGAGCCCTGTTGAAGCCAAAGGGAGTTTTGCCATGGACTCCTGTATCTCCGCCCGGGCACTCACTGTGAGCTAAACTGAGGTTGCAGTTATTGCTCTGGCAATTTGTAACTACAGAAACAGAACCTAGTGGCTAAAATGGAGTTGTAAGTGCCAAAAGCTACAATTTCAGTTGTTTTGCAACTATGTCATACCCCCGTCTAAATACCCTTCTAAGAGACACTGCATTACCAAAGTCATTAGCAAGTCATTTCATTTCCATTAGATCCACATTTTCATCCAGAAATAGAGGAAAAAGGTAATCAGATCTCTTGCTCACCTACACAAACTGCATGTTAATGCAGTTGGTTTTTTTTCCTTTGGTTGTTTCCTAATGCTAGACAAAACGCTCTGGCACTTATAAATAGCTTACTAAACCCACATCAATTCTACATATGCAGAAATACAAACTTAACCCTGTCTTATACTAAACTTCATCCTCTGCTTTCAAAAAGATATGGGGGAAACCAAGGGTTGCAGTACAAATCTCCAGATCAAGTAGTCTATTTGCCTGCTTATGCTGTGTTAACACTCTTGGCATCCCCGAGCAATCACCAATCACCAAAAAGCACCAAAATCTACCATTGGTGCTAGCCAAACTAGCTTAATGAGAAATGAGGGCATTTACCCAAGGCTGGCTCCAAAAAGGAGAAAATGGGGAAGCTGCATAAGTTGCTGAAAGAATTTGCTGTCCTGGGGGCCAATGCAGTCTGATGTCAGCTTGTACAGTTTGCAGTCTACTCAGCTACAACTGAGATGTTAAATCAGAGTTCACTTTGCATGCACTGGTAAGTCAATATGACTTTAAACAACATTTTCACATTGTTTCATTTTTTTTTATTTGTTGTGGCATACAACTTGACTTCAGCCCCATTAATGCTGTTTTGGATACTTAATGTGGCTGGCACAGTTTAAACCTACCATCACTTGGGGCAGAGGCATAAAGTGTCAGTTGCATGAATAATTCTCCGAAAGTGCCCAACGTCTGCTCAGTGCATTATGAACCACCAAGTTCAAAACACAAGCAAATCAGGGTGGAGCCACTCCAAGCACTGGTCACCTCAGGCATATTTTGCTCCTTCTCATGATCAAACAGATTCAGACTGTCACAGCTCAAACATGGAGGTGACATAGCCTAATTAAAAACCTTCTTGAGTATCACATGAATGCCAAATAGAGCCTCATACATAGCAAGGTAAAAATGTGTAATTAAGTTAACTTAATGCTTGATTGACTGGCACTACCACACCAACACAGAGGATCAGCCATATGAACACAAATGAAACATCGATGTACAGGAGCACAAAGGTTAGTTAAATGAATAGCTTCATTTGATGAAAGAAACTAGATACTTGCTCCCTCTTTATGTCTTTGCAAATCTCTCTTTTAAGTCACATACTAAGTAAATCCACAGTATCTGTGAGGTATGGCCACTCACCTGAGGCAAATTCCACCAGTAACTATGGAAAGCACCATTTATTCAACTTTGAGCTGGTCACACTTCAGAACTGTTCTAGAAGATTTGGGTCAGTGTTTTTCAATGAAAAGTTTGCTTTCTGTTGGAACATGCTGTTGCTGAGAAACAACATAACTGGAAACACCCCAGTTCATGGGAGAAACAAAAGTTCTGATCCCCAATTCCAGCATGGTCCCTGGGGGACACAGAGCTTGGCACCATATGCCCTCATCTTCCCATGTGTGCTGCACCATGAAAATACATCTTGTTAATGATACATGTAGCTTACATGCTCATACATCTCTCATCCACACATTTTATATAGCCTACACTTCCCTTTAAAATGGTTTAAACTATAGCTTGAGGAATCAAGCTGCAACTGAGCTGTAGTCAAATAAAGGTTAGTGTCTTTCTATTAGGAAGGAATACCAATACAGAGGTATGAAAACTCCATCATCACAAGTAGACAGATTTAAGTCTGACACTTTGTCAGGGTTCCTTTCCCAGTAGGAATTTGAATGAGGAATATATAGTAAATCAAAAACTCACATAGGAAATTGCCATAATCTACTAAATGGCTCTGGCAATGTCAGCACACAAGGTAGCTGACATGGGGCAAATCAAGCTATGCATTTTTAGTGTCAGCTAAAATAATAACTGCCCTGTGTGTGCACCTTTACAATCCACATAATAAGTTGCTGCAATAAGGGATGTTTTCTACATAGTGGAGCCAAGTTTCTGGCCAGGTCCCAGCTCTACATGTCTGCCAGTGTCATGTCCAGACTCCAGTCTAAGATGAGATCCTGTCCCTCTTTCATGCCTAGTTTCCATGGGAAGGAAGCTGGGCATATGGCTTGGTGCAAGTCCAGCATGCTCCAGCCTGGCCCCTGAACTCCCTTGTTTCAGAAACTAGATCACCATCTGATGTAGCCGGTAGAGCCAGACTCTGATACAATTATTCTTTCCCTGCTTATGTGCACTGGGTTCAGACTTTCCTCCCATGTACAAGTCTAACTTTGTATAGTAAAACCTCTCTCAAGAGATTGTGGTAGTATTCCGGGTCCTGAGACAGCTGCAGAGAAGCTATTTTGCACTGCACGATTTCATCAAAATTTCCAGGATCACAGCACTAGAAATAAAAATAGATGTAAATGGTCAAAGAGATTAACCTTTAGGTTTCTCACTCCTGCCTTTCATAGGAGATTGGCTAGATTGTGTTTACTTTACCATATTTCCCAGTAGAAACCCAGCAGGAGCCAGAAGTTCAGCTGATTTGTATTGTCTTGAATCAGTGTAATGCTGGGGATCAAAAAATTCCCAATGGCCACCAAGTCTTCCTCCTCAAAAAAAAAAAAGCCAATCAATGTCACCTTTCACAGATACCTGTCTACAGATTTTGTGGACTTAGTTCCCAGCACTTCACTGGTTTTGCTGATAGTCATTAAAAATTTGTCTGCTTTCTGCCACCTTTCGTGATTGCTGACCCTGCTGCTATGTATTTGTAGAGTGCTCCAGTTCACTGTATTAGTAAACACTAACATCCCAAATTCCATCTGAAATTTTCTACCCTTGCTGCCTTCACAGTCATGGGATAGCATGCATATTTACCAATGTAACCATGCAACAGGAGGTTGTTTATTAACGTATTCTCAAGGAGCCAGGAGCTACAAGGATGAAAATCATTGCAAGCTCCGTCTGAACCAGCTGGATGCCCTGGATCTGAGTCACAAGTAAAGTGGATACAAAACTTCTGGGACTGCTTTTTCTCTCAATCTGTCATTCTTTTAAAATTATTGTTATTATTTTTTAACTGTTCAGTGCAGAATACTTAGGGGAAGCTGAATTCTAATTCATTACCAAGGCATCTAGCCTTTGACTGACAGTGATGCAGGCATACCTAAATAAAGGAGATACTTGGAAGACATTTTCCTTACTGCTTTTTTCACACTCCTCATGTCAAACCTATTATGGTCAGTGGTACAGATAAAAGGAAAACAGTCACTGGTTAGGCTTGCTGCAGCAAAAAAAAAGTTATAAAAAGCCTTTTGGGGTAGTCAGACACTGGAGTGGCCATTTTTAACTTGTTATTAATGACATAGCACTGATCCAAAGATCACTATAGGCAATTGAAAGACTCTGACTGACTAATGGGATTTGGAACAGCCCTGATTGCACTCATCCCCACAAAGATTTCTGTTGGGAAATCAAGGTGGGTGTAAATGGAAGAACACAGACAGCTCAGAGCCACTGTGATGAGCAAAGTCTTTAGCTATGGAGTTATTTTCACTTTTATTGAAGGACAAATCTGGAGGTAAAGATAAAATGCCACATTATTTTCATGCATCTTCTGGATGGGGAATGTTTTTTATCATTTTTTTAGGCTTGTTTCCCCCCACTTTTCTTTCATTCTTACGCAATCTGAGATTCTTCTACCATACTACCAAGGATTAGTGGAAAATAGCACATATCATAAGATTTTTGGTAAAAGGTAAAAGCTGACAAAAGTGCAGTCATCACTGAGAAATCCTTATACACATCCTTCACCTTCCCCATCTGCACGCAGCAGTTACCAATGTCATAATATTCTTAACATGTAAGACTTCACTGTGTGTGATTCTTCTTGAATAACTAACATTTGTCTCTTTCAGGCAGCTGGTATAACATAAATCTATGGAGTTCAAGATATTGCTCATTTAGATTTCCTTATTTAGCAGCTGAGCCTCATGCCTCTGCCATTTCTCCTGGTGCATCTTATTTTTGAAAAGAGTCCTAATGACTCTCAGTGGTTCAGTTTAACGGAGAATAGAGCAGACATCAAAGGTCCACACCTGAGTTACTTCTAGCCCCTATCTCTATAATTCCCTGGTCAAGCTTCTAATCTGAATTATGTCGATGCTTTCTAGAGCCCCAGTTCTGCTGGGCTTTTTTGGCAGAACAAAGAAATCACTAAAGTGAATATTGTATTTCAATATCATATTCAGTGCAGGGTTATAAGCATAGCTCCTTTAAAAGCACTGGCAGTTGCAAATCTTCTGTGACGCTTCACAGCATTATTTCTCCCCAAATTACTTTAATTCTGAATTTACAGCTGCAGGCACAAAGATGGGAATGTTTTGTGATGATTTCTTCTGTCCTCAGTTAATTAGCATATGGAAAGACTGTCATCCCTGGAGCATGGATGGCTGGTGTCTGGAAGGCAATCAGATTTTCTAAACAAGTCCAGCTGCAGATGAGCCAGATTAATTTTTCTTTGAGTTCAAATAGGGAAGAAAAATACATGAGTCATGGAGCTGCTGTATTTACAGATGGTCCAAATGTGAAAGTCCACAGTGCTCCCAATAAAGTTGCTACAGAACATACAGCTCATTCAGCAGCGACAACATCTTAATGCCTTTGAACTGCATTAATATCTACCAGCAGTATTATTGACAGGTATTCATCCATTAATTCTGTGAAAATATTACCAGGCAATAGCAGAGTGAAAATGTTACAGAATCACTTCTTGACAGAGGCAAGTAATAACAATAGTGCCCAAGGAAGGTGCCTAACACCACCCCTGCCCTGAGGTTAGACGTGCCTATACTACAGCCCAAAACAGAAGGAAAGATATAACATGGCAAACCTTTCTCCCCATGAACATAAATATCTGAAAGGGAAGGAAAGTCTCCCTGAAGAAGGGCTATCTGGTAAGGGACCTTTTTCTGGAAAACCTGTGTCTATAGACACAGGCTTTTGTAGGTCACAGAGAAAAACTTCAACTTGTCCATGATCCATTTAAGATTCCTGTATAGGTGGTTCATATCCCTACTACTGCCACCTCATCAGTCTTAGCACTTGAGAGCCTAACCAGGTTACAGATGGGAAACTAATGCTGCTCAGAGAAACATCAACTTACATCTTGCTATGTGTCATGTGCCTTGTTGCCCTTCGAGGTGAACGCTTCCAATGCACAACCAACACTGTGTCCCGGGGACTATCACGCACTCCACACTCCCCACATGGGAGGCCAAGAACGAGCCCGAATGAACATATTTGAAACCATGTGTGCATAATTACATGTACGAACAACAAGGCTAGCTTTGGAATTTGCAGATCCCCAACACAGCTGTTCTCAAGCACTCTGGTATATACACTGGAATGAGCTTTTCCAGGCAAGGGTGAAGCCGCAGGAACTTGGCAGATATGTGGTGTTAATGGTGCACTTGTCCAAGCCTGGGCTGGACACTCTGTACACCGCCAGGTGACATCCTTGCTGTGCCAGGGTTGTGTCCAAGCCAACTCAACCTTCTGATAGTAAGGCTAGACCTAGAGGGGGTCTCCGGTCCTGAACATCTCCATCAGGACATCTCCCTTTCAGCTGCCCACTGAGTTCCCCTCCCGGGCAAGAACTGGAAGTGGATTGTTGCAGGAGGTGGGAAGAGACTTGTAGAGTTGTGGGTGCCTTGAGCAAGGGTCAAGTGCCCTGTTACAAATATACATGCCTGGCATAAAAGCAGCTCAGTCTCATCTGTTTCCACTCCCTCAGCTCTGCCTTCCCACAAAGAGCACAGAGAGCCAAGCTCTGATTAATTCAACACAACAGCAACAGACCACAGCTGGATGTTATAGTCATATGCTGTTTACTGGGATGCCCAGTTGGATCTCAGCCTACAAACTAGATCTGACAAATGCATGTTGGTATAAGCAAACCAGCTAATGGAGCATTGCCTTCTTGTTACCTGCTGCACTGCCTTCACACTCACAAGCACTGTCTAATAAGATGGGAGCAGGAGAGACAGGAGATCTGCTCCTGCTCTGCTTTTGATCTGGCTGTGACTCCAGCCAAGTCGCTTTGCTCAAATGCTTCTAGTTTCTCCTCTTAGCATTTTTTTTCACATTCAGACATAAATCCTGCTGTGAAGGGTGTATCTGTACTATGAACTTGAGCAGGACTCAAGTCCTATACCAAAAATTTATCAGCAATTAACAAAAATCCTAAAAAACTGTAACAGTCCACTCAGGATTTTGAACTTGGCCACAACGGACACACTGTGGATTATGTGCAAAACTCAGTAATTCCTTTTGTTTCATTAAAAAATGACAAAAGAAGGAAAGAATCACTAACATTATAGCACTGACTCTCCTCTCATTTACACCAGTTCTACAATTCCTTGAGTTCAGCAGAGCTGTTTCTGATTTACATCATTTAAGTGAAAAAGAATCAAGCCCTGTGTCTCTAGAAGTAATCCAGCCACAGTACTGGATAATTGCCTGAAATTTCTATGGCAACAAGAAGGAAATTGTTCGGCCTACTGTCTGGGTATTTTCACTCTGTGTGTATGAGAGAATGTTATGTCAGAGACAGGGAGAGAGAGAATATTTAACACATAATCAATTAAATTTCACCTTTGATCCAGTCAGTTGTTTAGAAACATTATCTTGGCATCAGTGAAAGATTTTTCTCACGGGCTGACAAGGTGCCTGTTTACTTTCTATAAGGAATGATTAAGTTAGACATCCCTTTTCTTCCTGTGAATGAACGATGAAAAATAGATTTGGTATTGATTGGCCCATTTAGTAATGCTCCTGGATCTCTGTGCCTCTGCTCTTCATGAAGCCTCAGCCCTGCAGAGCATCATTCTCATGCCTGACCTAGCAAAATCTTTCTGTCAGGCACCACACCACATTTTGCTTGGCCCCTGCGTGAGCGCTTAGGGAAGGAGCAGGAAGAGGGGGCATAGAGGCTTTCACAACCTTTAGCAGCTTGTATGTGGGAAGAAATGGATTCCCTGCTCTCCTTACTGCAGGGGCACCAGTGCTGTCTCATCTTGTCTCCCCTCAGCATCTCAGTACAGCCAGCAAATGACTACAGATACGCAGCAGATAAACTATTAACCCACATGCCACTTCTCGACATACACTGAGGAAGCAGCAAACAAATTCCTCAAAGTGCAGTGTTACCGATTGCCCCTTCTGGGATGATACAAACCTATGCCTTAGCTGGAAAACTCTATTAAGCAGAGTGGATTCTTGCCAAGACACTGACACAGGTGAAAAAACTCCCGATGAATTCAGTGGGGTTTGCATCGGGCCCATAACATTGATTAGGGCTCTAACACAGCATGATTTAAGAGCTGATTGACACTAGCTTGGGCTGTTTGTGGCTCAAGATCCAATATAAACTTAAGTGTATGCTGAATTTACATACAACATACAGAACTGCATCCTCCTACTGGACAAATAGCAAGTTTCTTAATACATGGAACTGAAATTAAAACTTGTCTGTGTAGACAGAAAAAAGATTTGGTAATATCCAGATCTTTTCACAGTTCACAAAATGGAACAAGTTCAAGCCCAGAATCTTCATTGCATGATGGTGTATTATTTGCTTACAGTAAAGGGAAAAGACTGTTTTATGATAAGATGCAATCAATAAATATAGTTAAATATGGCTGCATTTGGCAATATTGTCATTCAAAACTGCATACACGCAAAAGCAGTCAGTAGCTTACACATAGATGCTTTACAAAACCATTTGTATGCGTTAACAGCATGGTTTACACAAAACACGAGATTCAGCATTTTGTGGCATGTCACTTGCATCTTATTTTGCTGGGTAGTATCATCTAGATTGTGCAGGATCAGACTAATTTTAAGGCGCAGTCTAGAATTCATAACCAGTCAGACCCAGAAATGTGTATGTAAAAAACCTCTCATTTTGTTACCATGCAGTCAACAGTGATAGAAAATGTTCTAATCCCCCTAGAATAACATTGCAATGTAATACAATCAAGTACTTAGCCCTACTAGCATATATCCTTCCGTATATGGTTTTAGGCATCCTAATTATCTGATGTAAATTACCTCTGTGTAAACTTGCAGTGCTTTACAAAAGATTTTCAATAAATACTAATAATGCTGCTGAGAATATTGATAGCCTGCTGTTGCGATAGAGCAAATACCTCCTAGCCCTAGCTTTTATCCTAATAATGATGCAGCAAAATATAGTTTCCCAATTATATATTACTGCCTGCTAAACGAGCTCTGTTTCTGTTAGCCCAGAATGTCCACTGGTCTAAATCAGAGGATGTACTGCTATGTAATGACACCTGCACGAGAGCTGTAGCAATTCACCCATTTCCAGGCTCAGAATTTCTCCAAATTATAAATCTTCTGTCCACCAGCAATGCCCTGGAATGGAAGGAGCTGTGAGATGATTAAAGTGAATAAATAAAGTGAACAAGCCAACATACATTTCACTCTAAATAATAATCAGGCAGCAGGGTCTGACAAACTGAGCTGAATATGTGCCTGAAATTCCCATGGTTTAACTGCAGTCTCCTTGGACAGTTTCCTCTTCCTCTCTTTGCCTTACTTTTCAGTTTCTCATTTTTATTTACTTACTCTAGTTAGGTCTTTATTTGTAAGTTACTTTGAAGGTATAACATCAATTCAACACAGTGCCATTGTTCTTCTGGAGGTTCTGTAAAGTATTGCCACACAGGTACATTTTTGCTGCTGATGCATCTTCCTTCGTCTGTATCTTCCCTCAATGTACATCTATGCTGTAGTAAAATCTGGTTACACTGAGAGAGTGCTCTGCTTCATGGTATTATGGGTAGCACCTGGACTACGCTGGCACAGTCACTGTCAAGGATCAGGTCTTCACCATGTGGGGCACTGCGCGGTTATGCAGGTCACAGGCAGTCCATCACTGAGGTCATGTGGTGGGGAAAGATAAGTAAGCTATGGTACAGGAAGGAGAGATCCCAGGTGACAATTTACTCAGCCATCACCTGTTGCTGCAATTAGTCAGCACTGGTGGGAATGCAATTGTTTTACGAGAAAACAACTACGCCAAGTGTCAGCATCCATACAAGCATGAAAGCTGGTGCTAGCAGGTGAAAGACGAGGCAGCTTGGCATTATCAGGATTTTTCCTAGCTCATACAATGAAAACAGAGAAAGCAGAGTTCTGCTCTAGAATTCAGAAATACTATTCTTGGAGAGTCCCTGAACAATATTAGCCAGGAATGCTCAGGGAAAGGAGGCTGCTTACTGATTGCTGCTCCTTTCCTTACCTCCTGTACAGAAATTATTAGATCTAAACAGGCTCAGATTGCAGGCTCTAATTCAGACACTTGGTTGACAGACTTTGTGAATAGAACTCGCTGACTGTGAAGTTGTAACAAACACAAAATTTAGACAGGTCAGGATCTGGTGCTGAATGGGTAGGACACACAAAAGTGTTACACACAGTAACTACATTTTCTTGATTCATTCCAGGACAGATCTCAGGTCAAGATTTTCAAAATCACCCCCTGAAACAGAGTTCCCTTGGCCATAGTTCAACACCTATTTGAGCAGTATCATTTTCAAAATTGTCAAGTATTCAGTACCTCTGACTGATCCCCAAAAATATGAAAGAAATGTGGATGACCAGCAGTTATGAAAGACTCATAATATTTGCTATGGATTAGACAGAATGTGAGTTTAGATAACCGGTTTTCAAATGCGAAACAATTTTGCAATGTCACAAAAGCAAGCATGTTTAAGGCACTTCTATTTCAGCTAGTTACTGCTACTCCACATGAAATCCAAGAGCACGATCTTTAAATGCAAAGTGATATCCATTTCTTCATCCATAAGACAAGAGAAAGATCTTTGAAGGATATCATTATTGTGCTGCCCCTTGGGCGCCTTTCTGAGCACCTGAGCATAATAGGAGTTCATACATAAAGGGGTACTAACAGATAAACTTTGTCAGTCTTCAAGAAGCCTTCTCCCTTTGTTTTAGTTAGCACAAGAGACGTACAGATTTAGTAAAATAAATGAAAGAGTGAGAGAAATCTCATCCCATCACTTTTTTGTTGTTTAGCAGCTGAACAAATCGCATGCAAGGGAGTTTAACATAGTCCACACTGATTGCACACGTCTGTGTCTCTGCTGACAATGTTCCAGCTGTTTCACTTGTGTGGTTGCTTGAAATTTACTTGCATTTCAGATTGCTTTTGGACAAATAAGACCCCGGAGCAAGAAGAGATTCTCTGGTATATGGCTTCTCACTGACAGTTTGATACAACAAAAGACTGAGCACGCTGAGGCTGAGCCTGCAAAGCGCTTGACATGAAAAAAATGTGTTTTACTTAGCACGTCAGAGGAGCAAGCCCCATTCACAGTCACCTTCTGTAGCAGTGATGAGCACTAGCTCTTACCTACTCTGCAAGAGAACATTTTCCACTGAAACTGATGCTAGTTCCACTTCCTCCACAGGTACCAGAAGTGGGAGGTCAAGATCTATGAATAGCACAGACAGCAGCATCCCCTGAGGGTTGAGAATTTCAAATCAGTGGTAGCCTTAATATTTGCTTCAGTCTACAAGCAAAGAACCTGACACTAGGAGCACAACCACACAAGCAGTCCTATTCACTGTAAATGAGCTTCTCTTTAATTCAGTATCACCAAACCAGCCCTAAACCGCCAGCATAAACACAAATGGGCCATATACCTCTTATTTCCCATTTGTGGGGAAGTTTAATACAACACCTAGTACACACTTACATGAAGGAAAGTTTATATTCTCCAGTACAGTCCAGATTTTAGTAAGTGCTGTGACTAATTTTTTATTATTTACTTTTTTAATATGATCATTGTCTGATAATCCTTGTTTTCTTTGTATTTGAATACATTTTCCTCTAGTTGGTAGCATCCTGTGGCCCTATACTGAGGGCCAGAACATGGAGTAAAAAGAAAAGAGTTCACAATCTGCATTTTAAATAAAACCAGTGCATTGATTCACCATGTACTCTGCCTACTAGTTTTCTAGAGTAATCTCTCAATCCTATTGTCATAAGAACACCTCCAAAAGCTTTAATCCAGCTGTCAGAAATAAAACCGAAATGACTGACTTTCAGTCCTGGTTTTTTTCATCTGTGTAAAGCAAGATTCTTATAAGCCAATGTTAATATGCATTCATACATTTGCATGGGTCAAAATTTCATCATCAGTATTGCTTTACATCTTCACATTACAAAAAATGTTGACTATCCAAATTATAAAACATTCATTTATGTTCTATCCTTAATTTGCCAATGCTACTGAGCAACGTAATTATCCAACATCAAAAACTTTCATTGGTTTCCTTTCATTGAAAACTGACTGGGCTGAGAAGTCATTGGGAAAAAAATAATCGGTAATTTAAGGCACAGAATACATGCAAAACAAGATTGCCTACTTGCAGCATAAACAATTTTTCCATAGCTTTATTAGTATACTTGGAAAGAATAAAATATCCCTGACCTGGTTTTTGCTTCTCACTGGTGAAGCAGGTTATTGAAACATTAGATGTCTTGACAGCTCCCTGTAAAGTGAAGCCTTTAACCTTTAAGGTGTTCTTTCTTATGTATATTCTTGACTTCATGCAGTAAACCACAACCAAGTCAATCTCTATTCCTTCCAAAAATATTTCATAGAATTAAATGTATAGACCTCTTATTATCCATCCACTTCACAAATCAATGAATAATTCCTCAGGCAGTTACTTATTTGTAGCTTTTGTAGTGTTTTAACAAAGCATGACTACAAAAGCCACCAGTGGAAACAAACTTTACCTGAGTAATAGCTAAGATACAAGAAAGTTAGTGAGCTTCCTTTGCTCATTCAAAACAAAAAAGTCATGAAGAATTGAAAATACATATAAACTGTTTGAGAGCTGTTTGAATTCTACAAGTTCTTCATTTCTCCACATTATTTTAAAAATTGAGGCACACAATGCACATTTCAGTCTATATTGCTTATCTAAAAATATAACTGTAGAAAGTAATGTCACTCCCAGAAGCTGTAAAAGGTAGGAAAAGACCAGACAGATCAAATGTACAAAACAGCAAAGTTAGCTCAATTTCTCAAAATTCTGGCTTTAATTTAAGAAAAAAAAAAGCCCCAAACTCCCTAAATATTTTTTTTTTACTTTTTCCCCCATTCATTTTATTTCAATTACTTGTTGTATGCTAAGCTGTTCAAAAGTTTTCAGTTTCTGGGGGGAAAAAAATCAACGTTTAAAAAGGAATACATTATTTTCCTTCTTGTACAAACTGTGTTGCTCTTTTTTTTAAAAAAAAAAAAAAACTATTCAGTTAAATTACCATGAGCTCATATTCAAGACAGAGTACAGAATGGTATCTTCCTAGTGAGCCAAACCAAATGACCACCTGAAGCATAATTTCACCACAAGTCATGGATTTCGCTACAGCTGCTGCTAACCGATGCTCTAGCACCTGATACTGATGTCGTAGTCATGATCGTGGCCGCTGCTGCTGTGAGCCCATGATGCTGAGCCACTGTTCAAAAATGTGCCTTTCTGCAAGACCCACTTTGTAATTCAAGCACTCTGCTTGGGCTGATTCATCACCCAGCCGCCTCTCAGGGGTTTAAAACCTAGTGCAGTTGTCGACAGCTGGGCCCACCTGCCTGAAGAAATCAGACCAAAATCAAGGGGGAAACAGGGTAAGGTGAACCACACAGGGCCCTTGTGGGGAGCAGAAGGGGCAGCCCCAGTGGCCAGCTTTTTGTTTGGTTTTCATTAGTGCTTCATTTGCTGATCATATTTGCAGAGAGAAAGGCACTGAATTCACCTTCGTCAGGCTCAGTCTTTTGAGATGCCCCCTTTGGCCCAGTAAGAGAAACTCTGAGGATGAAATAGACAGTTCAGGGAAAATTGTTGTATCTTCTCAGGGAAAGGGAAGAGGGATACTTTTCAAATCAGAACTGCTTTTATAATTAATTTAGGAAATTTCCCACCCCACCCCCTTTCTCTTCTCCCCAACAGTAGTTAGTTGCTATTTTCACCACCTCCTAATTACTTAGTACTGGTTTGTGGGAGGATTCAGCTTCACACAGCATCCCACACAGGTTGTCATTTTGTCAAGAATTCCTTCATTAACAAGCTGTCAATACCCTGCCAACAGCCACCATTTGGTTTGTTAAGGGAATGGGGGCTCTGGAGTGAAGAGTTGGCTCCGTACCCTTTCCTTTTTTTTTAAAGAAATAAATAAATAAGGCAAGAGGCAGATGTCTGCCAGTCTGTTCCTTTGTGACACATTGCAGCCTTTTCCTTTTTTTTTTTTTTTTCTTTTCCTTGCTGAAAGAGCAAGGCAGAAGAGGAGGGAGAGGAAAATCACACAGACTGCGTAGGTTGTAGCTCAAGTCATTCTCTCCCTGTCACACTGCTTCCTCATGAAGCCAGGTTGCCCCAGCGCTCTTTGCCCCATGCTACCTCCCAACCCCACATGCCCTCTGACATGCCCCAGCTTTAGCACAGCAGTAAGGGAAAGCTCTAAAGCAACACAGGCACAGTTTTGCCTGCAGCCTTTGAAACAATCATCCTAATGAAATATGAAGAGAGCTTGCCCGTCACATAGGTGCTTCCAGAGGAGTTTGTCTTTTTCTGCTAATTAACTGGATTAACACAGATGCTGACAGGCTTTGGCAGGTCCTTCTATCACTACTCGGTTGAGATGCTGATGATTAAGAATGGCTTTGTGCATCTCCCCTCCTGAAAGCCATACCATATTTGCACAGTCATATTTTTTTCTCCTATTAGCTCCCAAGATCAAATCCCAGCTTGATTTCACTGATTAGTTTTTGATTGCACTGTGCCTACCAGGTAGGTTTTCAAGGTTAGCACAGATGCTGAGAGAATTGGGGCATTTGTCCATAGTCTGGGGCATTTCCGAGAACCTGCTGTTGCAACTGAGTTTCAGCTATGTCACGCAGGAATTTAGTTGGGCTGACACCCAGACACAACGACTGGAAATGAAAAGGCAGCCAGTGGGACTGAGAGCAGAGAGGGACAAAAATCTGTGTTGTATCCAGAAACTACAAAAATAAAGGATTGTTTGGGTTGACAGGCGATGAAGTAAGTGATGTCTCTGTAGGTCTGCCTGGCATGCTTTTGATTCTTACACACCAGTGAGGGTATCATTACGTCCAGGAGACACTCAAAGGGACTCAGGGGAATCAAAGACTTTTTTTTTCCCCTCTTTGTCTTCCTGTCTAATCATTATCACTTAAATACTAGGTAGACCCTCCTTTCAGCTGGAAAATCATGTATGTAAGGACCATATCTGAACACAGAACACCAATACTTATTTGCCAACAGTCTTATGTACATGCAGCTGCCCACAAACATAGATTTACAGTGAACCCAGTTACACATTTCAGCTTATGTTAAAAATTCAGTTCCAGCCTTTATTTTGAAGAAGCATAAAAGCATTTGTGCCCCTATGATTCTCAAATACAGACAAAAGGATCTCTGCTACATAATTACAAGGAGGTAATGCTATCTAATTTTTGCCTTAGCGCACAAACACCTTTTGCACAAGAGTGGCTGCCTGAATGATGAAGGAGGCAGCAAAGACCACTTGAGATGCCAGTATGAAACGCAGGTTCCAACTACATCAGATGCAGCTCTGAAGTTGCTTTAAAATATTCAAGTACAATGTAAACACTTCTACCTAGATGGAAAAACCTTTCCCCTTATCAGCTGCAAATACATCCCAAACCTAATTGCCATGGAGCCCACATAAGTGGAGTCAAGGAATAAGTAGCAATAAGGAAAAACGGGCTGGATGGAGTATGTGCCAGTCATTCTTTCTGGTTATATGTTGTCTTTTATCTTTTCTTCCCATTCTCTTGTCTTTCTCTTGTTCTTTGCTTAATGAAAGCTTTTCCTGTCAGTTCATGCAATACTGGACAGTATAAAAGTAGAATAAGCAGAACCAGCAGGGAAATGCTTTAGTAGCCAGTGTATGCACCTTGCAAGACACAAGTATATATATATGTGTGTGTGTCTGCATGTGTGTGTGTGCGCACCTCTGCAAACTTCCCATCCTCTTTGGGTTCCTTCAGGCTGTCACCACCACCAGATTACCCCAAAACCAGGCACTGGTGACCCCACTGCCCTCCCTGGAGGCAGCAGCCAGCCAGATTCAGCCAGGGGCCTCCACATGAGGATTGCCCCAGAAGCCTCCTGGGGCAGGTGTCACAGGGGCCTTCCCTATAGCTCTACAAACCTGCAAGAAGTATTCACTATGTATTTTAACTTATCAAAACCCTGATCCTCCATTTTCCCTGGGAGCTTCTTTTGTGCTTGTTCTGACATTAGTGAAATTAGGCACAAGAGCATCACCTGTCATAACCAGGTCTAAAGAGCCTTTGTTCTTGTCTCTCACATTAACCTTTCTAAAAGTTGGTTAGTAATTCTGAAAAAAAAACCCCAAACTTTAAATAACACATTATAGTCAGAGGACCAGAGGGAAACCAGGAGGCTTGCATTTCAGAAGACTTCTCAGCATGCAAGGAGAAAGATTCCTCAGTTGGTAAACATTTACCTGCCTCTGCTCTTCAAGGGAAGCATAAATGAATCCAAGACATCTAATAAATAATGTTTAGAACAAAACCAGGCAACGTGTTTACAGTGCCCCAAATGGCACATTGTTAGAAGAACTTCTGCAGAAGTCTTGTCCGCACAGTTAGTAATGGGAAAACTAAAACGGTGGGAAGCAGGATGTGACCCAGAATCCAGCCTCCAGGATGACTCTTTATCTACAGCAATTTCCATGAGTTAAAAGCAGAAAATAAAAACCTGAGACAGGTTAAAAAAGAGGAGCACTGAACAGCACTTTCAAAATCCTGTGCTCTGTTGCAGACAAAATCACCTACATTTTTAAAGTGGTACTTGGGGATCTGGCCATATGGTTCCTATATACCTTAATGGGACTCAGCCAAATCCCTTATGCAGCACTTCAACAATGTTAAAAAGTATGTCAGGCTCTATACCCATCATTGTTATTTGCTGCAGAGCATTAAAAAAAGAATCAGCCAGATTTAAAAAGTTCCTACTATAAAAATGTTTCCTTAACCAAAAGAGAAAAGAGGGATTGATACAAAGAAGTTATTAGCAGGAGTGACACCCTGATAGACCACGATACCGCTGCACAGCAAATATTACCATCACCATTACTTCAACACTAATGTTATTTAGGCATGGGAAGGACCAGAGATAACAAAGTAAAACCGGTTCTTAGCTTTCAGTATAGTGTTAAGAAAGAGTAATGAGTTGATCCTTCTGAGAGTGGAAGATATATGTATTCCTTCTCTTTTTTAACCAGAAGAAAAAGAAGAAAGCATTTTTCATTATAACCTGGATTATTTCAGAGCCTCAAATATAACGATTTTCATATAGGATTTCTTGAGCTGGTTATTTGTGTCTCTGAACAGGTATGCTTCTAAAATGTCCATGTGAACACTGAATGACATCATGCTAAAAATGTTTAGAACATCTGCCCAAAACAGCTTCTTTGGACTGCATTGAACATCCAGTGCCAATAAATGCCTCTGGGTTTTGGTGAAGAAAAAAAAATCCCCAAGCACTAGCATAGACTCCTGAATTGGGGGACTCTTTACTTCTCTTGCAGGTACTCAGGTTTACAAAGAACCAAAACCCCCAGTTTTCTAACTAGGATGTTGACCATGTTGAATTACATTTTCAAAACCAGACAAGAGCAAACTCTTCTACTAAGGCAAATCTGCCCCCATGAGCTTTAATAAAGCAATGCCAGTTTACGTTGATTGTAATTGTGGACTCAAGATCCTTATTTCATTCATATTTGTATTTGTAGAACATCTGTCTAAATAGCAACACAACAAAATCCTCATAGCAAACAGCCCAGGACAAAGAAACTGAATTTTCTTTGAAGCTTAAACATTTACTGCATTTAAAATGTTTTTAAAATAAATGATAGATATGATATGTTTCAAGAGTCAGCCTAGTTTCTGGAAAGAGCCGTTAAACAATGACTCTGATGAGATTTGAATCCTACGTAATTAAGTTTTGCATACATGAGCCTGGAGTTAATTTTTTATGCATCATGTTTCTGTAGAGTGCTTCATTTTTTATTGGTTAGCTGGGACGTTTTAGCTGCACTCTTCTCTTGTTCACACAGCAATAAAACATACTGTATCTATGAAAATCAATTGATGCAAGGCCCTGCCATGGCACTGGTTCTGAAGCAGTTTTGCTTTCACAGTACCAGCTGCATTGCTCTCCAGACCCACTCTGTTTACACCACACTACTTGCTAATGTATGACCATAGCCAAAGAGTATCTCAACTCAAGAAACCAAAATCTTTCCTGAGTCTCTCAGGTTAGACATAGCCTGTGTTTCTATGTATGCACTTGACAAGTCACCTTCTTTCTAAGTTCCTACTATGGATCCAAAGAACCAGTCCAGGTATTCTCACATGGTTTATCCCAGGGCAAAAAAAAAAAACCTATAGGGACCAATAATAAAATTATAGACAAAAATTGCAGTGGTATTAGTCTATGCTTGTAGTTTCCTCTTTGGCAGTCCCAAGGTTCACTATTCCGCCTGTTTCTATGTAGAAACACAGAAGCCAAGGTGGTAAACTTAAGTCAATATTCTTAATGATAAGAGCACATTCTAGAGGCTGTTACAACCCAAGCAAACCAAACAATAACAACTGCAAAATGCTAGTGTCTCTGCTATGCAACCTGGGCTAAAAGTGTACCAGTTTAAGAATTTAATATAAGTAGGTTTGTATTATTACATGTAAAGTTATCATAGCAAACATAGGCTGAGAGAAGCCATGATGATAATTCTTGGATGTAGTTACATGTGTCGCATTTCTTAAACTGAAACAGCACATTTTCAAAAGGAACAACTCAAGCTAAAAATACTGGGTTTTACCTAAACAATACTGCCAATATATTTCCTCATGAGCTTTTGGAACTCACAGAGTGTTTCTTATAGTATCTTAAAGATAATCCACAAAGGACAGAGGAAAGTATTTGTGCTCCCTCTAGTTTTACAAAGACACCTTAGTTTTAGACCTACTGTTAACAAATATTTCTCTCCATTCATGGTTTTAATATTCAGATGAAAGTCTTGGGTACAAGCCAGAGAATCCAATGTATAAATTTTCAAAGGTGTGTGGGCACTCACATAGGGGATTGGATTAGATAATCAAAATACTCAAGAACTAAAATGCCTTAAGAGTCTCAGAGAGGCATTTGCAAGATCAGCTTCTGCCTGGGGAAGTGAGTCTTCCTCGGTTCCCGCTGGAGGACAGAGGTAGGCTTCTTCGGGAGCAGCTCCTGTCAGCTAAATCTCAGTGTCTCCCTCAGTTGCCTTAAGTCTCTTAGAGGTTTCAGTATCTGCAGCACTAACCTGATCAGAGACATTTAAGATTCTTCTAAGGAACTTACCTGTATATTTTTTAGCATACAAGTATCTAAATTGCCCCTAAGCTACTTAAACTTGACAGTGAAGTAAAAGTTTAATTTGGTTATGAATTACAGTTTTCAGTAACTAGCTTTGCACTTCTAGAACAAATCTCACTAATGACAAATCCTTGTCTTTACTTACGTAAATACTTTTAAATACTGCTCCTCATCCAAAAAAGAGCCTACAGCAAAAAAGACAGTGTGTGATAGTTTGACTCCAGTATGTAGAAAGCATTATCCGAAGAGGGAACTCACACAGAGGGGAAATACTTTTTAGCCTGTTTTAAATACAGGTGTTTGCTGAATTGCTTGGGGTTTTCATACTGGTATTTCTGCTAACATCTATTTTAACAGCTATGGGAAATCCGAATGCTAAAAATTCAGTACTTAAGCAGTCCTTCAACAACTAAACTGAAGGGACAAGCTTAGATTCCAGATCATTTGTCCTTAGAACTAGCAGAAAGAAGACTTAAAAATGATCACACTTATTTCCCTTCTTGCTGCTTTTATATATTGTACAAAAGCGTAAAGATCCTAAAGCCTAGCACTGGGCTAGGTATTTCTCACTGCAAGTCAGTTATAAGAGTTTGGTCCCCATTTTGTTTACCTCACTTAAAGCCTGCTGTACACCTCAGCTGCTCAGCAGGGAAGCCTGCTCAGCCAGCTGCAGTACTCCTCTCTTGAGCCAACAGCATCACTGGTGTGACCACAGAATGATGCGAGATTTGGCATATGGGAAACAGAACGGGACCACAGTATTTTTGGACCTAGAGGTACAAACCAGTATGTGGCAGGATATTTACAAGCTTTTCAACATCAAACACCCATTGGTATTTCAGCATTTATGGTGATTTTAAATCCCAGAAGACATCCATCTGCCTCTTTAGGCACCTAGGTCTTGCTGTGACATTAGCCTGCTTTTGAAACAAGAGTTTCAGAGAGGAATAGAGCTTAATCACATTTTATTTTGGCCGCCTGGGCATTGGCATAAATACACATATTTTACGAACATGCATATAGACATACTTGTACACACACACACGTGCACCCAGAGGCTTGCAAGCCACCAGGTAGCATTTTCAGTGGTCCCTGATGCTACAGACACAGGCTACAGGGAAGGGGAAGAGCAGATCACATGGTGGCAGCTGCCCACACGCAAACAGACTGCACTAACAGGCCAGAAGAAGAGGCAACGGCAGCAGCAGGAGAGCAGGAATTTGAAACGTGAGAAACAGCTCCAGTTCAGTCACAGAGAAGCTCACAGATTTCAGTGCAGGATCAGCACACTGGCAGAAGCTGCTTCATCTATCTGCCACTTTCTGAAATCAGAGTAGTTTGGCTTATCAAAGAAATCCACGGCATGTGTGATTTAGATGCCATAGGTCTCCTGAAGATGTAAGGTAATGTGGAAAGACTCTCTACACAGAAACTTTTGAATTCCCATGCTTTGTATTGGAAACCTAATCATGACTGTGGGACTATAAATTGCACTGAATTTAGCTGCTGCACGCTGAGCCAAAGTCTGTCCTCATAAGTCTACAGCTTAGACGGCTTTCATCTCAAGGTTACTTTCTCTTTCACAATGAAAACATTTCCCCAACGCTAGCAAATGGATCCCATCCCCTCAGCTGCCAAATTGACAGTGCCTTCCTGTATAGGTACTATTATTGCAGATTAATTATTTAATCCAATCTGACTGTCATGCCCACTGACCATTTACTAGCACAGGCTGCTTTCACTTCTCTCTTTAGATGGTACAATACTGCCTGAGAAACTGCAGTTTGCAGATACTGTTATATATATGTGGCTATACAAGATTTTGAAACAGAACAGACTCCCATCAGCTCCCTGTTGAATATCATTGACTGTGATCACAATACTGCTGTGGAGTTTGTCCACTTGTATGTTACGTTGCTGTGTCACACAAATCTGTAGTTAGGTAAACTCAGCAAAAATATATGCAAATTGCTGATGATACAGAATTTTGCAGCTATTAACACTGGCTGGTAGTATTTTCTACTTCCATATTTGCAAGCAACTACAGGAGAGTTGAGAATCAAGACACTTATCATGATGATTGACATCAATGAAAAATAGATTATATTTTAGTCATCTGGTAAAAAACTGTTCACCCTTGGTAACTGGGTGAATGTACTCTTCCAAGGCTACCCCAAGGGAAAGAACAATAGTTTAAAGCTTCACTGCTCCAATTGTTCTGTCATTCCTACAGCTAGTAAGTGTTGCATTTGAAAAGTGTCATCTGGAAATATTTCCTATAAAATATGAGATTGTGTCAAGAACAAGATTTGGCTAAGATTTGCTATTTTAGCTCCCTTTTTCTTTTTTTTTTTTAATTGGATGGGACATCTTATATAAAATTAAATAAGCATTCTAGTTCCAGTGTGTTTGAAGATTTTCAAGACTTTTCATTCTATTTTCTTCTTTTGTAACTATAAGCATTTGAGTGAACTGATTTTTTCCCCATCTTCTGAATCATCAGAGAGTTCGGTATGACTGAAAAGACAGAGTAACAAAAGGAGAAAGAAATTTTTAAAACCCAGCCAATAATCCAGGTTTCAAAAAGTTGAGTCCCATAGTTGAAAAGAATAAACACTTAAAAAAGAAAAAATAAACTAAAAGTAAAAAACCTTAGCTTATATTCATATTGTTAGTCTCAGTGACAGAAAAAGGCAGGGGGGGATGAATATAAAAATTTCCTGAATAATATATTTCAATATAAATTTTAAAAAAAAAGGAAGAAAGCATTCTATTTAAAATCCTGCATATGAGAAACTTAAAAAGCATATAACACTTAAATCTAGTTTCTCCAGCTGCTCTAACACTTAACTACAGAATTAAAACTTGTCCGTACCTACCTCACAGTCTTATTGTTAAAGTATTCATATTTGCAACACTCCAATAAAATAAGGAATTATGGTTTCCTGTCTATTATCAGGGGAAACATGATGACAGTAACAGTTTTGTGTGAATTAGGACAGCAGAATATGCCTTAGAATTAGAAAAGGAACGTATTTTATCTCCGTTTTGAAAAGGACTTATTATTAATATGTTTCTTCCTTAGAGAACTATTTATGCCTAGGATTTCTTGCAGAAAATTTGGCACATCAATACAGTTCTATTGATAGCTATTTCTTCATAAACAAGGACAGGTAAACACATGCTCAAGTGTCTCATTATTTGCCTTGTACTCCCAAATCCTTTTACAAACTGTGACTCACCACTGTACCTTCAGTGATATTCTTCAGTTCTAGGTGGAGTGAATGCTATTTATTTCTCTGATTATAGTATCAAGTTCTGATCGGTATTGGCCATATCAGACGTTATCACCCTGTTTCTGGTAACGTCAGTGACACAAGGAAGTGGCTTTATGTGATGGAAATAGCTCTCCTCTGTAACCATTTACGAAAACCGTGCAATTCAACTATTGACTGTATGACTATATTGGCTAAATATAATAGCAGGCTGTTGGTAAACAAGACTTCCTAAACATACAATGGAAAACTCTGTCTCAGAGAATCTCCTGAGAATCTCACTGCATTTCTCATGGACAGTGGTCCCATCTTGGAAGCTAAAAGTCTGGATAAAAGCCTCTGTCTGGATAAAATTTGGTTGCCTTTGTAAGGAGGAAAGTGTCTGTGGCAGATTCACAGAGAAAACGCCTGATGGAGAGCAAGCAGGAAGACCTCGCTGAAGGGTTTGAAGAAGGCAATCTTTTCCCCTGTCTCTTTCCCAGAGTTAATGGGCTCAAGTAAGGAGGATCTTGGTGAAGACTTTCTCTTACCTTACAACCCTGTTTTCTTAAATGAAGCTTTCATAATGTTTGTTTCAGTTTACCTAGGAAAACTGTCTTGTCACCTCTGGCAAACACCATTTACTTCTCCTGGGAAGAAGATGGGGTCAAGCCCCACTGGTGAGGCTGTAACTGAAGCCAGGGTGCACTAACTAGGCCCCAGTCTGGTGCTGGGAGGCTATAGGGGAAGAGAAGAAGCATGACATCTGTGGGAACCAGAAGGAAGGATGAAACAATAAAACAAAAATACAGAGTAGGGATCACCCTGCCCTGCAGCTGCATAGCCATGATAGCAGCAATTGCCTGAAACCAAGGGAGAAGGTTTTGCTCATCTGTGTTCTACTCAAAACCAGAAACAACAACAACTAAAAAATATCCCCTAGCCATCTCCTGTTAGGAGGCTGGGTTTTTACCCAGCTGATTTAAGAGAGAGTACTCAGCTGAAATTCCTTTGGCACTCAGCTAAAACTTGACATAAATATGCACTGGGCTACTCTAAGATTGACATGAGATATAAATGAGACATACACTTTAACAGCCCTGAGAGAGACACCAGCCTTAGCCTCTTGTGACCTGCAGCACTGTAAGTCTATCCACTGACCATTAGTACTGGTCGCTTATCACCTCCTTTTCAGCAGGAATTACTGTAGATTTAAGGACGGTGAACTCCTTCTCCTTGGCTTGAGGTTTTTGCTAAGCTGATGTTTCATACCCATTTTTTCCCAAGAAATAAAAACTTTTAGCTAGAAAAGCTTTTCTCTTGGATTAGATGCAGTTGGCAATGCCAAAAATAATAATAAGACTTTTAGATTAACAATATTTTTCAAAGAGTGAATCAGATGACTGATATCTTCATTTAATAACCTCTGTTAGCTACTCCTGCTTATGAGAGGACATAACTTCCCTCTCTTTCATTTTATTTTTGGGAAGTATAGCAGTGCAAGGATGCTCCCTTAGGATCACAAAGCAAACTTGGAAGCCAGAGATGCAGAAGGAGTATTTGTTAAAAAGTATATAATTGTTAAGTGCCAGTTTTTCTATAAAAAGGAAGCTGAGAAGCATGCTATGAATGTTCATTTGCAAAGTCTCAAGCTGTGACTGCGTAGCTGTGAATCTCATTCCGCTATTGTCAAAGCACTGCATTGGTAATTGGCAAGAATGGATGGCTAGCCACATACAAAGTAACAAAAGTTACAAGATCAGCAGCAGCTAAACATACTTGCTGCTTCTACAAAGTGTATAATCTACTTTTATTCTTTTTCCTCTGAGAGCTGCATGACAGGTGATGAAGTATAAAGTTGGGGAATAAAGTGAAAGTGCAATCCCTATGACTTAAAGCTGGAATCCAAGCCCCCTGCTTTGACCTTCTTTCTGCTATTCAGCAGACCGTAGCACTGCAAGAGGGGCCGAAGTGACAGCAGCATCCAGCGAGCGTTCATCAGTGTGTTACTCAGCAAACCCATCAGGGACTGCCAGGTGCCCGGATGTATTAAATCACATAGTTGTATCTGCAACTGATGCTCCCCAGGGAAAAAGCATCACCAGCTGGGAGAGGGAATATGGAAGGATGTTCTTAATAATACCATGTGGCACAGTATGATGTAACATGACATGACAGGCAACATGATGGACTGGAGCCTGGTATAACAGCAGCTATCTAGAGGGTAGGAATTTCACCCTAGCAGCGACCCAGATTGCAAAACGTCTGCTATAAATTCCTGTAATATAGGAAAGATGCTGCAAGTAAAAAGAATGTACCTTTTTTTTTTTTTGCAACAGCTGTGAATCATTTGACATTTAGGCAATAGTGTAATAAAAATAATAAATAATAATTTAGCCAGAGCCTGTTGGATCCTTTATAGATGCAACACTTGAGCTGCTGGTGTCTCTTGAGCATTTCTGAAATGTTATCAGAAAACACAAGTAAAAGAAGATCCCATTGGTAGCTCTGAATGTCCTCTAATGATTCCCTATCCAGATAATTTGCTTAGACTCATCACCTTTACTATCATAAATCAAACCTTGATGTGATTTCAAGTCCCCTAGCTACCCACACAGAAAAGATATTGTATTAGATTGTTTTCTGTTGCATTTTATCCCTTCCTGTTCCAAGAAGTTTGGTAGAAATTAAAGCAAGCTTTGAAAATATAGGGAATTTGAAAATGGGGTTTTTTCAGATGTTGAAATAGCTCAGTCTTGTCCTTTATTTTGGTGAATTGTCTGAAGGCAAATGTTTCCAAGCTGGGGTGGGAGGAGGACCGGGTTTTGCAGTGTCTGAAAACTGAGAGTTGAGTGGAAGCTTGAGATATACTAAGATGGTTTCACTGTAACAAAATAGAAGTTTTAATTTAATTTCTGGAAGTTTTACACAAAATTATCTTCCTAAGACATGAGTTGTGCCACTCCAGCTATGGTTCTAGAACAGTAAATTGGGCACGGACTGAAAAGGGGGAAACCGCTGACGATAGCACCATGACTGGGTGAGAAGAAAGGCACCACAAAAAAGTATGTAGAAACACATCTAGCAATCAAATCCTCTGACCTAAAAAGGGTGCTTCTAGAAGATGTAGGAAGGAGGAGGAGTACTCAGACTATGGAAGAAGTTTCATTATGCAAGGAAATGTCAATATTTCAAACCTTGTTTCATTTTGAACATGCCAAAACCAAAACTGGTTTAAGCCACCAATGAATTAAATATTACATAATCATGCCCAAAAAATAGATTTTAGCTCAAAACTGAGTCTGCAACTTTCTAATCTCACACACAAGTGTAGTCCAAAAACAAAAAACACTGGGTTTGTCTGATCATTTTTCTTTCTGATGGTTTCCCAAACTAAAATTCCAGTGCAAATGGCTCAAGTGTTCTGATTTTAACATCAGAACCACTTCTCCCAACAGGTTATACTCAGTCCCAAGCCCTTGTGACTAGTACTATTGGTGTGGCGATATGGATGGTGATATGGAAGGAACAGGGACCCCTACTCAGGAAAGGGGCCAAAAGATGTTTTGAGAGGGATTGCAGCGAAAAAGGAGAGATGCAAGGAGCTGTGCAAAGAACTAAGGAGTCACTGTTGAAAAGGACTGTCAATGGGAAAAAACTAGAAATTGAAGTGATTGTTGTAGGCAGACTGGGAGGGATGTGAAAGATGGAAAAACCTGGGAAAGGTACTGGATTTAAAGGACAGTGGTACAGCATGATCCTGACAGGGGAACATTTGCCACAAAATGTCAAGATCAAAACAATTAATTATTAAGGTGGTCTTAAAGCTCAATTTGCTTACGTGTAGTGAATGCTAGCATATTTTAAAATATTTCCATTTTAAAGCTGTGTGATTCAACAGCCTGCATTTCATTCATAAGGAGAATGGGTTAAACTCTTGCCTGAGGTTGAAAGACAAGGGGCCCTGTGGGAAAAGGGGGACATTTGCCTTCATCTGATCCAGAGGTGAATGAGCCATCTGGAGCTGAACAGAGAAGGACACCAAGGAGCCGGTTCCTTCAGGAGAAAGTAGAAGCAATGTCCTCTCTGAGTATTGCTTTCCAACAGGGACTCTTGGCCTAGCCGGAGTGGTCCTGTGAGGATGGCAGCAGGTGAGGCAGAGGTATGATGAATAATGGGGAGTGAGAGAGACATTGATAAATGTTTTCCAGATCTGAGAAAGAAAGCTTGAGCAGATGTGCTGCTCTCTGCCCGACAAGGACGTTGTGGGGGCAGAGCCCCGACCCCAGCAGTGTGCTCCTCCAGTTGCCTAAGAAATGCTGGTTTGTTTTAGAAAGACTGTCTTGCTTTGCAAAAACAGCTCCTGGCTGTCTCTGCACCCTGTGAAGAGTTAAGTGCTCATTTCAGAGCAGCTGCAGGCAGCTCTGCAAGGGCAAGCGAGGGGCAAGGAGGCAAGAGGGCCCAGGAGCAGGCTGTACACGTTTGCTGCCCCAAAAACCTACCCCTGGGGGCTAAGCAAAACCCAGCTGCATCTGAAATAACAGGTACATGTGAGCACTAGGAGTCTGTGCTCTGGAGCCCATGGTCTCTCAAGTCTCCAGACCAGGAAGCTGCTCTAAGTACAAAATGGCTCATTTCCACCCCAAACAGAGGCGTCTTCCCTGAGGCCATGCGGCATGGGGATGGATGCAAACCTGCCCTTTACCCCTAAGCGCACCTGGGAATAGCTGGGGTGTGCGGCTTGATCCAGGCAGTTTGAAGGGCTCCCACCTAATCCAGCAAAAGCACAAGCTTGTGTGTCCCCCATGGAGCAGCCATTCATCATTCCTCCCCTCCAAAAGTCTGTTTAACCAGTTAGTCACCTCCTGGCAGTACTGCCAGTCTTGGCAGTGGCTTGGGAGGAGGCCCTGGGAGTATCATCTACATCAACAGCTCAGTCACTAGTTCATCGCTGTCCTCTCCTTATCCCTTTCCTCCCCACCAACCAAATGTTTTTTCCTAAAGCCTTTCTGTTGTTTTCTGGTTTGCTTTTTCGATAATCCCCCCTTCCTTGTTGGGCTGAACTGATCGACTCATAGACAAAACCCTCAAAGAGTTAAACAGTAATTATTGAACAAGCCAAGGCACACAGATCTACACCTAAAGTAGTATAGTCATAAAATACTTCTGTCCCAGATCCACAAGCACTGCACAGTCTATTTTGAATAGTCTCCTGATAACTTTGTGCATTTTAGAAGGCACGGTAAGGTTAGGTATGCCTTTTGCAGATCACAGTGAGTAGCAGCAGGTTAGCTGACAGACAGAAAAGGCTGCATCTCTTCAGCACTAACGTCAGGACACTGCAGAACACATCTCTTTTAAACAAGAAGCATTGGTAAGGAAAAGTCTAGCAACATTTGAAAGGAGTAGGGGGACACATTGGGGGATTTCACTGAAACTCTTCTTATTATTCCTGTGCACTTGTCTGTGCTGTCTAACTGCTGTTTGGAGCTCCGTTTGGGGAACTGTGCAGAGCAAGACAAGGCAGAGGAGATGACAAACGGGCGGGCAGGCTGGCACACTGCGCAGCAGCAACACACCCTCCCTACCAACAGCTGGTCCCCCTGGACCAGCCACTCTTCAGCGTAGCCCCACAGTGATACTTCACTGTGCATATCATACGGGATAGTCTGGTTGGGCTGGCTTACCCCAGATACCCACCTCCACCAAAGCCCACAGCAAAACTACAGCACGTCTTCCCCTGTGTCACTTTGATGTCCCTGTGAGGGATATCAAAGCACAAGGAGGCCAATCCGTTCCTGTAACCCCATTTCCACTTCTTTCCTTATAGAAAGTATTTATGCATGCTGTTAATAATGTTTCCTTGGTCATCTTTCTGTTCCTTCTCTTCATATTTTTCTACCAGGACTTTGACTTTTCTTCTTTTTTTTCCCCTTTAAGGCAGAGAAGAATTATACTATTGGCGTTAGTTTTATTTCACTTTCAGAAAAGTGAAGCATACTGCAGAGAATATATGCAGTTGGACTTGTGTGGCTGTAACTCCCCCTACACAGACCATTTCTCCTAGGAACTAAAACACTTTTACCATGTGTTGGGTGACAAAACACGATAGTCTATTCCTTATATAGAAACGCCATATACCACTGTGTTTTAAGCATAATTGGGAAGGAACATTGTAATATGAGCTCTAGAAAGTTGGACTCAGATGAGTGAGCATTCATCGTTCCCAGGGAAAGGACTGAGATGAGATCTGGCTTCTATGTTATGTTCTAGTAGAGATGTAGCAGGCAGCTTGTATTTGCTTTGGGAAGTTTGGCATGTTCCATTCGATTGCAACTGACTTGATAGAAATATACATGTATCCTGCATAAACATCAAGGAAATCTATATTTAATGAAAGCAAGGCTGCATGTGCACATACACAGACAAGAAAGGATGAAAAAAGGCAGGACTGCAACCATACTTAAAATCAGGCAGCAGGTGAACCCTGAGACAGATTATCTGCTCACCAGAAGCCATCTTCACCCCCTAAATTCACATGTCTAGATCCCCTAATCTAACGGCACTAGGGAAATGTTTCCTGTCTTACAGGGCAATAGGTGCACATGCCACTGGACAAGCAGATGCCTGTGGTCCCATATGTGTTCCATGGAACAACGACATTCTTTTAAAGCTCAGAGACAGAGAAGACTTGGAGGTAGCCTTTTGTTGTTGCGTTGGGTTTTTTTTTAATCTTTGGATGAGACTTTGAAAGAATAAAGAGCTTCATTCCCAGTACTTCTAATTGAAATGAAAAGCTAAGAACATTAGGCCCTTGGGCCAAATTCTGCTAATGGCTGTTAGAGAGCAACCCACCTTATCTGCAGAGAGCTTTTCTTATAACCAGGATAACAGCATCACCAGAATGGGGAGCTGGACCCTTGAGCAGGGGAGTGGATCCAGGAAATTATTTGTGCCAGGAACCTGGCATTTATAAAGCTTGACCTGCCCTAGCACAGCATCTCGTGTGAAATAACGAGGCTTGTGAAGGCTCTTAAATCCGTCTTCAAGGAATAGCACTAATATCATTCCTTCCAGCTCTGCAATAACCAGACGTGGAAGACTTAGTAGCTTAATAGCTTGCCTGTGAGTCAGCCTGGGCTCCTGTGCCCGCACGCGTGGCCTTAAGCTACAGGGCAAAGAAAAGAACCGGTCTTTTCTTCAGTTTTCTATTCCTACCCATCACAGAGACTTCTAGAAATGCTTCAAAAAACACAGCAGCAGCAGCAACCAGCAGAACAATTTTTGGACTCACCTTTCTAGAAATGCCTCTCCCTGCTGCCTGCACTTATGCTTAGACAGCAAAACTGCTCTGGAACCACAGCTGTATTCCTGTCTTTTGTGAAGTGCCTGGGAGATCAGGGCATAAAATCCAGGGCATGGCTGTGCATTAAGCAGTACCATTTTCACGTTTCTCTAGCTCTCTGTGGTACAGCAGCTTCTTTCTTCTTCACTGCTTTAAGTGAAAGGAGAAACTCCTTAGCTATTTTTCTTGACATTTGGGTTTTAAAGCTTTTTTTTAAAAAAACCATCTATTACTATATATGCTTCATTTTTCTGTTTTCTTCCCTTTCTCCCAATTATTTTGAAAAGAATTACCATGGCCACATTCACTTAATAACTGGTATTTTGGGATTCCAGACTTTAAAATATGAGTCTCAAATACCAGCATGAGCTTCAGACAATGAAATCATTAGCTTGAAAGAAAGAGCTCAAGCTGTCCATCAGCAGTAATGTTTGCTACATGACAGAATGCATAAAGCTAGATATACTGGAAAGAAAATATTTTTTTGAATGCAGGAAATTACCACAATGACATTTACTAAAAAGTTAAGAAGAGGAATAAATTAAATGCACTTGTTGAAACACTCTGGGTATAGTGATCGGCCAGTGAAACATTTTCAGTACTCTGACCAAGAACACCGTAATGTGCTCAGGGTGTAAAAGGTATCCCATCTCAGGGTGAGTCTGTCCAAGAAAGCATTTAGTTTGGAGATACTATTTCTGAATGACTGGTTGGTATTATAATTGCCTCAAGCTTCTAATTATTTTACAGCTTAAGTGAAATTACTTCTTCAGAGGAAAATATCAGTTTCTTTTACATCTATACCACGGTGTAATTTAAGAACAGGTAAAATTGAGCTCCAAATAAAAATTTAACACAATCACTCCTTATTTTGCTAAATATGTTCTCATGAATTGAGTCTTTCCTGCAATGAACACTCATAGCTGTTGCCCTCTCAATGGGACTAGAGCACTTAGGGACAGTTCAGATTTTTTGCAGCATAATTGGACTGAAACCATGTCTCCTCTCCTTGTCCTATTCCACTCTAAAGTCCTGATCCACAGCTGTATTCAAACCTAACTTTGAATATCTGAGTAAATTCATCGTCTGCAATGACAGTGCTATCTAGACTGGGTTCCTTATGTTACATACAACCATGTACTGTTATTCCACATGAAGACAGACGATTAATACCATATTATGAAAAAGGAAAACCCTTCATGCAACTAAAATATACAAATCTGAAATAATAAACATGGTCCTGACTTTTCTCTGGGTATGAATCTACACACAACTGCTATGGCATGTGAGAGCATCTCTATCTGTGTTGTTGAAGTAAAGAACTATAGGAGTAACATTTGACTTTCTTGCCAAAGGTTAGAGACAATTGTCGTTACATCACCCTCCTTTATTTCGCCCACTGTTATAATTCTCCTTCAGGAGAGGAAGCAAGGAGGGCTGACATACCTGTTGCTCAGCACTGACAGATGTCTCTGCTATTATTACAAGCTTAGTCATAATTCTGTTGCTCACAGTACATGTGTCTTCTGCTGTATCTAACGAAGCTGCAGATGCATTGAAAGAAAGGAGGAAAAAATATTAACACTGTTTTGCAGATCGGTTGGTGTCAATAAATATCCAGACTTTTTTTATATGTCTGAGCAAACTTAATTCATGTGTTTTTAAATGCCAGAAACAGAGGACATTCTGAGTGCAAAGTACTGCAAGTTGGAAAGAAAGGCACCTGGTGACTCGGCTGTATGGCCAGTTTCCTCAAGCTACTCATTATTACCCCTGTGCTCTTTGTGACCCTCCCTGGCCCTCTCCTGAGCAGAGGTGAGACTACTGCGAGAGGTCAGATGCTTCCTCATCACTCTCAGCCTCCACTTGCTCACTTGTTTTTGGCTGCAGAGTGAGTCAATTTGGAAGGGATGTGTCTTTATGTTAGAAAGCAGTCATTAAGGAAAAATTAGGTAGGTTACACAGTTGTGTAGGGTATGATGATCTGGATGAATATAGTAAGGTCTCTTGGCAGCTGAGCTGGTGAAGTTGCTTTTAAGGTTTGCCTGCTGCAGATTTAAAGCTGTGGTTACAAAGTCTCTGGTATGGGGGAGTAGAGAGTGCCCCACAGGGAGTTAATGATGTTTTGACAGACATGCTGAGGTGCAACCCCCTTTAAAATACATTTTTCCAACGTGTGGTCACACATCATATGCCACAACCCCACTATTTTGAGCACAACTGTGCAGGACAGAAAACCGTGCTTTGTAGTTACACACAGAGACATACAAACATAGTAGGTGGGCTCTGGCTGGCTCCGAGCACTGCTCTCCTTCTTGAACAGTAATGTCTCTTGCTGCCTGCCACAGCCAGCCCTGCCCACCACTGCTCTCCCATGCCTGCAACATGAAGCCCTTTGTGGAAGGGACTCTCCTTTTCCTGTTCTTCTGCATAGCAGCCAGCCCTTCACTAGGATGCGAGGTGGTGCAAAGCCTTTCCTTTTCTGTATCTGATGGGAACGGATCTACAGCCGTGGTGCAACCACACACAGGTCAGACTTGCTGAAATGCTGAATTATGGATGAATTATTTCAAGTCGAGAGGGGAAGACATTGCAGATCCCTGGTAAAGGATGTGATGGGGATGAAGGCACCAGATTTGTAAACTGCTTAGGGTCCATGAGCTGGAGGTTGTATCATCCTGACACTAGGTATTCATGCAGAGAGCTTGAAAGCAACATAATGAAAGCATCGAATGACATAATCAAATAACTCTTAAGATTTATCTAAAGCATTTTGTCATTTTTAGAACAAAAAGAAGAGGTTTGTGCATTACTAGCTGAAGGGGGTGAAACTATTGCTACAGTCCTGCCATTCCCTTTTCTTCCTGCATTCATAGTCTTATATTTTTCCTTGCCTCTTATTTAAGTAAGTCTATGACCACCTTTTCCTGTTAAAATGGGAATAAGATAGCAATTGCTATGAACTCTGTAGGTCCTTAGAAAGGACTTTGGAGCAAGTAGTGAGATGGGGATTTTGCAAGAAGCATAAAGAAATTTAAGCTGGCACATTACTCCAGCAGCTTTCCACTGAGAAATGGTAACCTTCCATAGTCCTTCTTGTACTATTCAAGGAAATGCATGGAAAGGATAACTGCTAAATTCATCTCAATCTTGTAAAGCTTAACTATGTGTCTTGGTACTACTCCTCCCTAAAAGTCTGTATGGTAGCTTTATATTGGCTATGAAAGGAAAAGTCACTTAAGGCAAACTGCATCGGGAGCAGCAGAATAAAATGTGCATATATGGCTTAGCTGCATTTGTTACCATGATCATCTCTTGTTGCTATGGAGAGACAGGTTTTATATACGTGCCAGTAAAATCGGGTAATTCAATGCCAAGATACCAACTACTGCAGAGATTTCAAACGTGAGTGGCAGAAGTTTCTCTCCTAAATGGGGGATTTTGAGGGACAGAGGACATTCATCTCCATTTGTCAGTTTAAGGTTTGCTCAGTCATTTGAAATCATGAGATCTCCAGCACACTTAACTTAATTAACTCCGCCTGGAATAATTATAATGAAGTCAACACAACACAGAATTCTCAAGTTTATGACATAATGTAGCTATTGTGGTGCTGATTTTTTTAATTTGATAATATATTCCAGCAGATGCCAAGTATTAGAGCTCTTTTTTTCTCTCTCTTGGCATTGTCTAACAATACACAAAAACGCAAAAGGCAACATGGAAGACTGCCAGGGAAAAAAAAGAGAAAAGCAGTAAAAGACTATCTAAGAAAAGTTAACAGTGCACTGTCACAGTGGGTACAGATTATTCAGAAGCCACCGATCACATCCTCTGATCTCATGAAATTTTATGTGAGATTTCTTAAAATGTGTTTTTAGGGTTCATATTTTCAAACTTCCTTCACATCTTTGGAATAGAAGAGGTCATTTCTGAAAAAATAAATCTTCTTCAAAGTGATACCACGACGCAGACTTAAGAAACAAAGTAAAGACCTCAAGTATTCCCTCGATTTCAGGAGGCTGGCAAGAAGTGGACTCAGGTGCGCTGGAGTTCGTGGAGAAAAGAGACTAACAGATGTGCACCAGGCTGTTTGTAGGCAGTGTTAATTTTTAAAATGTTAGCAAGACCACAAGTTCTCTGTTCAGGTCAGTTCTCTGCCTGACCTGAAAAAGGCAGCTTTATTCTTATCCGCATTTTTCTTTATCAATGCACCTCAGATTTGGGATCAGGTAGCAAAATGCCTTTAACAAGGGGCACAAGGAATGTCATTCAGCATTTCAGCAAACAGCACGGTGGTCTAATCTCCTGCCAGAGTCCTGCTCCAACAAAACCAAGAGGCTCACAACCTTCTGTCTTCCAACACTGCATCTTGTGATCCCGTCTGCTATCAGCCTGAGCCGTGCCATAGCTTGCTAAATTAGTACTTGTGCTGGCTGACTGAACATACCTAGACCTGTCTACAATGAGAAGAGAACCTATCAAGAGTGTAATGCTGGTGCATTAAGTACAAGGAGTTCAGTTTCCTGTATCCAATCCACTAAGGCTTCCCGGAGCCCTTTGGAGGACTGAGTGGCTGGGGTGAAGTGGCTGCTTTTGCAGTAGGGTAGTTAAATATCCATGGCAGTAACTTGCTTATCAAAACTAAAATTCACTTTTTCCCCTATATTTTTACCAAAGATTTAATCTCACTCCTCTTCCCATTTTCTCCACAGCAAACACCCCTCCCAGGAAAGAACTGGCATCACTAGAAGAAAGCAGGGAACAACAGACAATAAAGAACCCTGTGCTCACCCCTGTTTCCCTGGAAAGCTGGCAATCACCATTTTGGTTAATACCAAGGCTGAACCAGGGCATCTAAAGATAAAAGCTTGATTCGGAACAAAGACAGAATTAAAACCAGTTCTGAGAACCTAATGCATGCTACTGATAGCCATCAGATTAAAGAGGTATATTTTCCTTATCATCTGACTTTATCCATCTGACTACTGAGTTAAATATACCTGTTGTTTTCTGACATTTGTGTGAGCTGTCATCTCAGGCATGTATTTCAGTAGAATTACTACTTCAATACCCAAAGCTGCTTTACTATAGTGTGCATCTGAATGCACACTTGAATTCTAAATAGGTAAATATTTCATTAAAAAATCTCCACTATAAGAAGCAGTATGACAGTAAACAGAAAACAAGAATCAAACCCCAGAGCTGTCCTCATAAATCACCTCAAACTCTATAACAACCTGGTGGGCAATTGGTGGTTATGTGACATACGTTTGGCAGCTCAGTGTAGTTCCCACTGGACCAGAGTACTCGTACTAAATCTCCACCTCCTCTACAAATTCAGCTCCCCCTCTCCAGTTGTTGCAGCAGTAACTCCTGTGTTCCCAGCACTGCACCAGGGCACCCCTCTAGCTCCCTGCACCGCAGCCCAGAGGTCAGCAATCCTCTGACCCCCAGGGAGCTGCTTCCCACCCTCATCCCCACCGCACTACCAGATGATCTGACTGTCTGAGGTGAGGGGAAGAGGGCACTGCAGCTGCTCTCCACTGAAGATACATCCCTGGCACACAAGACAATCCCACAGTGGGAAATAAAGCGCTAATGTAGGGATTACAGAAAATATTGTCTAGCTCAGAAAGAACTTGTGGGCTGAGATCTCTTCTCAAATGAAGTCTTGTGCAAGCTAGTCCAGTGCAAGAGCAAATGCATCCTAGGGTTACCAGAGGATATGTTTTCCTAGGTAAAGAAAATCAAGATTAGTAACGTGCTTGACGTCTCCCATGGGAATTCCCCCTTCCCATTCCCTACTCCCACCAAGTTTATCCAAAATATAATTAGAGGAAGTGAAACATATTTAATTAAATCAGTATCTCTGTGGGAACTGAATGACTCTGGAGATCATTTCTGGTGATGGCAAACGGAGACTTTCTCTTCTACTTATCCCAGACAAGCATCATAACTTGCTTTCATGACAGAGTTTGCGAGTGATCCACAGCAGTTATATCCAACTATCTGGATGTGCAGTTCATGTCACCTATCACTCTAACTCATCTCCCAGGTCACCCTGACCTTCTGCATTATCACAAAGGACTTCTGCCTTATCATTATGTGACTGACAGATCCTAACACATAATGAGCACATACCTGCTCACATGTTGTTGGTACAAGCAGGGTCTTGTCATGCAAAGGGTACAAAGCGTGTGACAGAGGCATTTCAGTCATATGACAGATAGTATTTATGTGACAGAGGAAGAAATACGGGACCCCAAGAACTGGAAACAGCTGCATTTAGAGGTGGCAAGAATTGCTTCCAGCCCACCAAAATGTTATTCACCTTGCAGCCTGCTTAAAAGCTTTCTTTTTCTTAAAACCTTTCTTTCTCAGGGCTGGACACCCTGAGATATGGCCAGCAATTGGGTCATAGCATGGAACAGATTTTTGCAATCTAACCTGGTTGTTTCAAATAAGCTCCCTGGGCTGCAAAGCATAATCAACATGGCTCCACTGAGCCACAATGAACACAGCACGCTCAGTTTTACACCTCACTTCTCTGACACAAAGCTCTGCTGAATACTTGGGGTGAGAAACGTGGCTGTGTGTCAGCCAAGGTTCTCACCTGCAGGCCTGATTAGCACCTTTTTTTTTTTTTTTTACTAACCAGTTTTACTACTGCTCTGTGAGCAAGTCAGAAATGTGGTCATCTCTCTCTGGCTGGCCTTGGCTCCCCCCTGGCCACCAGGTTCACAGGACACTGAAAGAGATGTTATTAAAGGAAGAGGGCAGCAGCGCTGTAATGACCAAGAGGATCCAGCTGCAGTTCCCCCCTGTCAGGGAAAGCAGTGCAAGCGTAGAGCTCTGGAAAAAAGGACATTGATCAGCCCTGCTCCCAAATGCATTTTCAGACATGACTGGCTTAAACTCCTGTGGAAGTCATGTCCTGAAACCAGGCAACATAATGGAGGAATTCCAGTTGTTGGGAGATGAAAGGAAAGGGAAAGGAAGACATTGTTTAACATGTTAAAGTGTGTATCTCTGTCTCAGACACACACACAATTAGTATCATAAAATTCACTATGAATAATATTTACAGACACCATATAAGCTTGACTAATGCTTCTTCAGAAACCCTGTGGGGCTGTCACGCCCTCTGATCTCACCCGTGGTCAAACTGCTTGACCCTTCTCTACGCAGAAGAAACCACAGCTTCACAAGACCTACAAGAGTACACTGAGATCAGGACCAGCCTGGAGCTTATCGAAACAAGATCTTTACACAAAAATGTGCTTAAAAAACACTAGCTGCCACAGGTGACAAAAGTGCAGGAATATTTATGTAATTTTCTGTCATACCTCTTGATGTGGACACTTGCACTCTGGTCCTCAGTGGAAGCTCAGCACCTTGTCACTGAAGTACACTGTATGCACACTATGAAGCAATCACAAAACAGAGGGAGAGAAAAACAATGCTATTGCTCCCAACGCTGGGCCAGGTCACCACTTTAAAAAATCACCACTATATTACCAGGAGTGCAGACAGGACAAAAGCTGTGCCCAAAGTTATAACAGAAAGAGCAACTTGGCCCAGTAGAAAACACTCAGGAAAAGCTCAGAAGCCTCCATTGTCATTCAGGTGCATTTTAGAGTATGAATTAATTAGCAGGAGGCTTTCAGAAAAGAATTGAATCCTTTATTGGCAGTTCTCAATGTGAAAGCTCTGTCACCATGGCTGAGAAAGTGACTCAGAAATGAAAATGAGGAAGAGACAGAGAACTGCCTCAAGATCCAACTCCCCCTCCAACACCAACCCACCAAACAAGTCAGCCAGCAAATTCTGCTTTTAAGTGTTATTGGTCACATACCATTATGTAACTAATATCATGTCATATTACTCCAAACTGCACCCTGTTGTACACCTAAGTGACAGAGCATCTCTTAATGTAATACGGAGCGGAACAAATACAGGAAGAAAAGATACTGGATTGCATGCCTGCTACCAATTTACAGAGTGATTATCCAAACTGAGTTGTATTTTTATTTTTAATACGATTATATTTCCTGCTACCTTCACCCTCCTCTACATTCTACCCTATAGCTCAGATGTTTTTTTTTAAATTCACCAAACAGATGCAAAAGCTGATATTTCTCTGCCCACATTTCTCTTGCAAAAAGCCTGCAACCTTGTGCTTAATGAAGAGGAGTTTTAATAGAAGGATAGAGAGGTTAAAATGGCTAACAGAAAAAAAAAAGAACTGGATAAGAAAAAGATAAGGTTTCCATGGAAACAAAGCCATATCCTATAATACTCTTGACTTTATGCATTTATTTATTTATTTCTGCTATATCCATTTCTAAGCAATAGGTTAAAAAAAGTCTAGGAATTCAGAGTTGAGAAAACTCTGTTTTTAAATAGAGGTCCAGACCTTCAGCTGCTATAAATCAGCACAGCTTTGCTGAAGTAAGCATGGCTAATGGCACCATCGTGATTTACACCACTTCAGGATTTGGCCCAGGTGCCCCACAGAGAAATTAAATGTATGAATATGAACTGTGAGACAAAAGACTAGTCAGAAGATCTGCACAATAAGGAAGCTACCAGAAACAACCAAGCTGCACATAACTGCCCTCCCTTGAGGTGGCTCTTCAGAAAGGATAGTTTTTACGTAGACCCCATCCTTGTACAAGGAGGGTAAGGGCAGGTGTAGACCTCCGCATGCAAGCAGAAAGGCAGCGGGCAGGTATGCCTCGCCATGCAAAAGATAACACAGGGTTAAGTTGGCTTACGCCTCTGTTTTCCATTCTAGCCCTAAAATATCTTTGGAGAAGAACGAGGAAATGTTCTTACGATTTCAGAGATATACTGATGGAACTGATTTTCAGTTATCTATTAATCAGTCAGCCAGCTGCATTGAGTATTTCTCCCTAAGCATTTAATGGCGTGATATGGTATTTAGCAAGGAGCAATGTATTTCAGTTTTACCTGGCAGTCGGTGCAGCAGTGTGTTGGACAGATGCACTCAGAAGAGGCTTTGGAAACTGCAGCACCAGGCTGAGAGTTCCGTGGGGTTTTAAATTTCCTGCTGCAGAACTAAAATAAAAACAAAATCTAGTTTTGCTAGAATCAAACATGGCCAAAATCTGACACCAGAACTGTTTCCCACCACCCACGTTTGAGGCTGCGAACCAGATCTCACACTCCATGTTGAGGTTTTGCAGCCGAAATTTATTTTCCTGGTGAGCTCAAACTTAAGCCCAGATCAGCTGAGAAAGTTGGGTTTTGGAGACTTTGAAACCTAGCTCCAGATCTAAACCGTTCGACTCTGGCTTGTCTCATGGGTTTGTGTGAACTATTTGACCACATAAAGGTAGGAGGGAGTGAAGCAGCGTAAGGGGCACTGACCTTTGAGATGCATGATGAGCAGGAACATTTCTCTTCAGATCCAGACTTGTCTATCTTTCTGTGCATGGAAAGCATAGCAAGATCGGGAGTCTTACTTAGCCTTTTTTCACCCCAATTCATCTGGCAGAACTTGGAGAGTTACTTTGATCTGGAAAAAGAATATAAAAGACTTTTGACTTATTGCCTCATGAAGGAGGAAAGCTGATTTCTTACAGCTCCATAAAACAGAAACATACAACCAGGGAAGGATATACATCCTTACGCTGTCACTTCAGGGCTCTGTTTTCTCAAGCACCACAACTCACCCTGCCATAGGCCACCCATCAAGGACATTAGTGTCACTGCAGAAAAGACCCCAGGAAAGTATCTGGTGTAAAACCCCAACTGTAAAACAACAGGCACAGCTCACCCTGACAGTCTGGCTGTCCGATACAGTTTGCTGAGCCTGGGCCAGGGTGGGAGCCCAGCAGAGCTCCCCAGCCCGCTCCTGCTCCCCCTCCTCTGGCAGGACTCAGCCACACTCCCCTCTCTGCCCAGCAAGCCAGCTGCCAGCACCCTTCATTTAAACAAGCCCCTCTGCAGATCTCGAGCATGTTCATTTTAGCGTTTCCCTCTGACAAGAAGGTGAAACATCTCTAAAATGCAGCAAAGAAGGTGGTGTCCGCCAGTGAGGCCAGAGGAGACAGGCAGAAGGAGTTGCGACATGGAGACACCTCACCCTAGAAATCAAAGGGCTTGTAGGAACATTGCAAACCACCACCTCAACCACATGCAGGCAAGTCTCAACTTCTTTTCTGCCCACTTCCTCCGTGTGATCAAAAGAGACAAAGAATTCCCTTTAGCAGAAGAGGCGTGTGAAGGGTTTCCTATCCACTGGCTGCCTCAGCTACTGTCGCCTGATCTGTGTTTCATCACTTCAGAGGGGAGAGAAGGAAACAAGGAGACAGAGAAAATCCTGAGGAAACCCTACCCATATCGTTCTCTCATTGAAACTTTGGATTGCCACTGTAAAAGTGTATTCCCTTTTTTAAAAAAACTAACAACACTTAACAGGAGTGCAAAAATTGTTCAAAAGAATAACAATATTAAAAAAAACATAATAAAATGCTTCATCCCAAGATGCAGAATAGGTTGCACAAAGCAGTATTTTTTTCTTTGATCAAGCTCTTACTGGATTTCTATTTCACTTCAACGCCAGCCAGTAATTAATTTCCACTTTACTAAATATTTCATCCAGCTCTAGTCTGTAACACTCTCACCAATGTCTCACAATAAGCCACGAGAGCTTGCTGGATTATCCCAATTCTCTTCAAAGCCAAGGAACCATGGAAAGAAATATGTTATTGGTGTCACTTGAGATTTTTTTTTCTTTGATTTGATTTTTCAGATCTCTCTCTCCGTAGGCTCCCATTAATTACCATAATCTTTGCTCACTGATAGCTTAGTAGATATGGTTATATTCTTAATAGCAGTACCTTCCTAAATTCTGACAAATGTATTTTGCATTATGACACTTCTCATATATATTATCAAACCAAGTTTCCTACAGCAATTAAGGAACTAGAAGCAAAAAATTTTCAACTGTTAGGAAAGTATGTACATGCTTTTCGCTAATGAAAGCATGTTAGATTTGCTGTGAGCTTCTTTGAAGAAACTACTGTTTCTAAAATTTCTAATATAATTCTCTTCAGAATCTCTGTTGAGATAACACTATACATCGTTCTCCTCCTTATAATCAATTCTTAGTTTGTGGTTTGCCTGTCTCCGTGCACTTGAGACCATTCCTCATGCACATGCAGGCACTGTTTTGGTGGAGAACAGACACAGTGGAATTCCAGATGCCCAGAGTGCCTTGGGTGTTGGCAATACAAGCATCTATCAACTGCCCAAACTCCTCCTGGCATCAGTTATCCAGCCATGACTTTATGGATCCAGAACAGCAGGAAGAATTCACGTAGCAGAGTTTACCCCCAAATTCCTTCTTCACAGTTTGCCCAGAGAACATGATGGAACAAGTGGGATTTTCATGGCACAAGCTTGACGGGCTGTTTTACTCCTTTTGGACTAGGATCATTGATGTGAAAACATTTGCTGAAATCAGTGTTTGCACAGTGTTTGCCAAGCTTGAAAAAGGGCAGGTAACGGCTGCATTCTCTTTGCCTAAATGTTAAGGTTACTTGCTTCCAAGTGCATAAAGTACAGCATTTCCAAGAGAAGACACTACTTTTATGCAGTCTGTTATATTACAGTAACAGTGTTCTGATTAGGACTGTCTATCAACTTTCTGAGATACTGAACAAGACATGAATGCTGGAAGAGGTCAAGGGTACATACATAGGTTATGACTGATTTGCAGCTATCATCTGAGCCACTGGACACATATAAAGTAATACATGAATGTTATTGCTTCTGAGAGAATGTGAGTTCAATTTCCACACAGTGATCTTTGGTCAGCACGTTGCATAGGAACTCTGGTACAGCATCATCAAATTTGCTCTGTGATGTGCTTATTTTTCTCTTATTCTTTGTTCAAGGATCTATTTAGGCTTGACTTTGTTGACATGCTGAAAAGCTGTTCTTTGGTGTGGGTTTTGCTGCTGTGCTCTTGAAAAAACTGTTTGCCTTGGATCTACTTTGCATCTCTCAGCAGTTTTTGTTGGTATCTCCTGGTACATTTTAACATCTACATCAGTTCTGCAGGATTTTCTTCATCTTTACACAGTGCTGATGATCAGGCACAGTCCATAAGCTGTGAAAACGCTCTGTTACTACCATTTATTGTCCAAAGCAGGCTCATCCTAACCAGATGGCAAGAGGACGTTTTCAGCAGCATTTGCAGTCTGTACTGTGCCTCTATTGCCTTGTGTGGCTTTCATACAGATTCACTGAACCACACTGCTGCCCAGAGGACAGATCCTATTGAGCACATTACTTTGCTCATGTCCATCTTTGGACAACAATTAACATGATTACCAAAAAAATTGCCATGCATTGCATATAAATTAATTTCCTGAGATCTACATTAGCTATTTCTGCTACCACAATGGCCATGTGGTCATATTCTAGTGGTGTAAGGTCAGTGGCAGAAGCATCAGTCACTTGCTTCCTTATCTTTGTGGCTGTCAGTAGGTCATCAATATCTCCTCACAGGACTTGCTAGCCAGCAGACAGACAGGTGAGTTACATCTGTTCAGCCCTTACCAGGTCTATCCAACCGTTCTCAAATGGTTCTAATCAAAGTTCAAAACCTAGTTGGTATTTCTGAATCCTAGAGAGCTACAGATCTGCTGGCCTTAGAAATTATTCATTTTGCCATGTGTATTGTGTTGTACAACGTTTCACTGCTCAACAGCTAAGTAATACCTTCTGACAATCCCAGTTCAAGAATAAACCCCTCTGTAGCACTTAAAAGATGTCTTTATCTGGCCTTTCACCAGTTACTAATCTTTTTTTTACCAAGAACACTTCCATTCAAACAGAATGTCTCCCATTTTTATCATGCATGTGGACATTTGGGAAGCTTTCTACTAAAGGTACAGTTTCCTTATGGTACAAAAGTTCGATTTATCACTGGCAAAAAGGACTTACCGGAAAGACATCTGTCCCATCCCCCTGCTTAAATGTCCAAAATAATCCCATCACAATGTGGACTACACCAATCTCAGAAATACAAAATTCTGGCAGGTTCCACTACCAGCATTTTCCAGCTAACCATGCTTTTAGGTGACAGAGATACACTCCAAGGACATCAATGATTTGTGAAAATCAGTCATTACAGAAAGCTTCATTGAAATGCGCTTGGCACCTATCATCACAAGCACTACAGATACATTTAAGCGCTTCTCTTCCAAGTGGACAACTTCCAAAACTGGAAGGCGGCAATGGCTCTCAGCAGATTTCAGAAAAGCATTCTGCAAATTCACGCTCTGCAGTGGCACTGCATTGGCACATGGATCTTCTGAAGTTGGGTAAATCATTCACATCTTCCTTGCTAATTTGGAAGAACGTCCACTGGCTCCCTCTTCTCTGCTTATCTCCATAGATGTGACATTTATTCTCCAAACCTCCAGTATAACCACTGTCTGTGTTGTAAGCTGCACAACAATTCAGCAGCTCAAGTAAATAAAAACAGTAGTAGCAGATGTACAAATGAAATGGCATCCAATTTCATTTCACCAACCATCTTGGAAAAGCAACTCATGCAGAAAGGTTATTGAACACAAAAAGGCTGAGTTATAAAGATAAATCTGTTTGACTCAGAATTAGCAATACTTATCAAGCTGGTTAAGCACTACCAGGTAAACACAGTTGGTCAAATGCCTGGAGCTGTCACTTTTCCGACCACGCACAGTGGGATCAAGCCAGAGTAGAGAAACGGAAAGGCAATAGAGTTTTCTCCTCACCTGAAATTTTGTGCTTGCTCTTTTCTATTCCTCCTGTGCAGGTGCTTGAAAAGTACTACAAAGAGGCAAGCTCTCACATTTTGTATCTGCAAGGAGACATTGTTCAATTTCTTTAAAGGGTATAAAGTCCTTCTCAAGAAAAGGCATCCTTTGGAATTTTTTCCTGACTGTTTTTTAGTGTCTTCCTGGACAGAAATGCAGTTCCCCCTTTCTAGGCTCCATTTTGGTATTGGAATACAGAAACCTGAAATAAAACCTCTCTATTTTGGAATACAAACACCCTCTTCAGTACTTAATGCAGTGTAACAGATCCAGTTTAAAGTGCAAGCATGTTCATCTTTCCTGAGGGCCTTCATGTGCAGGGATGAGCTTTGCACACACATAGCCAGTTCAGACCTTGCTTGGCTGGAACCTTTGGAAAACTTTGTGAAACAACAAGGGCACACTGAAACTTGATCACAATAACCTGATGACTGCAGGCATAAACTGGCACAGAAGCTCAGCAACCCATCCACCAACATCCCAGCCTTCAGTGGCTGCATCTCTTTCAAACACAGAATCAGGGTCAGAGGTAACTAGCTTCACTGCCATCAGCTGCTAAATTCCAAACGATGTTCCTGGGAGCATGCCCTTTGAACAAGTTACAAATCATTTACAACCAATTCATCTCTATCTCCCTGTAGGCAAGGAAGAAGCATCTTGAAGGCACTAAGAACTGCTCGCTCACTTCCTCCTCCTGGTAGGTGTAACTCACCATCACACAGGAAAACACGGCTGCTCTTGTGATATCCTTCAGTAGAAAGCATACACAGCGTTAACAGCAAGTGTGGTACCACAGTTTCAGTGAGGTTGCAGAGTCCTTATCCTAAGTGGTAGCTAGTATTCTGTGCCACCTATGGTGGCTCACCATGAGTACTTTATGAATTATACTACACATATGGTATCTATATGTTTTCTTTCAGTTCCCACCTGGGTACTTTGTACAGATCAAGCAGATCTGTACAAAGATTTGTCCTTCAGATGACTACATGCCTAGCTCCTGCTTTTTGTTGTTTCTTCTGTTTCTGATTAGGGTGCTACTGCATCTCCAGTGTTGTCAACCAGGCATGCCCTTCTCATGCACAGGCTGTTCTCCAGTGGGGATTTCTTTCTCAGTCATTCTCTCTTCTAACCTACAGGACACTTACAAGTAACGAGTCTGCACTTCATACTCCTCCATTTTTGATCCACGGTTTTGGCAAAGTTTCTTGAAGTTCTTCGTCTGCCATCAAGGAACATCCCCACTGCAGAAAATTAATTCTTTATAAAGAAAATAGCTTCCTGCTTTTCTCTTGGTAACTCTAGTACAACCAGGTCCAAAGTTTCATTGTGCCTTTTATTCTCCCTTACAAGTGGGTTGTGATTTTCTCCTATTAACCCATTCATTCAGTGCCTTCTCAACCCAGTGTCTCTCCCCTAGCCCAGCACTGGCCATGAGCTGGGTCCAGGACTGGCACAGCAAATTATGAAACATGTGAGTCACTGTCCTGCCAGGCAGCATGACAAAAACCCTAATAACACATCTTGTTAATGCACATAGAAACATATCCCAGGTGTTCCTTTCCTGTCCTAATATGCCACTCTGTCTTTTATTCCTCACTCCTCCCTCTTCCTGCACTAGGTAAATATCTTATTCCGAATGTTCTTATAACTATTTAATATCCGTGCCCTTTAGTTTGAAGATCTTGGTAAGAGGGTTAGATATCACCACTCTAACTAGTACTCATTCTGGTAGCCCTGCTTCCTCAGGGGAAGCGATCGCTTAGAATCTGTCCGGCATTCACAGATCTCAGGGTCATCTCACAGCCACTATCTTTTATTTTGGTGAAAGCACTTTTACCGTCTTGGAGCTACAGTGACTGGGGAACTGGATAAACTCATCTAGTCTCCATTCAAACTCATTGTGAAGTGTTAGCATCCACTTTTTCTCCAGCACGGAGCTGCACAAATGTGCTGCTGCCCACTGCATGAGCAGTCTCCTACCGCCTTCTGTTTGTTTTGAGCCTGGCTCTCTCTAGCCTCACACTATGCACCTTAGCTCTTGACTGGCACAAACAATATAAAATCAATTCTTATCTGCCTTACCTGTGCCTTTCAAGATTTTGTCATGTCTTTTCCAGACTGAAGAGTCCTAGTTTATTTAGTCATGACACACCTTTAACCACCCCCATTGGCTCTGTATCCTTTCTAGTTCCACTACGTTCTGCCTGAGACAAGGAGATGAGAAATGCATACAGTATTAAAGATAGGAGCAAACCAAGGTTATTTTCTGCTTTGTTCTCTAATCCTTTCTTGGCAATTCCTAACATTTTATTTGTTTTTCCACCAAAAAAAAAGAATATTTCCATCAAACAATGAGCTTATGTTTTGAAGGATCTGTCAAAACTCCAAGACCTTGCTCCTGAGGAGTAACAGTTAGCTCAGAGCCCATAAACATATTGCCTGATGTTGGGGGGTTTTCCTATATACACACCCTTCCACTGCCTGCAGTGTGGAAGCTACAGCAGAAATAACATAGGAGTCAGTGCACTTTTAACACTTCATTCCTCTGCTTGTGCACTTACAGTATCCCGAAAGGGGCCAAGAGTCAAAGTCACTCCATCTGCAGAGTAAAACAAATGGACTAGATGCAACTATGGATTTACAGTAAGATGGAGTGAGGCCACAGACATGGGTGTTGGGACAAGTCACACCCCACCTCCTTCTCTCACAGGCAGGACAGGAGTGAACAGATTCCACCCACATACCACCACTACCAGGGAGCTCACCAATTCCTGTGTGGGAGATATGACACAAACACCTCAAAGACAACACTTTGTCTCAAGAAGAGCTTACAGTCTTTGGAGACAAGGGAAGGAGAGGAAAAGCATGGGGAGTGAAGTGTCCTTCCAAGGATATGCAGCAAGCCAGAGCAAACCCAGGAGAGGCAGTTCCACCCCTAGGCCATAGAAGAGTAATTTTTGCTGCCTACCCTGACCAGAACAAAATAGAATATACGGGGAATTTGACTAACCATTTGTTCTTCTAAAAAAAATAACTCAAGCTGGTAAATAACAAAAGATTTCTATACAGAGAGAGCTTTTCTGTTGTTGCCACCCAAACCTCTAGTCAAAGTCACCCTGAGCCAAGCTCCGCTCTCGTGCCCTGCTAAACAGAGGATTGCCCAGCATGTGCGGAAAGCACAGACTTGGAAAATGAATGGAAACTTTGCCTATAGCCAATAGGAGTGACACTAGCAAATTTGAGAAAGAAATACACTTATATTTAAGATGTTTTCCTGTTCTTTACTCTTTTTTTTTCTTTTTCACCCTCTACTTTTCTCTTACCCCCTCCCTAACCTTCCCCACCTCCGTATACTTAGACAAACACCTGTGCCATGCAACTCAGAGCAGAGCTGTGGCAAAAATTCACAACATGCAGGAGACAAGAAAACATCTCCATTCCAAGCTGCGTGCACACATAGGCAGACTCAAGGTGTCATAGTGGGCTGTCAAATAAAGTATAAGCACACAATAGTGAATCAAAATCTCTTAAATTAATTGTTTTGTTTTTGCTCACTGCCTGGTAGGTGCACCTGTGCTCCTTCTCAGCTCCAGATGATATATGTCTTTGTTTTCCTATTTAATATTCAGCACATGACACACACACATAGAAAAATAAAAAGGGGAAAAGCAGGAAGAGAAAATAGATTATTTTTTTGAATTCACTTCAGAATTAAATATTGAGGGTAAGCATGCACACAGGAGCCTGGAAAGACTGGGCAATTACCCGTGAGGCTTGCATAATAAATGAAATTGGTGTGTAGGAGATGGTGCACAGAAGACTGGGGGAAAAGGGCTGTATCTCAAGCACTACTAGTGGGACCACAGGTGTCCATAGCATGAGCAGGTACAAAGGTGATCCTTCAAATCTAAAGGGGAAAAGGGGTCTATCTGGTGTCTCTTGTAACTATAATGCATTTCTCCCAAGGTGCAGCTGAAATACGTTGTAGCTTCTGTTGTCCTGATGCAGGTGAATGCACATAAAAGACCATAAAAGTAGTTAGCTATCCCACAGGTGCCTTGTTTTACCAAGACACCATCGTACAGAGTGAAAGCAGTAAAAACTGGAGAGGGAAGGGTTTCTGCAAACACAGGCTCCCTCATAAGCAGTGAATCCTTTTTTCCTCTTTCCTTTCGCTAGCATGCAGTGTCAGGACTCAAACCAAACTGTCCTTTTGGCAGCAGTTCCTGCTAGATGTGAGCAGTGAACTTGCCCTGCCCTCCAAGACAGAAGTCTAAAAAAACCTGAAACAGAAGCTGTCTCTAATAGCACAAGCTGTTAGAGCAAACCAAACCCAAGCCGCTGTGTTTGCTTTTCCCTTTAGGATATCCCTACAGTGTTTTGCAGCAATGGCTTCATACCCTGAGGCCCTTGAACATTGGAGGGAGGGATCCTAATTTTTTTTCTATTGACTTCAGCAAAGACCTTTGCTGAATAAAATCTAGGAGTTTCATTGGCTTCCTGAAGAGGTTACTAAACTATTTTTGGTACTGTAGTATTTAGCTGAAAGTAAGATCCTTTAAAACCCTCACATAAGAACAATGTTTTTAGGCTTCAGTTCCCCCTAACAGCCATACTGAAAGCCCAAGTCCAACAGGGCAACTGTAGGTGACATTGGCACGCATGAGAAATCTGTCCTGGAGCAGAGGAAAATCTGACTAAAGTTATAGGTCTTTGTTCTGACACACACTAAGATTTAAGTTACTTGGTCCTGACATATCCTAATCCTATACATCACACCAAATCACTACTGGCAATCTGTTTTTTTTCTGGGACCCTGGATGAGTACCCACCCCCATGGTCCCCCAGCACCTTACACCTTTTCATGTGCTCACATTTCAAGGGAAGGACTGGCTGAAAGCCACCAAATCAGTTAAACTTGCTGCAGAGGGCCAAGGAAATGTGACTGAGCATTGCAGCACTACCAAACTATCAAGCTGCAACAAGGCTTTTACCATCCCGTACCAGCCCTCTCATGCCTCGGCACCACCACCAGCGCCACACAAGGTCTCAATGGTTCATCTACTGTCCATGCTGTTTCTTCATCCTCTTCAGGCCAGTCCACCCTGCTTCTTGTCTCTCTCCTACATCCAGGGCTCCTCTTCATCTGCTGCGTCTCTTCACCCAGTGCTCTTCTTCTACCAGTGCTCCTTCTTTTCCAGGCTCCTCAGTGCTATTTAGCTACTTAGCCCGAACAAGCCACAGCTGTACATTATCCACATCAGCCAACACACCACGCCAGAAGCAAGCCCACAACTGTATATTATCAATGTTAATTAACCCTCTACAGTTCCTCTACAACTGAGCCATAGTCTACATTACAAACAGGTAATGTTTTGGCCAGTATAAAGGCACAAAGAATTAGAAGGGAGCAGTTAGCAGTGTTCATTTGAGAATGAACTACACCTGAAGCTGTGCTTTTCAGCAATGTGCTGTGTTGAAAAGGAAATTGCTAATTATAAAGCTGCACTATGGGCTAATAGAGTAGAAATCACCAGCATCCTTATTGCATTCAGATGGTAAGTAGGTTGGTACCAGGCACTTGGTGATAGTTGACCTTTATGTTCTTGTCCACTAAGGAAGGGAATGTTTCATCAGGGAAGGGCATTCAGCCTTTGGGAAGCTGCCTTCCATAGATATATCATGCTTTCTCCACAAAAAGCTGGCGTTAGAGCTAGCAGTGGCCCAAAAAAAGATTACAGTACAGTAACAAAATATGGGGTCAGAGATGAGAGAGTACATAGCAAGGATTTTCTCACTAACAAAATAAAAGCTTCAATATTTCACTTCAGAGAGCAGGGGCCAACAGAAGTACATCCTCTCTTTATCACTTCAGTAGGCAGAGGCATTATTAAGGTCACTGAGGTGTAAGGATGGGAAGCTGGAGGCCTGAAACTGTGCCTCTGTGTACTTAAAAACGTAGGCTTTTAAGGGAGTATCAGCAGGTAGCAGCTGTTTTAAATTATATATATATATATATATAAAGCAGAACTGAGAAGCAATTATTTAAAGAGAGACACAAGATGAACTCAAAACAAGAAAGTCCGTTTCACCTTGGAGCTATATGTGAAGATGCATTTCAGATGAGCCCAACTCTGTTCACGCCAATACGTGATAATTTGCAAGGGAATCTGGAAATAATTGCTTTGGCTTTGGCGGTGACAGAACATCTGGTACCATCCAGCTGAAATTGCCTTCTTACTTTCTTCTTTCTTGCTTTCTGGCAACATGGTTCAGTTGTTTCCATACTTGTCCTATGATGCTTGTATTTTTGACTCTCACAGTATTAACAGGAACACACACAACACTTGATGAAAAAAAAATTCAAATCCTGTTGAGAGGCCTTCATTAAAATTCTATTAATATCTGTTTGTCTCACACTGTGAATAAATTGTTAACACTTCCATGTTCTTCTAAACAAAACCAAAAATAAAGCAGTATCTTTCTGAAAAATGCTTGACACATACAAGAACAGCCAAGTTCCTGATGGAGCATGCTGCATTTTTGCTAAGGGGTCTACTATTGAATGTTCTGGCAGCTTAAGATGTTCATCTAAACAGTGAGTGCCGTGATAATGGACACGACATTTTGCAATTTAGTTGGGGATCTGCCTACATGAGGCACCGATACTGAGAAAAGCAGGACAGATGGAAAAAACAAAACAGTTCTTCAGGCCTCTGGCTTTCACTAGCTCCTGAGTGTCTCCATAACCCTTGGAGTGAGATCATGAAGTTCCAGACAGGTTGAAAAAGAATCCAAATTTTGTAAACTTCTGTGCATTTAAAAGCTTTCTCCACCAGCCATCATAGGCAGCACAACTTCTGCCCCTGGGTTAGGGCAGAGTATAAGGGGAACCCAAGTGGAATTTTTTGGCAGCTGCTGCCATGTGCCTTTACTACTTTGCAGAAGAACAGGAAAACATTTACAAATCAAGTACATAGTAGTTTCTTTGGAAAGACTATTCTAATCACAAGAAACTGAATACTGGCCAACTGACTCAGAGGTCAGGAACCTTCTGTTTTACACCAGATGTAAAGGTCTTCACAGAAATCTTGTATGTGACTTAAGAGAGTCTTACTGCAGTTTTAGCAGTTCAAGAAACAACACATCTGTACAATGCAAAAAACCTTCATTATTCCAGAGAAGTGTTGCTCTGCTAGGCAAATTAAGAATGATTTGGCCTTAGCTAAGCAACACAGGGCTTCCTCTTATTGTTTTCCAACTTTTTTATATCTCCAGTCAATGCTTCTTCATTTGTCCTGTTATCCACTTAGTAGAAGCTCTCTTCTATATTTTTCCCCTTACCACTCTTCTCTCTCCTCTCTTCTCCCACTCCACAGAAGTCGCTAGTTCCGCATGTGTGGCATTGTCAGCTTTGCCTGTGATAGAGGCATGGTGGTCCAAGACCGTTCTAAGAGGCCTTCATGTGTTTTCTCAGCAAATCTGACTGGATCTCCAGTCTGATTATTTTTCAAGCTCAGAAGCTCTGAGTACGGACAGTTCCTGTACGAACCATACTTCACCCTGCTCCAAGCATCTGGTGCAGTGGTCTGGCAGACTTGAGATCAGCACTGGAAACTACAGAGCTAAATCCAAGAAACTTTTTGCCACAGATCAACATGAACCTTTCAAGGATACTTACTCTTGACCTTTACACTAACTTGAAGAATATGCTCAGTGAAGTTTTTTCATGACATTGAGCTTTAGAACTTAGATCACCACCAGGACGTTGCTGCCAAGCCAGGGAAAATGTTACCCAATTGCTTGCCTGATTTACGTTGACCTGAAACAACTTCAGATATAGGATTTACCAGGAGTTTGTGAATAGACTGACACGACATAAATAAAGTATCTCACCATGCATGGTTTGACTCACCACTGACTCAGGTGAGATCTGCATTCCTATGAGTATTAGAAAGATGTAAAACCTCAAAAGAAATCAAGGGGCCTGTATTATGAGTTCTATTTATTTCCAGATGCTCTGCCCTTCATTCAAAAAGATGATCCTATGCCATGTTTGGCACCAGCAGGACCATTTGCCTGCTAAAACACCCCACTGGCTGTCTTGGCTTATTGCCAGGCATAGCTTTGCACATGCAGTCAGGTTACAAAAGTCTGCAGAGGACTTAGCGCACTGGCCATCAACAGCGTCTTTGGTCATTCACACAGATGATCAAAGCACATATAGAAATGTCAGCAATGTCAACCTACCAGCCTGCATGCGTATATCAGGACCCCAGAAGTTAATAAGCCTAGTCTCTGGGAATTAAAGAGAGAGAGGCTGTATTTTTTTTACCTCTTTTGAGCCCACAGCATACTCCAAATCTCATTGTACTTTTAGAGATGGTTGAATTTCTTACTGTAAAACTAGACACTGCACCTAATTCCTCAGGTCTGGCAGGACTCACTGTAAGCATTGCCAGTCCATCCACATAGTAATTTGGCCTTGGGGAAATTTTCCTCATCAATGAATATGCTGCTGCTTTTCTTCAGTGTTTCCAGATATATATCGAAAGACTGTCCTGTTCCCAGTGTGTTTCCCAGGAAGGTTACCTCGCAGAAGAGAAGTGAGGGTGGAATCATGGCTTAAACCTTCTAATGTGTTGCATCCACAAGAAAGTGAAAGCAAAGAAAAATAGAACAGAAAGGGGGTGGGGGGGGTGGGGGGGTGGTGATTTTTAGCACATTTAGCATGACAGAGGCTAGGAGAAACCATGGGTTGAGATTTTTCTGATCCTGACAAAGGCGTGGCAAGCTGCAAAGTAGAAGGAGGGCAGGTATTTTGTCAGGAATTTAGTCAGCGTGATGCTGCTTCCTAGTGAAGCAGCCCTAACACTTGCCCACACGACTGAAATATACCCCAAATCTGCTTTGAACTGTGTTAATCCATGTATGCAAGTGTCTATGTAGCACGAACCAGACACCTCGCAGACTGGCCCTGACTGAGAGCTGCAGAAACAACAGGCACATAGTAACAGAAAAAAAAGCAAAAGTGTCATTGTGCAGAGAGAAAAACATTAACAGTATTGTTAGGTACATCTTTGAATAATGGAACAAATCAATTATTTCCATCTCATTAAACCTGAGCACAAAAAGAGATCCTGTGAACCACTCCAAGCACCTTCAGTGGTGTCTGAGGGCACACACCACCATAGAGAGCTGAGCCAAAGACCCAGCCATTAGAAGAAACCCACCCATTAAATCTTCTTGCTCATATATATTTAACCTCAGAGCCTTAAGACGAGCATTTCAGCATGTTACAGTCTCACACATCTCCAACAGGTCCAGCACATTCCCTCTCGTCATTCTTGCGAATGCTGAAAGGGGAACACTACCAATATTTTATACTGTCCAGTTTGTTTGTTCTTAATGTTTGTGATTCCTCTTGTAAAGCTTGGAAACAGCATTTCTTTCTCAACAGATTTTGTCTTTTTTCACTTGGCCAATAATATTTCTGCTGACACATGACGGAAGCCAAGACAGCTTTGTTACGTTTCTTTCTTTGTTTATGCACTGGCATCCCTGATCTGCCTTTCTTACTGTTATCAAATGAACCGCGAACCATTAGCACCTCTAGTGCAGGACACTGAGATGTGACCTCATCCTGCATTGTCTCTCCTCAGGGAAATACAAGAATTTTCTCCTTTATCCTATCGTCTTCCTTCCACTAGCAGACAGACTAAGGAGAGGGATTCATCTCACCTTGGTACCCACACACACACCTTAGACTTCTTTTGTAGACAACAGAAAGAAAAAGGCACCTGCACATCGTGCTCCATCTTTTCCTGTGAAAATACATACAGAATAGCCATGCTACTGCGGTGTGTGACTCTCTTCATTCACAGCAGCAGCCAAGGCTGATTGCTCAGATGCACATGGCTATTTTGTAGTCTCAGAGTTATGTGAAGTCCAGACAAGGTATTGTGATCCCGTAACTAACACAGAACGCTAGAAGGAAAACAACGGTACCCCTGTGAAGAAAGCTATTATTTTCAGTTCTTGCCTTCTGAAATACTAGCAAGATGACGAATGTAGATGGCATCTTGTAAGCTTTACATTTCCACTCTATTTTCATCATTAAGACTCACCTGAAGAAAGGAGAGAAAGGGTTGAATTTGTACGACTGTATTCTTGAGCCTTCACTGTCCTCTCTCACACAGCTACTTACACCATAAAAACGTTCAAAAATTTAAAATAAAAAAATCATATGGAGACAAAAATGTAGATTTTGTGCTTCTCTCTTCTGGTGTGAAATATAAGGTGCAAGGACCCAGATTCTAGAGTTAAAATCTCTGTGGTTCTCCAGAAATGGATCTGAACCAGACCCGGCATTCCCAGAGCCGCAGAAGTGCCCTGACTTTCAGCAGCCCTCGGCCCCTTGGACAAGCTCTTGCAGCTGCCTGCTGCAAACTCAGCCAAGGAGATGGTAGCGCAGATGCACGGATTTCTTTTTGCCTTTTATTAATGTTATTTCCATATCAGTTTAGTCAATTTTCCTGTTTATTCACCTTGATTATATTCTGTTCGGTGCAGGAGGAATCACTCTGGGTTCAGATAACTCATGTAAATGCATAGCTTACATTTTTATTTTCGGCGTGGACAGCTTACATCTCTGCAAAATGCCAATGACTACCACACACCGGAGGATGCTGGCGTTTTGTAGTACCTTGCTTCAGAGAAATAGATCCATTTCCAGTGTAGTGAATTGAAAGGATCAGGCCACGTGGATGCAATCCAAGGAGAGAGAAGGGGGTTGGTGACCTCATTTCGTTACTTTCAGCGGAACTGCATCTATGCTGTTCCATAAAACAGCGCAAATGTAAACGAGGTGTGAACTGCTTTCACATCTCATTTAGGTAACAGATGAGGCATGAAATGCATTTCACAGGCACGTGTACCAGAGCAGTATGCTAAGGCTTGTGACAATGAAGAACTCCTTTTTTTCACACACAAGCATCCCTCCTCAGAGCACTGGATCAGCTCTGAAAGTATATGTGAAGAGGAGAAATATTATCAAGAAATGACATGTTAGCTGCCTTCATTAGCTCTCAAAATATTTCAAATAGTATCCAAAGTTCCTGAGGTCCTCTGGATTGATTCTTTTTTTTCTTTTCCCACAAAATAAGTCACCTCCAGGTGGTACAAATGAAAATAAATAAGTAAGTAAACATAAAGTCTCTACTCCTGGCAATAAGCCTCTCAGCCAGAAAGCAGATTCACTTCTCCTGAAGCACAAGGATCTAAAGTGTCAGGCGAAAAAAGTCCTCAGTCATTTCTCAAAAAATACAGGTTGAAAGGATGTCCTTGCCACTCAAACAGCAGTGTAACATTAGAGGGCTTTTTTAATTTCTAAAACACGTACGTATAAGGTGCAGGGCCCTCAGGTTTAAGGTAGACGAACACAGCTGTGGAAGAAGTTGGAAAATGAGGAGAAAAGCCAGTCTTCATAAACAAAGTTAAAAGTAACAAGGTATTGTAAATTAGAGAGACTGCGATGAACTATACAACCCATGGAGACATATTCAACCCCTCATTATCAGGTAAGCATAGAAGGATATTTGCTGGCAGAGTCAGAGGAAAATCTGAAATGTATTTCCATGCCAGTGGCACAGTTGAAAAGTTCAGCAAAGGACACAGTCATGAGGAGAACTTCACATGCTAAGGGCAGCAGAAATGTAGACATCCAAGAGGAAAGCAAAGCAAAGCAAAGTAAAACTTCCTTCGCATCACAATGATAAAGCAGTTCAAAAAATGTTCTGAGTTTTTTTAAACCCCGCCAAAAGTCACTTCAGAGGTCTTCAGCATTTATACCTTTTATCACAGAAAAAGTTTGAATGTACGTGTTCACAATTTGAAGTACTTTTTCAATTTTGCATCAGCCGGGAAACTACTAAAAAAAGTAAACCCCTTACCATTTCACTCAATTAAGCACAATTCTGTTCACTGAAATGTCAGTACTTTTATAAACATTAAAAATTAAAGTAAATCATATTTTGTTCATCACTAGAAGGTATTTCTTAGAAAGCACTGTGCATTGACAGTGCTCAAAGCCCCATAAGCGGACCTCTCTCTCCTGCTCTATAGGCTTTGGCTTACAGTTTCTTACAGAGCGTCCTTTTTTAATTGAGGTAGGGCACAAGTCAGGTACACACACAAATTGACTACTGATGAATAATGGCTTGACAAAACTTGAAATAATAGCTTGAAGAATCAAATAACTTAGCCATTACCCAGGCAACACCTTCACTAATTTAAGACTGAAAGGGAAATTTACCTGAATAAACCCTGCATGATCAGGCCATAAATTGCTATGAAATGAAAAGGAAAAGACTGAAGAGAGAAACAAGTGAAGGACCCAGAGTTTTGAACAGTGCAGAAATAACCTGGAGGAACATTGCTAATGATTCAGATAAGTCATTGCAAACATTTTGCTTCTTGTGCCTCTCCCTCCAATTTAGAGTGCATTTCAGTGCTCTTCTTAAACATCAACACTCCCTCCTTTGCTCTGTTCAATCGAATTGGTAAATGTCAGCCCTGCCGGCCCGCTGTCACTCCCTCAATTAAATGGTTATGAATCCCTTGGCTGGCTCTGATTTCCAAGGCTGCAGGCAGCAGCCCTCCCTGCAGCCTGCATGCTAAGCCAGCCCTGCTCCCACCTCCTTCCTCCACCCAAACAGACAACTCCCAAATTTCTCTTGCTCCGTTCCTTCCACTCCCTGCTGACTGTTTGCCAACCAGTTTGCATCTTCCCTTCGACACTTCTCCCTCCACCCGCTCCCTACCCCTTCCTTGGGTTCCCTGCCTCACCCTATCCCTCTCTGAACGCAGCAGCCTGTCGCCCCCACGCTCCTGATCCATGCCGCAGCCAGGAAGATCTCTTCAACCTAGGGCTGCTGCTAATTAATCTCACTTTCAAGGATGACTGTCACGACATAGCATGTCAGCAGTCCTCTGTCATTCACCCTCTTTTGATCTCTGCATAGAAACGTATTCACAGAGGCACAGCCCTTATCTGCCCTTTGCAGTTGTTTTTCTTTAGATCCATTTAACGTTTCGCTGACCTTAGCAGATGAGCATCCCATGGACAGTAGGAACCTGGGCTTTGCACTACAGCTTCAAGCCACACAGTAGAAACGTCAGTTTTTGTATCTCTGCCTTTCTTTGTCTTGTAAATGAGTTCTTCTGTCTAGGTAAATGGCAGCCAACTGCTCATCCTCTCAGAAGCATCACTGCCTCAAAGATAAAAAGTACAGTAAATGAGTCTTTTGGAGATAACCATTGTCTCAATTCATCATTTGACTGACTCTCAGCCTACTGCCCATTAAACTTATTTGTTAACATGCTGGAAAGACCAGAGGGTCCTTTACGTCTTTCTGTGGAGTACTCAAGGCACTTCAAATTGTCATCTCTCTCAACACTTTTATTTTTCCTACTTTTTCTTTTTTCTTTTGTCACTTTTGCTACCAGCATTGCTTTTTTTGTTGCATCTTCTGCAAGGTCATCACCTGGGAAGTGCAGATTGGCTGTCCCGTTGGCAAAAGCAATTAAGCTAAAATCACAGGGTCTATCTGAAGGGTCAGCAGCAACCCAGACATGAGCAATGGAAAAGCAAATGTCACCTTCCAAATTCAAGAAAGTAACCACTAAAAAATGCGCAAAAGAAATATCTTTTTAAACTAGAGAAAACCAAACAGAGCAACCCAGGCAGTGGAATATGATGGAGATCCTCTGAGATTGACCCCAATTTTTCTCTTACCTTATTTGCAGTGTTACGAAGGAGAGACAAATCAGGGTTGCAGAGAAGCAGCTGATAACACCCCACCTCTCACACTCCCCTCAGTAACACCTGATACAATTTTCCCTCACTATGACCTGCACATATTGCTGACCTGATCAAGTTGCCAGTGTTGTTTCAGGGATTGGACAAAGATCAAGGCTATCTCACAGTCCTTTCTCTCTTGCTTCAGTGATCAAACAGGTCCTGCTGCAATGCTCTCAACACATGCAAACCCCGAGCAGTTAGGCTTGTGCTTTAATCTGACACAGGGATGTCAGGATGGCATCTCATTGCCAACGGAATGTGGGGCTGAATGGCTTTTAATTAGATATTGAAAGTTTTACATTATTTTTAATGGCCTAGAAATTATGCTTATTAGCATACAAGACTGCAGAATTAATGTCTGAGGACTATATTATTGTCACAACTTCATGCGTTGGCAAGATAGATTACCTTTCTGGAACACTTAATGGACAAATATCATTGCAAAAGAGAGCCACTTATCCTCTATTACAGTAAGAGCAAAGATGCTGTGATAATGCCCTGTTATTTGTATTTTATCAAATGCACAGCATAGACAATCATCCTATCTAATAAATCTATCGGTGCAGTAGAGTGCAAGGTTTTCAATGAGCCATCGCTTACCTGCTGCTTTTTGGTCATTCGAAGTGTGCGTTGTGTGAGGTGCTGGCACAGAGTCAATAAGCTTCGACGGCACTCGGCACACCTCAAAGCAATGGGATCTTAGCAGGTGCCCCTGTGCTGTGTTTCAGTCAGCCAGAGACCACTTTATCCACAACAAAGATGACAACTGAGAAACATAAAGTATTATAGCTCTGCAAATATCTTTTCAGAAAGCTCGATTTGCCTTGTAAAATATTACCTGCAAATGCTGCTCAGGCACCCTGCCATTGGATGGGTGGCTGATTTTCTCAGTATTAAAAATAAAACTAACAATCAAAAAAAGGCAGATTCTTTTGATTCCAAAGCCTTTAATTCATGATCAAACACAAAACTTAAATGAGAAACACTCATGTTAATCTTGTTTTATGATCTGTCCATGATACATAATTTTCAGTTTTGTCTTTCATCCCTTCTTCCTACCCTGCATACCCTTTTTTTTTTTTTCTTTCCCTACTTTTTTCCCCCTGAATCTCTGAGGTCCTGTTTCACCTTTAAAACTAATAAAACTCTTTAATCATCAAACTGTTAATTCAAATACTTCTTTTTCACCGGTGTGGAGAATAAAGATTTTCTTCACTTTCCTGCAAGGGATTTGCAACAAACATTCACTAATCAAGATAAATAGAAGAGAAATCACAAACTGCCTGAGGCCAAGCATTTTGTATTTAGGTGCTTAATGACAAGCACATAAATCCATATATAAGTAACCAAATAAACAACCCAATTTAAAAAAATACAGAACTTCCAGCAATTTCCATTGATTTCCCTGGTCACTTTGTTTTCTCCATTGCTAGTGAAAAATTGAGTACTTATAAAATGCCTGACTCCAGGTATTCATATTTGAAAATATTCACTTTAGGGACACTATTCTGAGAAACTTCTTCCCCAATATAAGAAATGAAAAATATCAAAATTGGGCTGTGGGCTGACAACTGTAAATTATGGGATTAAGAAGATAACTTTTATATCTCGCATAATGACAAATCTTCTGACACATGGTGTTGCTGAGCTGCTGAGTTACACATATTGACCTGGGGGACTTAGGGTAACTAGCAAATAAATTTGTTCCTAATGTCTGGTAAAGCAAGGCACACAGGTCTGCAAAGTCTAAGGCAGCCGCTGCACGATTTCACATTTGCTTTTGTAACAGATAGCAAGAAAACTGCTACTGTACTAAAACTTGGCACTTTGTCTCAGAATATGGAGTTGTCAGAATGCCAATGTCAATGGGCCTGGCCCTATAATCCCTATTGAAATGAGCCCACAAAAGGGAGATTTTTAAATTCAGGTCCCTGGATTTCTGCAGGCGGCTGTTGTTTCAAATGCTAAACCCCAAGGAAAACGAAATCCGGGAATAGTCAGGGGAGTATGATAAGACCTAGAAAGTACACAAGAGTGATGGTTTGCATTTATCCATATCTGTGTTCCTCTCTATCTGAAATCAAGTTCACGGATACCACAGCAAAGCTTCCAGCAATTTCCATAAAGTAGGAACAGACCCCATTAGAAAAGCACTGGGAAAAAATTCATACCTCCAGAGCTTAAAAACAAACCCTACACCTCAAAAAACAGAAGAAAATAAAATCATCTCAAAGAGCAACCAGTTGCCAAATGGCTTGGCTACTGCTAGACTACCAGGACATTCGTTTCCCTTCAGACATTTCCCAGGAGGCTACAGACTCTTACAGCTGAAACCTCTGTGTAACTGTGGCAATATCGACATATAGCAAAAGTACCACTATCTGACCAGTCTTTGTGAGACTGCAAATACAGGGTGCTGGTTACTCAGGAGTGTTACGAACCATTAGGTCTCTGAACTCCAGTTGTTAGAAAACATTTAGTATCAGAATATTGTAAGAAAATCACAAGAAGGCAGCAAATACGACAAGGCGGTGTTTTTCTCAGTTTTTCTTGTGCAACTGCCTCTCAGGACTAATTAGAGTTGCTTTTGTAATTCACAAGCTATAAATTCCTTCAGATGCTTTTGGATCAACCGTGTGATCTCCTCGGTGAGATTCTGCTTTGTGCTGATACGGCAAGTCAGCTAAACTTCCCAAAGCATGGAACAGCCTGCCTGATTAACAGCAAGCGGAAAGCTGAGCACAGTAACTGAATAATGGCAACCGGTCTGTTAATTTGCTGTTTCCCTTCCTCACTCACTTAAGGTTAATTGTACATCCTGCAGAAGTCTGCACTCCGTTCTCCTGCTAGACTTTTTTTTAATTAGCTTAATAACACTATCTTATTTAATGACTGACCACAGCTAAGAGCTGGAACTAACTATGCGTGTGTTGCAAAAAGAGCAATGCAAAGCAGTGAGATGGGATACCAAGATGCAGGTTAAGGCTGGATACTGAAACGCAGATATTCTTTCCTTTTTAAGAGAAGAAAAGGAGGCACAGGCACAGATTTCAGTCCCACTTGCAATGCCTCCTTCCTTGTGGGCTGGTAGGAGCCACCATCACGCACATTTAATGGTGGGTCAGAGCCGTACACAGGTACCTCCCAACCCCAGGTTCAGCAGGATCCAACCCACTTACAGTTGCTCCTACAGGGGCCAGCGGGCCAGCAGAAGGGGTGTAAGGCATGGTCCCAGGCAAATTGGGTGTGTAAGTCTAGATAATCAAAAGGGCATTTCATCTTGCTCCCGGCACCTACAGGTCAGAGGCAAAATACAGAGAAAGCAGCGGATAAGCAGCCACCAAGAGAAAAGGTATTTCTTGCTGAGGCTAACATTGGGGGAAAGGAAGGGGAAGGTAATTGTGGGAAAAGCAAGAGAGGGCAGAGAGAGGGCATCAGCGGCGGAAAGGGGGTGGCAGAGCTAGCCACGGCCACCTGTGCACTAGCCACAATCCAGCTGTGGAAGGAAGGAGTAGGCTCTGAAAGAAAATTACCAGATCTAGGCATAGCTGAAAGTGATGGAAAAGACTGAGGAACATGAGAATCTGCACAAACAGTATCTTAGCGAGATTTTTCATGGAGGAGAGTCTATGATTTAAAAGAGGAAAGATTTGAAAAAAAGAACAATGCCTTTTATTAGATAAGACTGATATAGGTGGAAAAAACCAAGCAAGATCTCATACATTCTTCTTCTTTATTTTTTTCCAATTATACCAGTTGACCTAATAAAAGATATTATCATTTCTTCCAAACCATCTCTCTCTCACATCCTGAGAGAATCACAAGCATAATAACTTTTTACTATCACGCAGATTTTAAAATATTGCATTTAGGCTTTTCTGTAAAAATACCTGGAATACGTGGAGAGTTGATGGATATTAAAGTTGTGTTCTTATGCCAACACTCTCCTTGCTAAATATTATTGAAAACAGAACTAATCAGACTGGGATTTCTTTTTTTCTTTTTTTTTTTTTAATCAGCCCCTTTAGTTGTAAAGGTTTTCTGGTTTGTTTAAAAAATAAAAATAAAATATTGAGTAGGAAGAAGTAATATAAATGGATAATGAAAGCAAATTATTATCAAAATGTTTCCCTCTTCACTGCTACAATAAAAACAAATTGTATTATGCTAACAAAGCCAAATTATCATATACAGAACTACAATTCTGTTTAATATACCATCGCACCCTGCATATTCAAAATGTCCCAAAGTGTCTTGTAACAGTAAAAACACAGCCTTATTACCATATGTGTCTGATTTCATTACCAACCAAGCACTAAATTGAACAATTAACCATCTAATATATTTATCAGAGTTTTCTGGGTTTTCTTCCTTCCTCAGCTGTACACAGGGCTATAATCCTGAAATTTTTATTTTGGTTTGGGTTAGACCGTAATTTGAGGTATTAAAGTGCAAGAACAAGTCCAAGACCACTCCAGCAACTTGGAGTTTAGCCTGTGGGGCTACATCCCTGTGAGTATATTAAAAAGTGTCTGGGAAGGCTCACAGACACTGAGCAGTGACTGCCTTTTGCCCACCGACATGCTCTCAAAGAGTTCCCAAGCCCAGTTTGTGGCACAGGTCACTCCCACCAGGGAGGCTGCATAAAGCTACCCTATTCTGGAGTTTATAAGACTCCAGAGTCTACAAACTTTGGAGTCTGTAAGACTTTCATAGCCATAGATTAACCACTGAACAAGTTTGCTTTGTTTACAGAAAGAGCTATAACCTCTGTGCCTTTGAAATATATATTTTTAAAGACAGATTTTCAGACAAGACCTACTGTGATGTAAAGACCAAAATATTCAGCCAGATTTGCAGAAGAGTTTATCATAAGGATGTCAATCAATTCTAAAAAAACCTGTCTTTTCCATTTCATTCCTTTAAGTAGGGAAGAGTTCTTTACAAATCTGACCCTCCAGTACGCTAGAACATAACCTCAAGTGAAACAATAAAGAATTCAGCTGAGACTAACAGTAACATATATAATATCTAACCAAGTTTTATCCAAATTATTTAAACTTTATCTCACTTTCTGCAAAATGGAGCTCTGAAATCTCGCAGAAAAAGACTCTCAAGCTTGTCTTATTTCTGATGCATCAAACCTTTTTAGCTGCTTGATCACAGTCCTTGCCAAAGTGTTCTCCCGGTTCAAATTTGGGCATGAAATGGATTTTTGTCATTTCAGTCATGAAACCAAACTTCTGGGCAAAGAGAGAAAGAAAGAAATCATTTGAGTCACACTGAATTTTTAAAAGAAAGCTTTTAGAGTGGCAAACTTTCACCCACCTAATGAAGTTAATTCCTAACCCCACTGAAATTTGCACTCACCCCTTTAAACTAAATGCTGTTCTGCACCCACAGCTACACCATGTTCTCCTGTGCTGCTTACTTTTTGAGCTCAGTTTACACTTGCAGTATGAATCTTTCAACTGCCTGTTGTATCACACATTTTCAGTACTTTTGTGGATCAACTAGCATCTTCCTGTTAAAAATGCAGAGGCTAATACCAGTAAACTATCTTTCTTCTTCCACATAGCTACCTCTAGCAGCCAGGAAGTTATTTCCAGATGCTGGTATCTTCCATCGGTGATGTCTTTTCTAGGAACCATTTTATCTTCATTTCAGCATACTGAGGTCTTGGCAACACACACTGTAGATGCTTGATCGTGTTCAGCTATGGATCTTTTATTGTACTGGGTTATCTTGGCAAGACACTCTGCTGTTTTTCTTGCTAGCAGTTTGCACATGCTCTGCTAGCCTCTAAGTGGTTTCCTTCCACAACAGTAGCATCTACTCACCTTTCTCTGATCTAGTGCTGCTGCTTATCAGTACTGCCAGGATTATACTGTAGATGGACCACAGGGCAGACAAGTCCATCTGGTCACTGATTTAATGCACTACGTAGTGGCTGTTGGCCCCTCCTTCAGCCCACAGCTCCACTAAGACACTTTGGACCTGCCAGAGATGTAAGTTCTCTAAATATATTGAAGACCTCTTTCATGGATATCACTATGCTACGTAAGGAGCATAGGCCAGAGAGCCAGGACACCTGTAGCTCAGATTACATGTTACTGTTATTCCATGACTGCCCACTGGTGCTGTCTTATCTTGCCAGATATAAGACCTCCTACAGAGACTTCTGTGGCCAATTTACCAACTCATCATTAGCCACCTGCTGGCACTGCAAAGGTAGATAATCTACTTCTGAACTGAACCTCAGTCAAGAAAACTCCATGCAGCAGCTCATATGCTTCAGCCCATACCAAGAAATAGCACAATCCAAAGCTTTCTCTCCAACCATGCTATAAAATGCAAGGTTTTTACCTAAGCACAAAGTGGCATCTAAAGAGCTGTTCTACAAGAGAAGTTTCAACCTGAGCACAGCTTCAGGGCCACACTCAGATTATCATAAATCCTTTCTACACTCTGCTGCTTTTTTCTTCCTGGGATAGTAGTAACCACAGTTCATAAAGCTGTCCTGTTTCCCACTTTATGGACTGTTGGGTGGTAGCCAAGCCTTACTCATTCCGTCACTTTCCCTGGCACCCACACTGAAGAACAAGACACATGCATTCTCAGACTGTCTGTCTCTGTCTTGCTACCATTAAACCTTTAACTTAAGCCCTTGTGCTTGTTTTCCGCTACTTGTCTCGTTGGATCCTTTTCTTTTCTGGGCAGTTCAGCTCCTCTTGTTACTTGCCTGCCTTTCTCTAAGACTAAATAAGGTTTTCAATAATGTCTCCTGTCTGATGCCAGTGGTCATACAAATTATTTTCCTTGGCCCTAATTAGTCCATTTATTGTGTTTCCAGAGTTACATAAGGGGGCAGAGATCTCAGCTCAGTGACGTACACATCTATTCACTGTAGGAGCGTGGGATGAGGCAGATGAGTCTGGTCCATCAGGGACAGCACTCTAAATCTCGAACAACGTGTCAAATAATTCCTTTCATAAAGCTATCAAATTCTTTTTAAAACCTTGGGGAAAGGATTTGCCGCGTTGCCCTGATGGTTGAAAACCTTATTCTAATTTCTATCTTTTGCTTATTAACAGCCAGCTTAGACCTTTTGTTCATTTGCCATCGTTGTTCTTTGCCTTAATGTGTTTTTTATCCCTCTGTAGTGTTTACTCTCCCGATGTTTGTGCAGACGGCAATCATCCCTGCTCAGCCTTAATATTGCTAATCTAAAGAGAGCATGTCCCTTTAATCTCTATTTATAAGATAAGGCTCTGCATTCTCTCAGCTACTCTAGTAGCATTTCTCTTTCTTGAGTTTATCTTTCTTGAGTGTGGTTGATCAGAAGAGCACACAGACTTCCACATCCCTTGCGGAGAAGCATTAATGCTTCCCCTTCTGTATTGGAAATTTCTCTCCCAGTGCAGTCCAGAATCACAGTGCATTTCTCAAGGCAGGACCCCTGGAGTCTCACCACCATTCTGTAGGGAATAACACACTTGGATCTCACTCCTCCTTGGCCGAGGAGGACTTTTTCTACTCCTTGGATTCTAGGATGAAGCTTGTTACGGTCTTTGTTATCTGGGATCACTAGTGTTGAATGAGTCCTATCAGCTCTTCTCTTTCTCTCCTTTTCAGTATTATTCCAGGCAAGAGTCTCAACTTGTTTTTCATCTTTTTCTACCAGCAGTAACAGCTTCCCTTTTTTCACTCCCACCTTCTTTGTCAACTCATTACGAGGACTTTGTCCTTACTTCTTCCTCTTCCATTCAGCTGTCAGGAAATGCACTATCTTCACTGACCTAAAATCTTAAATGCTGTCAGATGATTTGCTTCTCTTTTGCTTATCTACTAAGCGTACTCTCACTAGACTGGCCACTGGCAACTGTCTTCTCTTTCAGACCTCTAGCAGTGGCCCAGCGCAAAACGATCGAGTCTTAGCTGTGCTTTCCTAACTCTTCATTCCTTCATCTGTGATCTCCCCCACCAAATCCCTTCCTCACAGCTACAAAGGAAGGTCACAGTCCTGCCTGATAAAGGGACACACAGCAACATGGAACAACTGACCCAAAATGTTCTGATGCACACATGAAGGTGCTTTTGCTTTTCAGGCCTCAACCTACACCTTAGGAGACCATGGAAAGTTCCCTTACTGCAGCCCTTGTTTGCAGCAGACTCTCTCCAGCACACTCCAGCCTGGAGGAAAGAATTCTCCCCCAGTATTTTCACTCCTGCTGCCTTCAACAATTTCCAAACCAATCATTATAGCGTACATCAAAAAGGTTTTCACCTGAAGTTCTGACAGATTTCTGCAGAAAGATGGGTGTTTATTCATTTAATAGACACCAGGGAAGACCGACTCCAGTTTTACAAATTTCTGAGTGGCCTAAAGGAAGTTATTTTTTTCCCACTTTAGCCTTAAAACCAAAATAGTGTTATTTTCTTAATAGCTTACCCCAGCTTTTTTTCTTTCATAAGCAGCAGCAGTTTAAGTAGAGAGCCCACACTGTAATAATTTACTTGGGGAGAACAGATGGAAGTGGAGAGAGGATCAAGACTGAGTTGTATGCTTTGGCTTTTTGTGTACATTCATCTGTGCTATTATCTCATTTTTGACAATGCAATGCTAAGACTATTGGTATTTTTTCAGACAGCAAAGTATAAAGTTAGAAACGTAACACAGTGCTTAGCAAACAGATCCGTTACAAACTAAATTGTTCTACACTGTGCTTTCCTATTTGTGTTAGAGGGTCAAATTCTTAGTTACATTTAAGGACTTCAGAGAGCGATTTGCAAGGAAAATGGGTAGAAAATAATTTACATAATTTTGCCTATGCATCTGGTTTGAAAAGTGCCACAATTAGCCCTCTAGCATATACAGAGTTGTCTGAAGACTGCTTTTCTTCCATCAGTTGCCAACAGCTCCAAGAAGCCACAGCACAGAAGAAGAAAGAAGCAGCACAATGGGATCCCAGCCACACCAGCACGTAAATAATGTAGTTCATCCAGTGATGACCCTGGTTAATATTCTCCACCGACTTTTCAGAAGGATTGATAGAAAGGAAAATAGGTATTTTGACACAGAAACAACTCAGACAAATTTCTTCCTCTATTCTTGCTTTGTTACTAGATTAGTTGTAGAGATGAAGAAAGATATGTGTCTGCATAATGTTGGATATCTCTCAAATGCAAGTCCAAACGGTGAACCTTTTTGAGTCTATATAAACCTGGTGTGTATCTGTGAGGGTATCTGTCTATGTTATCCAGCCCTTTGGAACAGGCTGCCCAAGGAAGTGGTGGAGTTGCCATCCCTGGAGGTATTTAAAAGACCTGTAGATGTGGTGCTTAGGGACATGGTTTAGTGGTGGACTTGGCAGTACTGGGTTAACTGTTGGACTCGATGATCTTACAGGTCCTTTCCAACCTACATGATTCTATGATTCTAAAGAAAGAGGAAGACTAACATAAGAGCATGGTTCCTGCATTGAAAAGGTGTACTTGGTTGTTATAGTAACTTTACTTTTGCAAAACTCTCCTTGTGACAAAATAAAGGTCTTTTGCATTAGCAGAGAATCTTCTGAGAAAAGGTGTAAAATTATATGTACAAGATCTATAATTTAAGAAGTTACAAAAAAACCTCCCTTTGTCTTTCTAATCAAGTAAGGCAGAAGACACTTTCTGAGTCAGTGACAAAAGCGACAAAGCACATTAACCTAAAAACTTCTTTAATTCCCCAGAGATACAAATGGAGGAGAGACTTCTGCTGGCTTCTCAGCAACAGAAGTAGTTTAGCTGTTGGGGGTGTTACAGTCTCACACACATTCAGATTCAATATTCTGCCAAGTTCACTCATGTTGCCTTTTTCTCAATAGACAGGGTGGCAGGGGGAAGATTAAGCATTTTATCAAAAAGACTGATAACAAGGTCTTTTTGGTTGACTTCCAAATGTCCTTTTTAAGGGATCACATGCTTCTTTCCCCACACCATAACTTCTTTCTGAAAAAGGGAGATTTAGTACACCTAGGGAGACATGAGCATGTGTGAAAGTCTTGTCAACTGTTAACAAAGTGTCTTGATGTAGACATTAATTTGTACAGCATACTTGCTTTTTTGGGAAGATCAGAGTTTCACACGTCCTGCTAATTTTTCTTTGACCTTTGAGGGCTAATTCAACATGTATACTTGATTAATTTCATTATCTTATCCAATCTGCACAAAGTGCTCTGTTTGAGCATCTGTAATTAGCCATCTTTTCATTGCTCTATTTCTATAGTCTGTCCGTAATGAGATACATAATGCTTTGTTAATGTGCTAGAAATTTTATGGGTTTTTTTAACTGTCAATTTGATTTGCTGTTACTGTGTGTTCTTTTTGTAAATTGATCCATCCTCTGTCTCTCAACACCGAAGAAATTAAACCTTTCAAAGAAGCATCCGTCTCATCCACATCTAGCTGATATATAAAATTTATATACAACACCACCATAGAATACATATGCACAAACACACACATAGCATATGTCTAATAATTTCCTCTCAGTATGCTTCCCTGATGCCATATTTGGGTGTTAAATTCAAGTAAAGTTCCATAGGCCAAACATTATTCTCCAATTCATATTTGCATACTTATGATCAATGGAGTGGGCAGTCAGCACCCAGTCTCCCACCTTGTTCATACAAAATGTGTTCTGATTCTGGGACATACGTCTCAGTTTTGCAGTCAGTTGTACACAGGCAAACAAACAGACAACAAATGTGATTTTGCCTGCAGTGGCTAATGCAGATTTCTCTCACATGAGCTGCAGAAGCAAAGATCTCCAGTTTGGCAGGAGAAAGAAGTCCATTTTGATCTGCTCAGTAGACACAATGCAGTGGGATCACATTTCCTGGTCCAGATCTTCACTGTACGTTGAGCCTGGCATAAAAACCTTGACAAAACTGTGGAAAATAGTGACTTATTTTCTACAGCCTGACCACGAGTAGGAATGATAGTCCTCTTTTTCACGGCTAAACAACAATCTTTCCTAAAACATGACTTCCTTAAACTTTTCAGAAGGAAACGACATGCATATCACCATTACTGCAGCTACATCATGATTAAGGAGTCTCCACAATAATCTTTAACCTCACAGTATTAGTATCAAATGGCAATCTCCTCACCAGTGTAGTGAGCACTTATGCAAATAAAAGGCCAATTTTTTTATTTTTTCAAACCTTTTCTAGCAAAAGCCTGTTCCTGCCACAGGTCTACCTCCTCAGAAAAGCAGACAGACACAACAATCTTTAGCAACATAATTTGCCCAAGACTCTATACAGAGTCTAAGACAACACCAGGATTAAGAAATGGGATGTCCTGATTCACATGCTCATAGTCCAGTCTATAGATGATGTAAGTAAATATATTTCGCGTGTGCCTGAGAAGGAATACTAGTAGTTGTGCAGAAAGTTACCATGACCTTCTCAAAAATGTCATAAGGACAGTAAAGGGGCTAATGAAAGAGACTGTAAATAAATCTCCTTTCCTCTGAAATAATGACTAAACAATCAGATTGATTTAACAGCTTAATGTTTAAATAAAATGACTCATGCTCAAAAAATAAATTCTTTGTCGAATTCTTAATCAGCGCTAAGCAAGACGAACCACGTTATACAAGCTTTCTTGCCAGAAACTCTTCTGCATTTACATCACAAATGCTCTAGCCTTCCCAGGATTAAAACAGGTACTGTATCATGATCGAAGATTGCATATCTGCAGCACTGACTGTATCTATGGTCTCCAAGGAATGAAAGCTTTGCTTCAGCTTAGCCACCTGTAAGATAGTCATAATGATACTGATTTGTTCGTATCTCTCAACGGGCTAGGATTAGCTGCCTGGGATAACAAATGCTAGACTGCTTCCCCACAAGCAATCCAGCAGCAAGTTTGCAAATACTTGTTTTGCTTTAGAGAAATCCATGTTTAACTACTACTCATTGTGCTAGGAGAAATTCTTCTCAGAACTGGGTGAAATTTCTCTCTATCTCTTTCTACTTTTAACATAATAAACTTTTACAAGAAAGAGTTCATTTAAATGACAATTCTAGAGGAGCAGTATGGACTAACAGCTCACACGTTCCTCCTGTTGGCAGTGAGAATTTACACATAGATTATACATACACGTAAGAGTGTCAAGTCATGTGATCTTGTGAAGGTACTTGGCTATTCTGCTAATTCATCATGATATATAAACAATACGTTTCTCATTGATACTGCTCAGAAACTAGTGAGATGCAGAGAGGTTCTTTTAGGCAAGAGAGAAAGGAAGGAACTGAGAGGAGGGAATAAAAGACTGACTATGGACCTTTAAGGAAAAGGAGTTAAAAAGTCACGAATCACAAAGATATTTAGAAGCCAGGGGTTATTTTTGTAACTACCTGCCCACCATACACATTTAATGCTTAAATTACAAAAATAGACCAAACCACAGAGCCTGGAGATAGGAATTTAGGCCATGCCCATTGTTTCTGTTCTCTTTTAAAATACTTTATCTGATCTGTTTTTACTTTGTATATTGGCACGTCTCTGTCTTTCATTTCTCCTTGTGCTTGACTTTCTAGTCCGTTAACCTGTTCTTCATGCTCTCCAGTCTCTGCTTTAGTTTTTACTCAGTTCTTTTTCTTGCATTCTTCTTTGTCACCCTACGCCTACACTCCTTTTCCCATACCATTTCCAAAATGCAATGCAAATCTTCATCCTCAGATTGTGTTTGAAAGAGGGCAAAATAAGTTCTCATTTCTGTTACTGCCTTGAGATCTCTGAGACAGCTGAAGGCAGCATTTCAGAAAATAGCACAGCTTCAGTTCAATCATAGCACCCTTTTGGCTAGTCTACATAAATATCTTCATCTCTAAGTAGGGATTATGCTTCACTTTCAGGTCTGAATATCCCCCTCATGTCGTTTGTCACTCTGAGGCAGCATTAGTGCTGGTTTACATCTGTGCAGGAGGAGAATCAGTGCCCCTCTCTGACATCTGGAACACCTGCTCCCACCACATGATGCTTTCACTTCTCTGGTGTAGCTGGCTGCTGGCTGTGGAGGAGGAATCTACGCTAGCTCCCATCTCTACCAGACTCTTTAGCTAAGCTTAAGACCAGAATGTTTTCCTTCCCTACTGTGATCCCACTCCTTCGCCAAAATGCAATGTCTTTTACATTTAAGCACATTGGCTGCGTTACAGTTCCAGTCTGGTTTGTGTGTGACAGAAAATCTACTGTCATGATTTGCTCGGTTCTCCCTTTGTTTTCCACTGGACTGAAAATAAACAGTGCAAATGGTACATCTTTCTGACCTGCTTCTCCCTGTCCCATGCCAGGGACAGGAGGAAAGGGGTGGGAAGAAGTAGAGAGAATCCATCCGCAGGGCAAGACACAAAGACTGAGAAACTTGATATAGAGGGTGGCACAATTTTGTGCAGCTGGTGTCTTCAGGAACTAGATAAAGACAAATGTTTTCCTTTGTCAGTCCCTGCAAATGTGATTTCACTGTCAGAAGCGAGCTGTTCTCTTTGGCACATTAAGAACTGAAAAACAGGAGAAACATCAGCAGAGGGTAAAGCGTCCAGGAAGGGGGGAGGAAAACATTAGCTCAGCTCTTTACTGTATGACATATGATGAAGAAAGACCAAAGAAGAGGCTGTTATCGCCATCTCACAAGTGAAACTCATTCATAATCTTCATGTGAGAGATATATTCAGAAGCCTTTTTAAGAAGTACTGCAGGGACCCCAACTCATTTGTGACTGGGCATACAGAGTGACTTCCCAGAGGCTAAGTTTTCTTCTGCCAGTCCACCAGAAACTAACAGGCAAGTGTGAAGAGGTAAGGATAGAAAAAAAATGTATTTGTGTAGCTATACGCTGAGCAGCAATGACTGGCAGAGAGATACTTTACGAACTGAGGCATCTATGATCTTGAATTACATGGTCTGGGAACATGCAGGTTTTGGGGTCCGGATGATATTATATCTATTGAAGGCAGGGGATAGGTACACAGCTCTTCTGGTACTAGAGCACACATCTCCTAAAAGGGCTTTTCAAACCTATTCTTTGAGGCTGGTTTGAATACCTCTCCTTGCTGCTTCACATCAGCACTGGGCAGTTGTCCTTGAGAACCTCCCTTCCCTTAAAACCAAATTCTACGTTGGTTAGACACATTGTCCATCTGTTTTTAAAATAAATATTGGAAAGCAAGAAGGGACGGCCAATGTCCCTCTGGCAAATTTGGGGAATGTTCTGTTTAGCACTGAAGAAAATAATCAGTCAGTCCTGGAAGTTAAAAACAACAGTGACCAGGTGACTGTCAAAGAGGAAAAGATATCTTCTTCTTCAGCAAGCATTAAGCCAATTCATCTAGTATTAAGCACTAGATGCCCAAATGTTGTACATGGTGGCTCTAATTTTCTGTTTGTCCTGATAGCCAAGAGGCAACAAGCTGAAAAGTCAGTGTATTGTGTCAGCTGTTGTTGTATGTCATAACACAGGTGTTAAGCACGACAAGTTTTAGACATGAATTCTATAAACTTTCCCTGCTGAAGCTTAGGGCACTTAGCTAACACTTGGGGAGTTATCACTGAAGTTAGAGTAACTGTAAAAGTTGAGGAGTAAAGGAGACAGGCCCCTCCAGTAAATCCTTTCAATCCCCAGATTCTGCTAACTGATCCATGACAAGCTAGGAAGGCTTAGAGTTATTATCATTCTCCTCCATTCATAAAAACACTGCTGAAGGTGGTGTATATTACCCTAAAATGCATGAGATTTTATAAAGTATGCCCATACTTACAACAAAGCTTCCAACAAGGAAATATATTGGTCCTTTCCTCCCTGTGGCATACCAATTTCTCAGGTCTATCAACTGCTCAGCAGTTCCATAAGGCAAATAAATGTCTGCTGTTGGGGACTTAGGTTCGCTGATCTTTTTCATTTGTGAGCTAAGACAGATTTGAGGCCTGAGTTTAGCTTGATTTCCCTGATGGATGGTGCAATGTCCGTGCCCCAAAACAAGTTTCAGAAAATTCTATTTCGGGTTCAGCAAATCAGTATTTCCCTTATTGAAACATCAGCATTTCAAGCTGTGCAGCAAAATGAAGGTTGTACGTGGAAAAAAGAATAAAACTGCCTCCTAATATCTGTAAAATGAGGAGAAAAGCTGGTACATCTGTAGCTGTTTTGCTGGTTTCTTGACTGACTGCTACTTGTTGTCAAAAAGCAATGCACGCAGGATCAGCCAGAGCAATTTGTTGATCGTGCAGGCATCCTACATTCAGTGCTGTTCTCCATTAATGGACTTGCAGAGCATGAATAACAGGGCCACACACTACTGACTGCTGTGTACAGAGCAAGGCTGACTTTCACACTTCTGCAAGAGCAATGACCAGAAATGGGAGGAAATGGTCTATAAGTATTATTCAAGACTTTTGCTAGTTAAAGGGAAGCCAAGATACTAATCTCTTATTACACTAGCTAAGCTAAGCAACGTTTACACAAACTGTAAGAGATTGTGGTCCAGGACGTGAACTAGCTGATGATGAGATTCAGAAGAAAAGTTCTACGAAGAGGCTCATCCTTATATTGACTGTGAAAACGTTTCTTGCACCTTTCACACAAGCATCTGTCTCTGCACACCCATAAAGGACCTTAAGTCTCTCTCACTATAGCAAATATAAGCTACCAATAAATTACTATTTTTCTTATTCCGAGTGATTCAGTGAGACTGTAGCCTGAAAATACCAAAAGCATCTTTGTGTGCTTTCTCACCAATCCATCAATCTGATGGGTCAGTACCCAACTGTCTGTGCCCCACATTTTTTTTCTGACAGCTGCATCTTTTCTCATAACAACTGACAGATCCTACAACAGACCACATAGAAGTGCTCGGAGAACCGTGCCAGCCCACAAAAACGCCAGTCTCGTGTGACAGTCATTTGCAGTTGTTAAGTCGGTTCTAAAACACTCTGCCAAGTTTTGCAATTAAGGTCTAGAAAAACAAGATGCCCTTGCTGAAGACGTAACCCGCTCAGAACGTGAAGGACAGGGGTGATAAGGGATGTTGAGTAAGTGTCCCCATAACGGACTTTTAAACAGGTATGCCTACCTACCATGGCAAGCCTGTTTATCTGCTGAAAATAAGCAATGACACTTGTCTACATGAATTGTATGTGCTCTCCAGAGAAGCAAAAGGTATTTTATTTTTCAGGCCTACAGAAACTGACAGTGGAAAACCCGTTATCTCCTCCTACTCCCTTCTTGTATCCCCCTTCCTCATCCCCTCTCCAGCACAAGCTTTCTCCAAACCAGTTCTCTCTTACACCGTGTAGGAAAAAGTGAAAATATTCCTCTGAATAACCTTTCTTATGTCTTTTCTTCACTTGAATTTTTTTTCCTTTTCCCCTTGGTGCCTTTTCACCTCTTTCAGCCCTTACTAGTCTTACTCTTCCTTACCCCACCTCTAATCACTCCCCAACCTCTACATTGCTCAGACATTATTTTCCATCTCCCAAAACTCGAAACACCTGAATCTAACTCTTCTTCACCCTCCCATGAACCTCCTTCCCCATCCATAATTTCTCTAATAAAGGAGGTAGTAGCTATCATTATTGTGTTTCCTTCTTGGAGATTTTCTGCATTTTTTCATGTTTCCCAGTTCCAGTGCTGCACACCCATCTCTGTGGGCAATTCCAGAGCTGAGGAAACCCAAGAGGAGAAGGGTGGATAACAGCACAAGCAGAAGAGGCTGATTTCAGGCCTGTCTTTGATGCACACAATAAAAACCTAAGAAATCAGTCACTGATAGACCAGGGATGGAGATATTTTACAAGCCAGACAAAAGGCTTAAGAGTGCTTAATCCTCAGCTGAAAGGTCAGGCAGGTTTACTTCCCAGTTGTATCAAAGCAGGTACCAGCCTGAAAGCTCACTTAGCCAACGAAAGCCATCTCATCTAATAAGTGCAAGAAGTTTTCTTTTAGACAGGGACATCTTTGCAAAACCAAAGCAGAGCTTCCCATTAAAATGCCCCAAATCCTCCATAAACAAACACGAGTATTGTGGGACAAAAAAAGTCACCTGAACACTGTCTAGGAGACAACATGGCATAAGGGAGAAATGGTTATCACAGATATCTGCAGGGAACAGCCATCACACCTGCAGCTACTTGACAGCAGCTCAGTATTACACATGTGCTCCTATCTCCATTTCGTACAAGCTGCTTTTGAGATCAGATGGGGTTTTAAAGGATTCAGCCTTAATATCACTAGTAGTTTAAGACCATGAAACGGAGAAGCCAAACCAGGACTGTAGCCAGAGGCTCTATTTTTTTTCTCTCCCCGCTATCAGATTTTTTATTCAGTTGGATATTCAGTTGAAGTTCTTATGCAAACAAAAGAATAAACCAATCATTTGTTGTATCTTGATATTTCCCCTAAGCACAAGGACATGGTTTTATCTGCCCTGAGTACATTTATCTATCCTGAGTAACATTTGCAGAAAATGCAAATGCTACATTGCAAGTAAGGGTAACATATACAGAACCGAATGACTTTTGTCATTCATCCGGATGACACAAAGCCACGTTCCAATGCCTTTACTCTGATTTAATGACGCCTTATTTCAAAAGAACCCCCATTGGCTTTAACAGGATTATTCAATTAGAGCCTGACTCCAAATATGCTGAACTTGCAGCCAATGGTTGCATTGACTTCACATTTTGAATCAGCTCATGGTAAAATAGCGTCCAATATGAGCAGGAAGATCAGAATTTGGCCCGTAAGAGTTACAGAAAGCTAGCCCCGTTACTAGCTTCACATTGCTGAAGTTGCCTGGCTGGTGTACAAGATGAAACCTGTACATCAGCCTCAGATGTTTAGGGTGAGACTGATCATTAAATTAAGGGCAGGAAGGGATGTTTCCTTCCTGGGTCATATTGGTAAGAAACCAACAAAGGGGTGGAGAAGTTATTTGCTTTCCTCCATATTATGAGATACTGTCTACTTTTACCGAGTACGCCTAATGCCATTGCAGAGCTCTATGACACACCGATGACACCCACTGCCTTTCTTCTCTCCTTCCTGTGGCATGTGACAGGTTTGAGGTCCTTTTTCACTTTGGGCCTCAAGTGAGTCTTGTGGCTAGTAGGATGAGTTGTGGAGGTCATCAGGTACTGTCACATGTGGAGAGAACATTCCTGATAATTTCAGAACTGGAAAAGCAAGAAATCCGACCTAGGCACAACTGGTTTTTCTTGGTCCTGTTATACCTGGGTCCACTCTATGTAGCACTGCAGAATGGGGTGGAGTAGTTTGGGATGCTGCAGCTTTAAGTAGTTTTGAAGTCTGTTTTGCTGGGCTTTACCAGCAGAGCTCCTTTCCCATTGTATTTGGTCTAACTGACAAAATGAAGCCATGGCTAAAAAATAAATCAGCTCCAGCCATCAGGAGCATTGTTATGCACACTAACGTCTTGACAGTTTTTCACAGCTTTCCAGTGTAGGAGGAGAGTGCTTGCCACTAGAGCTGTAAATATAGCTTTTAGAGACGGTTCCTGCTACTTTTTGGCCTACATGCACTTGAGAAACAAAATAGAGTATGCACATATTGAATTTACGAACAGGACATTGTACAAATATAAAACAATAAGGAAATTAGAGCTCAGAAATCACAGAAAATTAGAACTCAATCTAAGCAAAGGAAAAAAAGGTAGAAGAGGCAGAGACATATTCAATATAGAGAGCTGTTTAAAGCAAGGATAATGGCTTTGCAAGGAGGTTTTAATTCAAAAGGATAATGAAAAAGAAAACAAAGAGGGAATAATCATCCATCCATCTCAGCACAAATAGTTGTTTTGTATTGCATGTGAAGATTTCAGCTGTGACATCATTTGCCAAACACATAATATTCCTACTATTAATATGCATTTGCTTGCAATGAGTAATAAGACCTGAAGTATAAGTTAAAATATAATTTTAAAAAGCCCAGAGAACTTCTACTTAAGTCTGCAAGACCAGCAACGTATTTCCAATGAGCTACTTATGAAACAGACAACAAGAGGTCATAGAAATGTCAAACACAGCATCTTTTAGGTGAGCTGCTCCAGGCACCCAGCACCAATGCAAGCTGCCATTCCAAGCCTGGGCAGAGGGGGTAATGCAAACCACATCACATCTATCTCAGTGACACGCACCAGTGTTGTCTGGAAAGAGAGCAGTCTTGGTGCCCATCAAATCCTTAACAATTTTTTAGTAACGACAGTAAGACAGAAGAGTGGAGGCACCTTTCGCAATGTTGGCTTTGGGAAAATGAAGATTTTGAAAATTCAGTGAGATTACTGATGTATCCTTCGATGCTCATTAAACAGCTATCTTTGCTGAGGTTGGCAATATTTTAATCAATACCCCAGAGGCCAAATGCCTTATAGCAGTTTTACCCAACTCAATTCTGCCAAAATAAGTAAACAGCCTTCACTCACATTTTGTATTATATACGTTACCCCTCAAGAAGACATACACCAATGTGTATGTGTGACCAAATGTTATTCATCTTAATGTTTCTGAGAAAAAAAATCCAAAACCTACTGAAGTCTGAGGCCCAAAATCAACAAATCCCCAGTTCTGCTGTTAAAATGCAGCTTCTCTTTTGTGCCAGGCAAGTTCCTGACTGTAGGTTCTGCCTGTAGTTTTCATTTAAATCTTGATACCCAAGCAGTCTGGAAAAAAAAAGAACAAACATTGATGGCATCATGACAGTGTCACTCCCTTCATCAGGCTATTTCCTCTTGAGAGCAAAATGACACTGAGAATGACAAGACCTACGTGGGTTGTGACAGTAATGAAAATTCCTCTCCTTGATTCTACCCCAAAAGGTATCAAAGGAAACAGTCTACTGCATCTTGTGGGCATAATCTGCTATTAGTTTTACAGGAATGCTGAAGTATTCTGCAGCGGAAATGCTAAACACAACAGTATTGCTATTACAAGCTCCAGTGCTGCGGATGCTTGCTGCTTTTTTCTTAGGGTTCTTGAAACATCACATAAAAATATATGGATGGCTCTTTAGGGTCACTCCAAAGGTTCACCTGATCTGTGGCCTCCTCTCAGACGGATGCCTGAAGAAGATTAGGGAAATAGAACTGTAAAACACAGCAAGCAGCAGGGTGATCCTTCCCCTGGCATATCCTCCCACCTCCTAGTTTTTTCAAGTGAAGATAGATTTTGAATGGGTGTTTGAAACAGCCAGATTTCACAGTTGTGAAATCCCACGTGTGCTGTTTTGACAACCCAGTTTGCAACCTCCAGTCTAACCCCAGCGTGGGTAAGAAATAAGGCACAGTGATTTAACACTGCACATTTTCTCAGGGAACCAGCACACATATCTAGGACAAGAATTTCTTGATCCTCAAAGCTGTAATACTATGAGCAGGACACTGAGCACCCACATGTAATTCATTGCCCATTCTTGGCTCACGTACCTTTTGCTTTTCGCATAAGACAGTATCTTTTTATACTTTCATACATTAACTCTATTTTGAAAGGGAGGATTAACTATCTTTCTTGTTTTTACCACTGAGGGAAGAAAATAAGACCCAAGTAAGCCTTCTTCATTGCCTTCACCAGAATTGCTCTCACCGATCTCTATATGGGTCTGCTACTTACTAAGAGAAAAAGCATTCTCCAGTTGACAGGGCCTCAAAGGCAGTGTTGGCCAGTGGGAAGTAAATTAAAGCAGAGCTCAGGACACTTATGCCTTCACCTTTGCTCTGCTGTTTGCCTCCTGGGTGACCAAGGTTGAATCATTTTGCCATGTTTCAATGACCCTATCTATAACATGGGAAAGGGGGACGCAGATCATTCTTGTGAAGTCTTTCCTGCTATATACATTCAATAGCAAAGAGTTTTGCTGTCATACTCTCCTACTTTTTATTCCAAGGCTTGTCAAGCCCCCTAAGATATACAGTGGGACCAGATGAGAAATGTAAGAAGACCACGGAGTGATACGGACCATCTGCCAAGTAGTCGTCATCTGGATTCTGGTGCCAACCCAGATGAATAGCGATGCACATGATGAAAAATTAATACAATAAGAAGACACCTGGAAAGGCCGAGTAAAGAGATGAACTTACTGTGCTCAGCATAACTACAAGTGTTTTGATGGAGATATATAGATCTGGGCGTCTTTTAATGAATGTATTATATTTTCATGCTCATTATACTTAGGGTTTGTTGCCATATTTTTTTATTGGTTCAAGTATATAAACTGAAAAACTAATCTGGAAAACTTTTAACCATTTAAACAAATCATCGTGATGATTTTATGGCATTCAAAGTTCCTGCCTCCAATGACAAGACTTCAATAGAATATTTCTTCTCTTTGGTTACAGAACATTAATAGATGTCCAGTTAACGCAAGCAGGGGGGAAAAAGGCAATACATACACACAAAATGGTGAGAGATTAAATGTTTACACCAGTTGTGCTGGACCATCAAACTATTACATATATTCTGTGAGAATTTGGGATGTCGATATGAACTGGAATAAACCCTGAAATTACCTATTTAGCCAGCCTGAAGAAAAGGAAACATTTTGAAAAATAGACTGGGAGATGCTCACATCTCCTATAGTTTCACAATATGTGATTGAACCTACTGTAACAGCCAAAATACTGTGGCTTCGCTAATTAGCTGCCCTTCAGTAGCATGCTGTTTAATCAGAGCACCAGCTTTAGAAGCCTATCCCAGCCCCACAGCAAAGATATTTCAGAAAAAGCTGTAGCAAGATTTGCTATTAAATGTGCCTTTATTAATTCATCTCGTTAAAGGTATAAATGGAAGAGATAACTAGTTCACTGACTACTCATTCCTGTCTTATTTGCCCCCTTCTGGTCCATGCATTCTCTGGGGAACCATGCTGATTTAATTTAATTGTACATAAGGAGGGATAAAGAACTCAGGTTTCAGTGAGACCTTAGGTGGTGACAAGCAACAGCAGTGGCCGAGGCTAAGCCTGGAGCCGAGAGGAAGAGCCGTGGAGTCCGTCTGTCTCAACTGAGCTCAGCAAAGCCTGCTTTGCTTACTCTTCCTCCAGCATGCGGGACAGCACTTTGGCAAAGAAAACACCAGCTTCTCATATGGAGACAGCAGCAAACAAACCTGAAAAACAACATCAGGTAGGAGCAGCAGAAAAGCTACCAGGAAAGAAAAGGGGAGAGGAGGGGGGGAACAACAACAAAAACCCAAAAAAGAATTAAAATCCTTCAGCTTCACAAAGCTGCAAGTTTCTCTGTGCTCTGAAAGGCGATGCAGCCCCACAGACTGTTCGCTTTCCAGCACTGCTATTTCAAAACCCCACAGCAGAAATCTGAGTCAGAGCTGCCCTGAAAATGAGAGCAAGCTGGGCACTGTCCAGTGTGGTACCATGAAATATGCTTCTCTCTTATCTGCTCTAACATAGGAGCTGGCAGCTGCTGCAAAGTGAGGCACAGCATGACCCGACAAAGAACTGTGCTAGTTATGGTGCAACAAGGCAGGTAATACAATAAAATTTTATACTTTTGAAGCCAGCTATATTACTGCCAGCTCTCTAAGTAGAGAGCAGAAGCATTCTTAATAGGGGTGTTTAGAGCTGTTTTTTTGGAAATTACTCTGCTTTGACTCATGTTGTATACACCAGATTTGCTTTTATGCTGTTCTGAATATCCTCCTCAAGTCTAAAAACTTCCACAGATTAACTCTTGCCTGTGGATGTGAAGTATGATTGTTTGTCCAATTAACACAGGTAGTAAAAAAGACCCAAATCCACGAAGCAGAATAATTACTAGAAAAAGATATCTGAGGATCCCAAAAGCTTTGGGGACAGTTGTGGGAAGCAGAAAACTCGAACGCCATGCATGATGGTATGAACGTCCCATGGGAAATAATCCCTTCAGTAAGTCAGCGTTTCCAGTTTTCTCTCATTATATGGTATTTGGCATGACTTTCTACCCTGAATGTCTATGAAACAGAAAACCCTAGATATGAACAAGGATTACTTGAAATACACTTCCAGAAATCCAACATACTTTAGGCGTGTCAAACTCTGGAGAGCTGTAGCTGTTATACCCACACATTGAGCAAGGCTGAGGCCCCATGCTGTGGGAAGAAGGGAAAAGGAAGGAGGCAGCAAGTAAGGAAGTGGTGGACAGCAATGCCATAGCATTTAAGAAGAAGTGCCTGGCAGCATTGGTCCTCCACAGTGCCTCACCATGGGCTGCATGGACAGCATCCCTCCAGTGATCTTTCATCTCAGGGGGGATGTGGGGTGGGGGGTGGGGGTGGGGGTTGTGCGGAATCTGAGGGTGAGGATGCAATCTGTGGGGAGATCCCAGAGCAGCAAAGCTGCTTTTTCTCCCTTGCAGACAGGGTCTGCAAGTTAAAGCATCAGTGACAGTAATGCTAAGTTCTGGTAAAGCTTCTGGTTCAAGCAAAGTAAAAAGCGGCTTAGAAAAATCATCCCACTTAAAGAGCTGCTGTTTCATCCAGCTGCTTGGTGAAAGCACACTGTCTTAACATCTAGAGACTTACAATCACGACCCTCTCCTGAGCAGTGTTTCTCTGTTCTCTCCTTTTTAGCCTTCTCTCTGGTGGCGAGATAGCCCAGCTCTGCACAAGCCCTCTTTCCCTCCTGAGGCCCTCCAGCACCCCTCTGGGAGCCTTTGGTCCCCTCTGCCTCCAGTGATGCTCGGTCTCCTGCACCCCAAAGCCCACACTGCAGCAAGCCCACATGCTTCATGATACAGGAGCAACTGTGGCACAAATTAAACATAGGCAAGGAGTTACAGAAGTTTTTTCAAGAAAGACCAGAAAAATAAAAAAGAGGGGCAGCTTTCAGAAGGAGTTAGTTTTAGTGTCAAAATGCAAGTGTGGAGCCCGTTTTGGTAGCTGAACATGGGAAAATGAGGTGTTCTCAGAAGTAACCCTGCAAACATAGGCCCCATGCCAAGCTTTACCCTGTTTCTTCCAGGTGTGTTGAAGAAATTTGTTTCTCCTCTTAGCCTGACAGCCACATCACTAACTGGCAATAAGATATGGCATTGCAACAGCCATTAACACCTCACCTTACTGAATGCTTACTTTGTTTCCTAGCAGCAAGTTGTGCATTACACTTGGGATTCAAAAGGTGGAGACAACTGGTCAAATTCAAGAAAACAGCATTCAAACTGATTCCATTAAAACACTGTATCTCTCAATATATAAGGGAATATTTCAGCCAGAGTAGGAAGAAGCAACAAAACGTCACCTCCTTATCTCTAATAGTACTGTAATCTTCCCTGACTCCAGTCACACCATCTGTACAGATGCAGTATTTTAGATAAAGCCACATCCCATGAACATGGCAAAGGCAAAGCCTCTGAGGATGGGGAGTGAGTGCACAAACCAACCATTATCATATCAGCACTATTATCATGACTGGCGTATCTCAATACACCTACCTGATACAACTACTTCAAACATAGTAAGCCACTATTACTTTTCACTGCACAGTCTCTCCAGCTGAAAAGGTTATTGTTGTTACAGTCTAGATGCTACTTCACTTAGCTCATCCTATGAGAGATACTACATGCAAAAGTAGAGATTATTACTGAGATAACCCCTCTGTCAGTCCTTGTAGATTGCTTCTCTGATCTAGTCCAAAAATAAGATTACCCAGAGGCTTTAATGAACTATGCTTAATTGATGTCTGGTATTAACTGCACCCTCATAGAAGAGATAATATCTTTTCCCCAGACACGTATCATTCATATCCTCACATAAATCTTGTGTTTGTTGAGTGGGCCCATTTATATCATCTTACAAAATGTCAGACAGATCAGTTCTTCCTCCAGTTTCTAATTTCCTGATATAATGGATATGTATATCCACTGTTGCCAGGCAGCAGATCTCAGGCTGTAGCCTCCATGGCATTATTCTTCCCAATTTCCACATTAATTATTGACAGATTAAAATATATTAATTAGGAACAGCCAGGAACATCATATCTCATTGCTAAACACTGGGGTTACCTGGCATAGCAAAAGAAGGCAAACAATCTTTACAGTGAAATCTGAAGAATTGATTGAAGCAGGAATGTACAGAGGAACTTCTCAGAGGTAGAGGCATCCTTTTCCCCGCTGTGAGCAAGCTTCAGAGCAAGCTTAACTCCAGCAACAGCCATGTCCTTTCTCTTTTGCATCTGTATTACTAGCACGGGTTCAAGACATATACTGAGTAGAAACAGCCACAGCCAGGACAAATGACAGCATGAGCCCCTGCATCGGGATGACCCTGCAGAATGACCCATGCAGCTGAGGAGGGCAAAAGGCAGCAGGTTCAGCTTCTCTTGCAGAAATCCCTTTAAAGCATCACCCAAACCTGGCCCAAAATCTTTCCAAAATGCAAGACAGTCATGGCCCCTCTGAGTTCAGTGTTTCTGAAGAGGCTCTGAAGGTGGCCCTGGGGCTCGTTCATGCTGAGGGCCACACGGTGTGTCTGCTTGCCTTAGTGTATTCCTGTTATCACCTTATGCAAGAGAGACCTCCCCGTCTGCAGGAATCAATATTCCTGAGGAAGGCTTTACAACACTGAAGTGCATGAGAGGAAAAGGGAGAGAAACGTGGTGCCATGCTTGGTACTGGCACCTGAAAGGACCACAGTCCTTACAGCTAAGGAAATTGCAGAGCAACCCTAGGGGCTGCTGATGAGATTCCCCCTGGGGGACATAACCTCAGCTCTTTGTAGAAGAAAGTGCCTGGTCAAGCACACAGAGTCCGGGTAGCTTTGGAACCTGAACCTTTGGAAAAGACCATTAAATCTAAGTAATATTGGGTCCAGTAGTGCATTTCTCTGCTGATACTGTTTCAAAGAGCTAACATCCAGCTGCACGAACACTCATTTGCACACACGTAAATCAAAGGACTCTAGCTACAGCTGGCAATTTTTGCAATGTCTGCCTACCCCAAAACCTTCTCCTGAGATGGTGTCATAACTCATTGCCAGGAAAATTGCTTAGATACCATATATTTCCAACAGGTAAGGTCAAAGGGAACCATGTCAGAAAAACTGAGGTTTCTCCATCTACCCATTCACACAAACTGCATCTATACCCTTAAGAAACAGAAAGCCAAATATACCAGGTAAGCTCAACTTGTCACACGCAGCAGCTAACCACCCGTTGTTGAGTGAAATCAGAGTAAAAGCTCCCTCTGATTTTACACCGTGAAATGATGGAGATTGTGTGTTCCCAGTAAGGGTGCATCTGCTGATGCTTGCTTTGCCCATCCTCTCTCTGTCTGGTTCTTAACTATTCACAGAGCCAGGTATTATTGATTTCCAGGCGATATTGCAGGCTCTGACTATTCCGTGAGGTCTCAACAGGTAACTAAAGGAATGATTTGTCACTGTTCAACCATTTGAAAAATTGTTAATAGCCAGCCCAATGTTGCCTGGTTTGTTCTGCCAATGTGATTTAATACTTTGTTGGTGTGCATCTGGAGGTTGCAGCGCAGGCATATGCTTTCCTACCTGTGACCTCTGGAGTTAAACTTCTCCTCTACAGTACTGAAAGTCTTCAATTCCCATTCATATCAGCGAGAGTTTGAGGGCACTGAGCACTCAAAAGAGGTTCCCAGTACCTTCCTGGAAGTGATCCTGAAAGGACAAAGACACGCAAACATGACACTGGGAGACTGACTGTCTTTTCTGTCTCCCTCTTGAGAGAAAATGTTTTTTTTCATCTGTTTCCCCTTTCATTTCATTTCAAACCACACACACTTTTTCCAGATTAAAGTGTCTTCATCTGCAGTCAAATAACAATACTTTGATATTCAATGTTTTTTTCAGATTCATATCCCTGAAGTCTATAAAGGCCCATTCAAAAGTGTGAGGTACCCTCATCATTAAACGTGACTCTACAGATGGGCATCAGTCATAACAGGTCTTCTCAGGAAAACTGCTATCATACAAGCATCACATTATGTCAAAAACGAAATTAAAACCCTCTTAGTCAGAAGTTTATCTAGCCTTGAATTAACAGCTCGCACGTCTGACTTCCTTTTTGCTCTGTGCACCCTTGCTGCAAATGTTCAGCATTTCACGCTGCTTTTGTAATTGTGTCGAAAAAGGCCATCAGATTCAGAGCACTGTTTCCCATATTTCTGAATTACATTTATAGACTAAGGCACTCCAGGGTACAGTGTACGCTTATCTTTCTGCACTTTAAAACATGGCAGGGGTACCACAATCCTGGACTAAAGATGCATTAGCAGAGTCGTGTGGTGACAAATTGTGTAACACCTGCTTTTACTAGGCTTAGCTCTAGTCTGCTATTAGTCCCTCGCTTTCACGAACAATGTATTTTACATGTGAAAGAATAAAACAAAACTCGGTCAAGGTAGAGCTGTAAGTAAATGCCAGCACATTAAGCTGAAAAAAAGCTTTAGAGGATGTCACTGTTGACAACGAGGAAGGCCAAAAAGCTTGAAAGCACAAAGTTTACAGATATGAGACCGGTGATGCCTCAAGCCATGGTCTCTGCCACTTCACACACCACCACGGGGCAAAGGCTTGCATCTACCACAGGAATCAGGTTGCTCATCTGCAAAGTTCAAACCCCATCCATCTGTGGCACAGTCCACCTAGCTGAAGCAGCGGTGGGAGAAATTACACCCTGTGGTGTCCCTGCTGCACTGCTGCTCTGAAGGTGGCAGCGGCCATTCAGCCCTGCCTGTGCAGATATTCAGGAGCACCAAAGACTGGCTGCTCTTGCTGGAAGGAAGCAGGTGCAAAGGCATCGTCCTGGGGTGGTGGGATGTGGAAGGTGGAGCAGGGTGCTGCAGGTGACCCTGTTACCCCAGTCCCAGCACTGCGCTGCAGAAAGGGAAGCCCCTTCTCAGCCATGTGGGGCCATAGTAGAGGTCAGGACGGGCCCTGTCCAGCCACAACTGGTGAGAAACCAAGGCCAGGGCCAACTCCAGCTTGGTGTGGCCACACTGGTGGAAAACAGTATCAGAACTGCCCTGTCCTACAGCAGGATGAAGCAGAAAATAGAGCTGGGGCTGTCAGGAGAGAAGGAAAACTGGATTTGTGAGACATGGAGAAGTACTCCAAGTGGGCACTGAAACTCAGGAGTAACAGCTTCTTCTAAACTCCCCAGCTCACAGGGAAGAAAGGCTCTCAAGGAGCCATCAGCCACTTTGTGCCCTTTCAGGAGTGCGCAGCAATTTAGGGTTCTCCAATACACTGTTCTGCATGGATCTACATGAGATACCGGGCAGGGGCTTAGAACTGAAAAAAAGCCCTAGAAAGGAGCCAAAAGACCAAAACAAGAAATCAGAATTGATAGAAGGAAAAAGAAGAGGCAGAACTGGATTAAAGGAGTCAGGGAGTACTTTTTTTTTTTTTTTTAAAGTGAAATCATACAAAACTAAAATACTTATTTTTTTAAAAATAGCACAGAAAAGAAAAAGAGACATAGAAAGGTGGGAAACAGAGTGGCAAGACACAAAATTTTAAGTTGCCAAATGGCCACTGAGCCAGTAGATGACATAAAAGACAAACGGAAAGTCCCGTGAGAAATACACGTATTACTAGACCAAAGAGTTGAAGGGCTGATGGAAAATATATCAAATAAGCCAGTGGTGTGTGTCAAAATGATTTCATAGGATTATTAGATGTGAAGGTCTAGAGAAATACAACAGAAATCAGAAAAAAAAGGGAGAGCAAGAGATAAATGTTTAAATAGCAAGAGGAAAGGTCACGATGATAAGAAAGGCTGACTACAAAATAGCCCATGCTGAAACACGCATCTAGCCCCAGCATCAGAAGGGCACATCTGCTGGTGCTCTGGGACTCCCAGAACTTCCCTCGCGGTGTTGCTTGGAATTTGTAACATCAAAATAAGCACATCTGGTTTTGTTCAGCACAGAATGCAAATGTTATTTTCCCTGCACAAATGTGATGCACATAGGTATACAGTTTCCGTGCTTCTGACTCATGGAAATAAGGTTGTAATACAAGCTGGTGTGACATACATGCCAGCTCTAACAGGAGCCTGGGGCAGCTGAGTTAAGTGGTACAGAAAAAGCAGGGCTGTCACTGTTCTCTGAGACTTGTGCGCAACACAGATACCCCAACGTTACTTAAAAATCTATTCTCTTAAACCATCTGCAAATCTTAATTAACGGCAAGATCCCTGCTGCATTGCTGAGCACTGCTGCTGTTTCCTTGACATGACTGGTGAGGTGGGGTCTCCTCCAAAGACGGTGCCGGATCTGGCAGAGGAGGTGCAGGACAATCTCAGGAAAGCAAGTTAATTCCCAAATCATACACAGATTCAAGTGCTTCATTTTTCCTTTTCCCCAACTATAAAACATTGATAATGGTACTTACACACCTCCTGTAATTACCAGAAGGGCTGGGAGACACAATTCAAGTCTGTAAAGCATCCTGTGATCTTCCAGCAAAAGGTGCCATAAACAGAGTTACAGACCTGAAAAGAGGGAGGACGGGCACCTGGCTCCCCGCTCTGCCCTGCTGCAGAGCTCCCCTGCACGGCACACTCTGGGAGATGTGCTGCTGGCTTTGGAAAGGCTGTTACGCAAGGAGGGAGAAATAATTTTCTGTTCAAGGCAATGGCCTGGAACCCAGAGAACTGTCTTTTAGCTCCGAGACTGCTGCAGACTTCTTACAGGCTTTGACTTAGACATTTAATCTTTCTGCACTTCCGTTATCCCATTAGGAGAATCAGGAGATAACCCTTTTAACTCACATGGGTGTTGTAGGTACATTCAAGTTGCTGAAGAGCTCTGATACTAAGATGATTTAGGCTATAAAAGTACATAAGTGTATTAGGAATTCTGTAGCTAGATGATTCCTATTTCATCACACCCACTAAAACTGGCATATGGAGTTCTTAATCCATAGATAAATTCATTTTAATCCCCAAATCTAGTCAATGGCCCTGGTTTCCTTCAAGATCAACACATACACACACGCAAATCTATCTATCCCAAGCCATCTGGATATTACTGGGTTAAGAGAAGCCATAAAAAGGGGGAAATGAAATAAAAACAATGAATAAATAAAACCACTTAATTATAATCATTCATAATTCATCAATGTTTCAGCCGATGTATTTAAACTGTTCACAAATAGATCTTTGCATAAATTCCCACATGCAAATTGTCAGTCATGCTAATTTAGTTTTGTAATTCAGAGGCCAGGGCATGGACACTGTACTTCAAAAGTGTGCAGTTAGTTTCAAGCTGAACCATGAAGAGAAGAAATCTCTTGACCAAAGTAATCACCGTTTTTTTTATTGTAGCAGATCACAGTTTAACAAAAGCAGCAAAGATACCGAGGAATGAATACTCTGGAGCAAGGGGGATATAAATTACAATGGCAAGAATACAACTAGCATAAACACCGAAGTAAAGAAACCATATCATGTTAGATATGAAGTGTCCTGTCATAGATCGAACTTCAGCCTGAATACAATGAACTTACCAGAGTATATCATTCTTGTGGTATGACTAATGCAATCATCTCATTCATGTGACCTGACAAGAGCTTTCTGTATGTGAGATTTAAGGTGAGAATTTAATAACATCGTTGAACTAGAGCTAATGTCATCTGACACTTTAAATCTCTCAAACGGAAAGTTATCAGCAGGTAAAAACCTTTTGATGAGTTCAGTTAGTGATTCAGAGAGGTAAATTTGCTGAAATGGCAGGACTGAAACAAAAGGTAGTGTTAACATTCATTCTTTTGCAATAAAGAATGCATTTAGGAGCTCAGGAAGGCTGGTGCATGGAGCTCTGGATAAAACCAAGCATAGCCTGGGCAGATGCTGTTTCGAACATGCTCTTTTACCTCTATGTTTCACTTTAAACCTTATCAGGAAACAAAATAAAAATAATAAAAAAACTCGACTGTTTCACAGCGGGGTGTTTTTTAACGATGCAGACAAATATCCATGTGGTCGTGGTAGAAAACAATAAAGCATACTTCATCTGAAAGCCTAAATGAGCCTTAAACTTTGAAGAACGAGAAAACTAGGCTCTTATTTCCTAAAATCTTATTTCTATTCTGAAGGGTCGTGACTTCTAGTCTTCCTGCAACCTGGATTTGATGGCAAACCTTCATCAGACTGTAAAAGGAAAGAAACTGGCTTTTTAAAGGGGGTGAAAAGATACCACCATTAGTATTTTAAAAAATTAGTGAGGGATTTTTTAAATGAGTGATTGAGTTACCTTGCCAGGAGACATTTAGGCCTGTGTATAGTGCCTGTAGCAGTAATAGACAAAGAAAACAGAGCCCGTGGAGGAGTTAATGTCTGGGGGCATGGTTTGGAGGACACCACAAAATAAATGTGCTGTTTTCCTTTGATAGGTCGTTTCTAGATGAAGGAAACACAAGGCCTTCATCAAGCTTGACATGAGAAAAGCATTTGTTGAAATGCCACATGGCAAAGTCTTTATTAAGCAGGAGAAGATAGGGATTCTTACAAGGAATATAGTGGTCTGGGTTTAGAAAGGAAGTTCTTCCGCAAAATGAAGCTGACTGCGGCTGCAGCTTAAAGATCAGTGGGAACCAATTGTGCCTCATATTTTCATATAATGACTTCAGTTAAAAAAAGGACCAAGATACGACATCTGCTGAGGGATGCCATCAGTAAAGCTGAGTATTAGCATATTGTGTGGGAAGGATCTGAGACATTTAAGAACAGGAGTAGGGGAAATGGAGTCAAACTGCATAGTACAAAAGCGGCATCACCTTGCACATAGAAACGAGAAACAAGAAGTTTTTCTCTAAGCTGAGAACTCATTAGTCAGTGATGACAGAACGGGGAAAAGGCCTGGGGGTATTCCAGGAGGGCAGGATGACTGAGCCATGAGGGAAAGCGTAAACACAGTCCTTGTTCTTTATCAAGTGAAATGTTTCTGGTAGAAACAGGGAAGTATCAGTGCCATCGCATAGCTCATAGAGGCCACAGAGATGGCATCCGCAGTACACATGTAGGCAGTCATATTTAAACAGAGAAAAAAACTTTTTCTATCTAGCACAGGTGATTAGGATAATCAAGGAAATGAACAGCTTCATCTTCCAAAAGGATGTGAACAGAAGTGAAACAAAGGCTTCAGAAAACACGAAAGCTGTCCACAAGCACAGCAGAGAATAAAAGCCTACCAGGAAAAATAATGACTTATGCTAAAGGACAGCATGGGCACAAAAAAGCATCAATTTGTCATGGTCACATATTAAGATGGAGGTCAGAAGAGGAGACAGGCAGAAGAGCCATCTTCTTATGGGAAAGTAGTAACAAGAACCCGAAGAGGAACAAGAGCTCGTTCTGGTTTTAAGGTGCAGCATGATCCCCTTCCTGAAATTGTTCTATGACATAAGTACTTGCCAAACAGCCGACTGGCCTCAGCCGAGGTGGTCCCTTCCAGTCTCATTTCTCTGTGTATTGCTTTTTAAAAAAAAACTTTTTCCCCTCCCCTCTCACCATTTGCAGTCCCAACTCAAATACTGGTAGTTGGACTTGGCTGGTTTTCTGAAATCTTTGGATGTTTAAGAGCTTAAAAGGATTTTGCTCTTCCTTTGCACATAGCTTTTTCAGCCCTTCTCTCTGAACCAGCTGAATTATGAATACTGATATGAGTACCTGAAGTAACCTGATAAAGTCTTGGTATAAATTAAACAGTTGAAATTGAGACTTCAATCCAGCTAAAAATATGCCTGGTACCAGAAAATAAAACACCATAGCAGGAACGGATGTACTTTGGCTATCAGAGGCTTAAAAAAAAAAAAAAAAGGCAAACAAAAAAAAAGCTTGTTACAATAACAAATTAATCTATCCACAAAGGAGCAATATATCACCTGCTTCTATCAATACTACAAAGATTTATCTTACATCATCTTCTGTGATGCTACATGTACTGAATCTTCTCATGTACTAGTGTTAATCTAAGCGGATAATGGCTAAGGAGCTGCTTATGAATGGCTTGGAAGATATTGTGAGAAGAGTTTTATATTTCTTAAAACCTTTTAATGAAGGGGGATTCAGTCTCATATTATTATTGCTTGTAATGGCTATGTAGTTTTATTCACCCAGCACTACTGCACAAGGCTTTTCTTCCAGCCTGACTTATGGCCAGAAAGGCATTTGATATTATGGATCACCTTGGGAGTACTTGCTTTCATTTTCCTTTACTTTTCAAAAGCAAGAAAGAATTTCTCAAATTTTTCAGTACATTCTGGCACCAAGAACACGCCAACTTACAGGGGTGCCAGTGCGAGGTGGTTATATTCTGGCAGTCCACCTTTACCAGCAGTGCTTAGCAAAACTTAGACCTTTTTCCTCCAGCAGGGAACTTGGCATGAACCCAGTAGTTCTCAGATGCATAAAGAAATACATGTAAGTGAAATGGATTCCCAGTCGCTGGCCAGGTTTTGGGTGCAATAACTAACGGAATAGGTATTAACAAAAAAACCCACAGATTAAACAAAATCTCAAAAAAACACAAATCTGTGATTTATGTAAAAAAAAAAAACCACAAGGAAAGATAGCAGAGGAAGAGAAAATGTGAGACAAGACAGAGATTTTTCACTAGGAGAAACCATGCTAAATCTAGCAGAGCCATGCCAGCGCAGTACTTGAGGGGGAAGAGCATCCTGCCCAAAACCTCTCCTTCCCACAAAGTGCACACAGCCAGGACCTCAGCAAGACCACCCCTCGCTCCCCACAGCCCATCTGGAACAGAAAAGTGGGGACTTGCAATAGCCCAGAAACATGTTCTAAGGGCACTAACGTCTCTTCAGCTTTGCTCCATCCATCTTGTCTCAGTTTGATTCCTCTTCAGTTTAAATCTGGCTGAATTTTTACTCTTGCTTTGTTATGATTCTGTCCAGTTAAGGCTGTTTTTTTTCCCATACAGAAGTCACTGCAGACAATCACAGAATAGTTTGGATTGGAAGGAACCTTTAAAGGTCATCTAGTCCAACCAAAATGTTATCAGGAACATGATATAAGGAACCTCAAGGCCAAAGAGATGAGTTTCACTTGTACCGTTGGAGAGACGTAACAAGAAATTGTGAAACTGTGCAAACAAAGAATGAGAGGACTGCATTTTAAGGGACCTCATGAAGTCTTTCCTTCAGTCTCCAGCCCTGCAGATGTAAAATATTCCGCCAATGATGCAACCTGTGTGTTCGCTTTGTGTTTTCATCAGGTTCCTGGGTTCATCCAGAACTTCAGCTAGGTCCTAGCACCCCAGGTAAGCAGATGTTTGTGTCAGACCATGCCTCCTTGTAGAAGTAAGGCTTAATGACCTGTTTTTAAACCTAGACCTGCTGAGCAGACTACCATACCACCACAGCTACAGTCATGGGGAGTCAGCTTCTGACACGGTTCGAAGGGTGGCCCATCCACTCCAGGGGGAACAGTGCAAAGTCCCACTGGGCTGTTTGAAAAAGAATCATGGCCATCTACTGCTGGATTCCTGGAGTACTGACAGAGTCTTCGCTGAGGAGCAATTAATCTGAAATCCTTCTCCTACCCCACCAAAAAGACAAAACCAAGATGAACACTTCTCTTACAGCACGTTCAGTTTATGCCCCAAACCTGGGCTCATCCAGAGGAGTTCCCTGCTCATCCTAAAGCCATCTCTGCCTTTCCCCAGCCTCCCTGTTCCTCTGTGTGTGCATTTAGCTGCAGTTAGAAGGAAGCAGCCCAAGAGGTACAGAACAAGGCAGGGAAAACGACGACAGAGAAATAAACCCCAATTCTCAGGTTCACTTGTTGATTTACTTGATAACGTATTTCTTTTTAAAAGTAAAAATGCACACACGATGAATGCAGCTTCCCAGCAGCTGGCCTTTCTTTTGAGTTGTCAACCCATTGAGAAGAAGGTATTTAAGCCTTTAACCCTTTTTCTCTGGAACCACACTGAACCCTTAATCAATTCAATTTTTAATAGCTGATATCCCTACAGGATATCCCTACAGGAGTGATTCTATAGGTTAGTTTCCAGCTTTCTCTACTGACTACTGAATCAGCTAATGAGAGGTCATGTTTTCAGCCATGTATGTAAAGTGACTATAGGCGAGTCCCTGTTTCACAAACACAATCCTGTAATATATTGGGTTCTGATATTCTGATCCAGCAACACACATATGAACGTCCTTCATCTCAAGGACACTTCTCTCAATTGAGTAATGCTCTTTAAAAAAGGGGGATAATTGATGTGCTTAAAGTTCTGTGCGTTGTTAAGCTCTTTGCCACAACAGGAGCTCTGCTCAGGTGTACTTGGACAGGATCCAGATACTGGAAGCTACTAGACTGGAAGTGCACAAGGCTGATAAAACACTCCTTTTTCTGTGAATCATAGCAGAAGTTCCTGATTGGGGTTCCAAGCCTGCGTAATCACTGCAGCTATTTAATGATCTTATCAATAGAATCCATATTTTTAAAATTACTTTCTCATTTGTGAGGTACCCAGAACTGGAAGTTAGACTCTTATTATTTATTCTTTCCAGTGATCTTTTCATATAATCTTTACACATAATTCTGTAAGCTCTTCTAAATAGATCAGAAGCATTTCAAGCCAAGCAATGTCTTGCTATGTTGCTGCAGTAGATGTAGAAAGAAATGGCTATCCAGGCTTGAATGGTATGTGGCTTCTGCTGTCTTAAACAGGAATGATGGTTTTGGCTAGGTCTTCAGCCAGAAATCTGATTTTCTATCTGTCTTTATAGCACAGCAAAATGAGCAGTCATGAGGCAAGCCCACGACAGGTTAGAAATGAAAAATTTTAAGGGCTATTAAACTTTCTAAAAATGTTCCCAGTGGATCAGCATAAACTTACTTAGTGCCTCTATTTCTGTAATTGTGATATAATGGGAGCATTCGCAGTGTTCAGTGGTTTATTCAGTGAACTCTTGTGGTTTGGTAGTAACCTTGGCTGACACAAAAACAAGGAGGGTGATCACAGCATCTGCACACCTGAAACAGGGTTTCCGCTTATTTTGCACCTATTGCATTTCACATGACTTATTTTGCAGAGTCTTGTTTTGCTTAAAGTTTCTTTGTTTGGTTTTGATGGCTATTCTTTTTTTAAGCAGGAGATGTTTGCTTCTATATTAATTAGAAAAAAAGCAGACTTTGAAAGAGAGTCTAGATAACTTTTTTCCCAACCTGTGGGTAAAATCAGAGCCATCCAAAGCAGTTTTAATTTGCCCATCACACCACCCAGGTGAATGTAGCCAGGTGAAGAAATAAAATGCAAAATGTCACAGTTATGGATGGACAGTCATCTCAAATCCAAGACAATGCATGGAAATGAGCATGCCTAGGTCATATTTTGCACTTGTAGGCAAGTTTGGTTTTGCACCACAAAATGAGAATATGAATCCAAAGGAAGGGAATGAGTCCATGCCAAAAGTTATGAAGATGGGAAATATCTACAGGGCAGTAAGAGACAGCTTCCAATCATCAGAGCTTTGAATCAACTTTTGGGCAGAATCTGCATCCATAACTTATGCCCCGAATGGCATATATAATTGCTGTTGACAATATAAAACTTATTCTAGATTTATTCTGGGGTTATTGAGAGCAGAGGCCAGTCTTTTAATGTGAAACAGGTCCCCTGAGAGCCATTGCCAGGTAGCAAAGACAGTGACAATTTGCATCATAAGAGCTGCGATGACACTGACATCAGAAAGTGCCCCGTCAGCATTCTGAGAGAAAAGCAGGCACAGAAGTATTCAGATTTTGATTTAGTGTCTGAAGTACTCGGCACTGGAGAAAAAGTTTGGGTCTGGACATCAAGGAAACCATACAGATCTTTTTCTTTCTGCCCCAGGTTCTGCCCCACCATTACCCCCCCGTATAAACACTGGTATAGCCCCATGGCTGACCAACAGCTTTTACAAGGAACAGTGATGCAAACTGTACCTGAGCACTCTAACAGACCCTTCACAGATGGTCTGAGCTTCTTAGAAGGAAATCTGGATGAGTTTCTCAGCCACATATCTCTACAGAGAGCGCAAAATATGGAACTGATTTGACAGCTTCCTTGAGTTCAAGCAAAGAGGGAAATGGGTAGAAAGAATTAGTTGTGCCCTTACAAGCAGTAGTAGCCACCTTCTGCTTTATTTCAGCACAGAACCTGGCTCTGATGTACACCACTGCAGCAGCACAAAGGACCCATAAAGCCACGCTGGCTGACGACCAGAGATTCCCCTGGCACGGGGAATTCATGCACCTCAGTCAGAAACACCAGCTCCATATCACTTGTCCTCCCTGCGGAGGTGATGTAGGCAAATGTCAGCAGCAGCTCACGGCCGCAATTCTCCAGCTGCTGGAACAGCTGCTTGGGGCCAGAGTCGACCCGGAAAATATTAGATTCATCTCAAGGCTCCTTTGAATCGTTCCAGGAGCTGAACCAGCTGGCTTAATTTTGCACAGAAGACCACGCTTGCCTCTCTTAGACCCACTGTCCAGATTTCCTTTCCCACAACTCAAATCCTTCCTTGCACAGAAAGAAAACCATAGGTGCAGGTTATCTTCTCCAGCAGGCAGAGCTAGAAGGTTGCTGAATATGTCCAATACTGGATTGGGGGGTGGGGGGCACAGGGAGCGAGAGGGAAGATTACCCAGGTCCTGCCAGTGTATTTTCTTGTTTCATGAGCAGATCTTTCGTAAGTGACTGACAGTGCTTCAGGCACTTTAACTAACTGCTGCCCTCATCCAATGCCAAGCCTCCCCAAATCCTTTACTTCTGCCAATCAAACGTCGTGTGCCTTCCAAAGTTTGTCTTGGAATAAAATCCATTTTTTTGCCACACTGGTTCAGAAAGCCATCCGACAGAGCTCTCCTGATCAGCAGGAGGGGAACAAGATATTTCCTAGAACAAAGCCCTTCATTAAAGGACCTTCCCTACCAGGGAAGCATAGTGTGGTTGTTACAGCATGTAATTAGAAGTCAAAGGACTAAATCTTAAATAAAATAGCTGTGTGACTGAATTATTAACTTCCTTAGCTATTAATTTGCAATATGTACCAACTCATCTCCATCAGAGGGATGTTGAGAGGCTTAATCAGTGAATATACCTGAAGCACTACAAAATGTTGAAAAGCTGAATACTTGGCTTTGTGGAGGTGACCATTTTAGTAAACACTTAAAACTGAACCAGGATGCTGGTAGATTATGAGCGAAAAAATAAAATAATGCACCTGCTGTAGGACTTTAACACTTTCCTCTCTCCGGATTTGGAATAAGTTAACTGGGAACACATGTAAGAGTAAGTTGCACTCTACTGAACAACACTGCTATCTGAATTATTTTTTTAATAGTGCTAGAATTGTATCTGGCTATCAGCAGACAAACTTTATGAGCTTTTTGGCCCACGTTTCTTTCCATAGAGCAAAGGAAATAATTTTCAGCTTCTACTGAAAGCCTTCCCTTACTGGTCAAAAAAAAAAAAAAAAAAGAAGGAAAAGAAAGTCCTCAGAAAAAGGATTAAATTTACAGAAGAGACCAAAAAAAGGCACATTCAGGAAATTGAGCCATTTACTCGGTAGTGTATTACAACCACTGGAAGCAACACAGACTTCTGTTCTCCCTTTATAAAAGCCCAGACAAAGTCAACACACACAACAGCATCACAGTATGGTTGAGGCGGGAAGGTACCTCTGGAGATCGCCTAGTCTGAACGCCCTGTTCAAGCAAGGTCAGCTAGAGCAGGATGCCCAAGACCATGTCCAGTCTGGTTTTGAATACCTCCAAGGACAGAGACTCCACAACCTCTCCAGGCAACCTGTGCTAGTGCTCACAGCGAAAAATTGTGCTTAGGTGGAATATCTTGTAACTCAGTCTGTGCCCGTTGCCTCTTGTCCTGTCACAGGGCACCACTGGGAGAGTGTGGCTCCCCCTTCCTCGCTCCCATCAGGTATTTATGCCCACGGAAGTGATCCCCCTAAGCCTTGTCTTCCAAGAACGAAGGACCCCAGCTCTCCTAGCCTCTCTATGTATTAGAGATGCCCCAATTCCTTAATCATCTCAGTGGCCTCATTCTTGCCTCTCTTGCACTGGGGACCCCAGGAGTGGACACCGCTCCAAGTGTGGGCTCACCAGCACTGAATAGAGACAGAAAAGTTTACATTTGTCAAATCCTCAGTAAGCACATTTAAGCAAGCGCATTATTCTTCCGTATTCTCTACCCCATGATCTAATGCTGCCTTGGTACATGGAATTACCAAGACTGTGCACCTTAGCTCCTATGTGCATGGCTGTTCACTGGACAGGTCCATGAAAATGCTGTCCCATCAGTGCCTAGGAAAGAACAACCCAGGAGGAGTGGAGGCTGCAGAAGGAGGGAAAGCAGATACAGTAAACTGCACATGTAAAATAGCTTCTTAAACACACCTCCCGCTTTCCTCTTTAGGAATCAGCAAACACAATGGTTTGAAAACAGTCCCCAGCAGTGGGAAGCTTTGTCCCAAGCCAGTCACAAAATGGCATAAACAAGAAGCTGTGTTGTCCTTATAACAATAGCACATGCACCTGGAAGACATTAGTAAGGAGACTCACATGTCCATTTTAAAGCACTGATTTGATAGTGCATTTTCAGCAGATTGTGCATTTGTCATTCTTCTAAAGAAATATTGAGCTTAATTATGCATTGCTGAAGTAGGAACCCAACTGATATTACAGCCCTCTGTGCCACGTGTTACACAAACACACATACAGACTGTCCTCAAAGAGCTTGAAACCAAAGAGAACAAAGGAAAGTAGTGTTATGCAGGTTGGAGAGATTAGCTGTTTCCATCCAAAGAGTTCAATGCAGACTCAAACTTTCCAAAGTACCTGAACTACTCTTGTGTCCAGATATAAAAATCTATACCCTTCTGATGCTCCTTTAAGACTTGGCCAGAGCTCCAGAGCACCAAGATACTGCAGAATGTTACAAAGCAAGTAAAAAAGAATCCAAAACTCAAGTTCTGAGCAAAACTGTCCTCTAATAATCCTATAATGTTAAAACACCCAATGCCAAACTGGTGAGAGAGAAAAGATATTTTTTTTTCCCTGACATCACAAATGACCTTAACTCCTAACTTTGCTTCTAGAAATTTTCCAGAGTTCTACTTATCTGACATTTCTCTGTTTGCCTTTACCTTTTGCTGTGAGGCTTTTCAAGTCTTCCTTGCTGTTCAAAACATTCTGATAAGAGAGCGAATAGCTTTTGAGAAAGAAGACAGATCTGTAAGAAAGAGGGAACTATGCATGAGATGTTCATGGTTACGGGAGCAGTGCAAAATGCTAAAGGTTACGAAGAAAGAACAAAAGATCATCTTTTCATTACAAGCATGAGGAACCAGAACATTTGCGATGGAATTCCTGAAAATGCTAAACAAAATCAGGAGAAGAAAACAATGCCATGAGCTTGGGGACAGGGTAACAAAAATGAGATGATTCATAGGAATTTATACTGAATACCATCAAGTTACAGCTCAATAACAGCACAGGAGGCACAACACAAAACAGACAACCTTATACACAAAACAACAAATATAGGAAAGGCTCCATCTTACGGTCACAATGCAGCTGGAGGCAGCTGATGGAGTCCCTCAGCTGTGTAAAATCCTCTCCTATTTTGTAGCTTTGCATGGCATTGTGCATGCTCTTCGGGGCAAGAATTGGTGTAAGCACTAGAAAATCATTTGGCCTGTGGATGGACTTGACATGAGATGAGCTGTACGGCATGGAAACACATCTAGCATGTTTGGAAAGGAATAGGCACTTGAAGGCTTTATGGCATGTTTATAGAGACTTAGACACCAAGACAAAGGGCATCTGGTCTTTTGGACTGTAAGACTTCTTGAGACAATATATCTTTCACTAATCAGTGAAAAAACAGCAGGGAACAATGAAGTCCTGGCTTTGACAGGCCTCAAGATATTGAAGAAAGGGAGTAGAGGGAGAGGGGTTGAGCAGGTCATTGAATAAAATTTGCATCTTTCAGAAATACCACAGGTTTCAGAAGCAACCAGTGTGAACTAGAGAAAATGGCCTGCAAATAACTCAGAAAATACTTGACTTCAAAATCTATGTCACTGGCAAGTGGGAATTAAGATCTAATTATCACACTGACGTGTTTTAAAATTAAAAAAAAAATACATTTTCTGCAACTGTCACAGTGTCAAAACAAATATCTGCATGTTCCAGCAGATGTCAGATATTGTAGAGGCGTATATGTACTTGCAACTTTAAACAAAAAAATTTCCAAAATTGAAGGCGTAATCTGTTGTCCTAATTGCAACATACACACAAATCTTGGTTGGAGGGAAAAGTGCTGATTTCATCCTTCTCTTCTGACTTCTTCTGACAGAATCTGACTTCTGAGTACAAATAAACCGAAAGAAAATAGTCAGTTGCATCTTTAGATAGATCCAGGCCCATCTCTGAGTGCTATTACTTTTCCTTTTCATCCTAATACTGTTATTTGCAAACCTAAGAAGTGTTGTATAAATTACTGTGTTTGTATTACAGCTAGGGATAATGATAGTATCTTTTGCTGAGACTGCATGATGTTTTGTTTCTGAAGATACGGACTATTTTTCCACAAAAATATATTTGTGGAAAGAACCCATCACTGACATTTATTTAAATACACCATAGAAACTATAGCTTATTGCTATTATAGTGACTGTTTCAGGACAAATGCAGATGTAAATGAAGTGGGTTAAGCCAAAGATACAGTTCTTCAATAGACTCCATGTGCAAAACAGTACAGAAATTACATCCCTACTATAACAACATCAGACTTCTTTAAGGCATCCTCACAGATCTTTAAGAGAGACCTAAACATCAAGAAAACGCATGCCCTGGAGATTTGTTCAAGAAGGTGCATTCGTTTACCCTTATATGACAAACAACTGCAGGGTTTGACCCTGAAGCTAATGTTCAAGCCACTTCCTTCCACATCATCAGCTGGTATACATCTGTACCCCACGTAGGTGTAAAAGCAGCAGTCGGTGGCAATGCATGGTGGGTTTTGTAACCAAAAGGGGACACACCTCTCACCTGGTGAGAATCATGAGGAAATTTGAGATAAACCAAAATATCTTGCCCTTTTGTCCATCACACAGACCAGTTTTTCCATTTTTTATTCATTTATCTCTTATGACACATCATACAACCCACTGGTTTAGCCAAGAAGTTAAAAAGACGCCAAATACCAGACAGCTTCTCTGTCAAGGCAAAGGACCATGGCTCTACTGAGCTCCTCAAAGCCGAGACATACTGGCTATATTCAAACTCAGGCCAAATGTGTGTGCCAAACACAGAAAGAAGCTCTCAGACAGCAATCTGCAGTAAAGGGGTCAATACCACATTCTGTGTCAGGTGTGAAAGCAACAATGAAAAGTAATGTACATGAGGGGGGAAAAAAGATTGCTAACTTTAAAGATCTAGTGGTGGGCTCTCAACTAGCTATTACCACTCCAGACAGAGATATTGGAGTTATAATAGATAGCACTGTGAACATGTCAGCCTGGTGCTCAGTAGTTGTCAAAAAAGCAACTGGAATGTTGGGAATTATTAGGAAAGAAATAGAGAACAAAACCAAAACCCATCATTATGCCCACATCTTGATTCCTGTGTTCAGCTGAGCTCCCCTCATCTTAGAAAGAATATAAGGTGAGCTAGAACACAACTAGCTCAAGTTGTTGTTGGAAGAACACAACTTCCAAACAAGGAGGAACTAATGCATTGTGACTCCTCAATCTGAAAAAAGAGGCAATGGAGATGGAGAATAAGAGGGGTTGGCAAAATCGTGAAGGGTGTAGAGAGAATAGGAAACAGTTGCTCATTTTCTTTTCTAGTACAAGAACAAGTAGACATCAAAGTTTTCAGAATGTACCTTCAAAAGAAAGGCGGCACGCCTCAACTGTAGAAGTTGGTACCAAACCTGTGGAAGGCTAAAAATGCCCAATGGCAAAAACTGATCAGAAAAATTTCATAGAGGGGAAAAGAAATAAATAAACAATTCCATCAAAGGCTCTTAAACATGAAGACAGCATAGCAGGCTGAGGACCTCAAACCACTGGAGGCTGGAAGGGTTTACCAGCCAGGACTAAGCACTTGCCCTGTACTTATGCACTTGACATATCCTGTCTGTCTGTCCCATGTACGATACTGCACCACATGGACCAATACCGTCATTTCAATGCTCTGTTCAACCTTTTCCAAAAAGGGGCCATGAGAGGGAAGAAGGGATTTCTTGCAAATCCGAGGGTTCCTGAGACAGGAGAGCACTTAAGTACATACTTAAATTTAAGCTCATTCTTAAGTCTCATTAAATTTAATAAAACTAAGGCACAGGCATAAATCCTTTCTTAAACTGAGGTGTTTTCTGGGATTGGAGGTCTTGTTATTACTGTTCATATCGATGTCTTTGCACAATTGCCTTCTGTTAACATCTTCCCAGGTTGAAAAAACACAAAATGTGCATAGTGTGGCAACAATTTGCTAAGGGCAGACTGAGAGCACATTTCTGTCATTTAATTACATGAAAGCTCTGTTGCCAAAGTTGATCATTCCTACTGCAGTGGAGTTTGTCAACCTAAGATTCTTATAAGGAACAAAATAACTTTATCCACAGTTCTTAATATTCACTAATAATATGATTTCTCTGTATTTTGCCGTCACACTCTAATTGAGCAAATGCAAACCTCCCAAGGGATTTTCTTTTAAAAATAAATTATTTATAAGTAAGTGTCAGTGAGTTTCCGGTACATTTTTATTTTAAAAGTTCACTGATTATGTTCCATTCAAAAGATACAGAGCAAGAAAAAATAAGGACCTAAGGGAATTTGTGCTTTCAGTGATGCTAATGACTAAGGCTCTGGTCATGTTGTCTAGATTTAATAGTATATCCTATAGCCTTTTGGACTAATCAAATGAAAGTAGGGGATTTATGTTCCAGTGTGCTCTAAGAAGAAGGCTTAGAAGATTCCTGAAGTAATATCATCTGACATTCAAAGCTATTTGATTGCAGCTTCTGAACATTCCTACCACATCTGTATTCAGCGTGTGGTAATCTGAATTTTGTGATATTTTGAGGCTGACTAATACATGGTATTGGTCTTTTCCTTCTTTTTTTCCGGCTCTGCAGTGCTGATTGCTTTCATATCACTAAGGCAAAAATGTTGCGAGTACATTCAAAATTGCTAACATTAGAAAAATCCCAGAGTCACCAGCATATTGGGGACTATTATGTAGTATTTAGGGATCTGAAATTTAAGGGAAAGAAATGGAAGCCTTATTGTATACTAATGGTAAGCAATTTTCCACCACTGCAAATTCTGCTAGGACAGTGCAAAAGCTGCTGTTAATATATTTTCAGAGGACAAAATGCTGATGTAAATACATTTGTGAGATTGTATTATTCTGATGATTTTATTTTTACTAATATGATATGGCACGGCTGACATAAAGGCAACTTTAATCCTCTACACTCATCTTCTTCCTGCTCTTCCACCTCACTTTTCAATCATCGTATAGGTACTCTACTCAAGTTACATTCTGCTGTATTACTTGACTGCAGAGAAAACTAGTATCTTCAGCAATTTTTGATGGCTAAAGGACTGGACAATTTTACAGCGTGGTGACAGAGTCAGGCTACCGGCTGTTGCCTGACCACGATGTGATAAATCCAAGAGACAGTGCAGATATTCAAAAACACTGAGCCCACCAGCATGGAGCATCTCAAACTTCCAATCATCATACCAATTTTGACAGGACAGGGATCTTTTACCTCTCCAGGAAAAACACCATTTGTAGGTAAGTGGATGCTCCAGTTCATGCGCCAGCTATTTTTGCACTTGGGATTTCTAGCCTGCCTTTGTTCCAGCACTGTCCTAGAAGTTTTAAGGAAATAAAAGCCGTTTTGCTCAAAATCTATACAGATATTTCATGATAAATGCCCTCATCTTCTCACCACGACTGCTGCTAGCTCTTATAACGGAAACTAAACTAGGACCTCTGCAAGCACAGGGCACAGCACTGGGTATGTCCTTGCCTGTGTAACGCAGCTCTTGCAAGCAGGAACCATCCAGTCCTTGCTTTGCAGACACAAAAAAAAAATAACAAACCAAACTTGAGAAAGAAGTCCTTCTCATTCTGCTGGTAGGGAGGAAGACAAATGAAAGTTAAAAAAATGTAATAAATGCTGGATTCTGACTATTCACTGGTACAGCCTGTGCAGCGGTGAGGTCTGGTGGCTCTGTGGGACAGGGCAGTGGGACCAGCGCGGCTGGCTAAACCCAGCTCCCAGCTATGAAAGAGTTCAGGAAGCTGAAGGTGAAGTGACCTGTGATTCACTGCTCTGGAGGCCTTGGAACAAACGTTTCTGTACACATCTTACTAGTTTCTGTGCTGTCTCTGCCTCACCCTCCTTCTAACACTGAGTGGTGCGAGGGTTGCTGAGCAATGCCTCGGCAAGGTCCCCGCGTCCCCCAGCAAAGCGATCCTCTTGCGGGCTGCTCCACCCCAGAGCCGGCAGGTGTCCCGCAGGACTATCTGCAAGTGGTGCTTTCTGAGGTACGAAAGAACGGGGAAAGGTCTCCTCTACACCTTTTTAATAACCACCCCCTTGGAAAAGAGAGAGAGACACCTCTGAGGTGGCAGTCGGTGAGAGAGGTCAGAAAACCTCCGTTTCACACAGACTTTTGCTTTGAAGGTTTGGGAAGGGTAGCCTGGTCTTTCTCACATTGCAGAGCCACTAGCTTAGGGTGTTTTGTCATGGCAGCAAACAAGCAAAACAGCTTTTAATAAATGGGGTAAGTCAATGCCTTTGTTACCACTCCTGTACCTAACCATTGTCCTGAACCAAAACCAATTAAAACAGGGATTATACTTCAACAGCTGCATTTGTGGTGATACGTATGCGTAGTAGAACTCAGCTGTGCACTCAGAAGCTGATCTATTTTTTAACATCTTGTTATAATTAGGACTGCATGATTTACAATGAATTATTTATTTGATTAATTTCATCCTTTTTTCTTTTCTATCAATGAATTGTCTACAGACAGCGTGTTGAATTCTTGAATTCATTTTTAATTTAAATAGTATCTTTGATGATTAACTTGGGGTCTGTAAGTTATTCGTCATTTGCTAATATTCACAACTCAAAATTTGTCCAGCGGCATGCTATTTTTTGAGGCTCAGAAGACATATGGACTCTTTTCCCCTTCCTCTTTGGAACAATATGCGTACTATAGCATTACATACACTTTGTAAATTTTACTATTACATATCCAGTCTTATATTGTTTTGTAGTTAAAATATGAATTAAAAAAAAAAAAGAACTCCTGATCCTAAGCTTTACAATTTGAACCCTAATGTGATTTTGAAAAAAACTTGAAATAAAAAATCAAGACAGAAAAAAATGCTTCCAGATATTTAGAAAATAAACTCTGGTAAGCAAAGACAGAATATTATAACAGGCTAAAGAAGGATTTGGAGAAGTCCAATGCTGGATACTTGTATACAATTTTTCAAACCAGATGTTTTCACTGATTTGTTTCCTAAAAATGCATCATGCGGTCCCATGCTTTAGTTGGCACAATAGACAATCCCTAACGTGCTAATGGAAACACGGACAAAAGCAGTTACAAGCACAGAAATTCATCTTAGTCATGGAGGATGTATGATGATATAATATATGTCACATAGTAAAATACCTTCTTTGCCTCATCTCATACAACCTAAAGCACCACTCTACAAAAATCTGCTATCCTAAGAACATTCATCCTGAGGTAAGAATGTATTTATAATGTGAATAATTTATTTGGCGACAATTTCCCGGTCTGCAGCGACTCATTACTTGCAAATAACAAATATTCACAAGTTGCCACCGTGCAATATGGCACAGTTTCTGCGATGTACAGGCCTCCAAGCCTTCCTCTCCACCTCTCACACGCAGCGCTTACACTTGGGTACCTACAACACTCAAGTTTATACAACTGTTAGTACAGAATTCTGTTTGTCTTATCAGGTGAAGAGGTTTTTAACCCTCAAGCTATTTTTAATCTTCTGGGTGTTCTTAATCCTTGAAAAAGGATGCTCTGTTAATTTCCCGTTTTAGTCAGCAGGAGGAGAGGGCAGACAATATAATAAGCACACAGCTGATTGCACATAGGATGACTTGTAAACTTGCCTGTAAATTCTACCACAAATTATTAACAAGCAGCTGCAATGTTCTTACCGAGAAAAAAAACCCTACTTACATAACAGTACATCACGATAGATGCTGAGTATTCACACAGATGTATTTTTAGCCAGTTCCTATGGAAACGTGACTTACGTGATCACCCTCCATACATGTTCCTCAATAAATTTTGACCTCATTGGCTAATTTCAGCTGCCTCTGACAGGATGGTGGAGTGCTCAGGTTAGGTGAAGCCCTCCCGTTTGTGCAAGGCAGTTGGGTGCCCCGGCAGTCGCTCTCACTAGAGGAGGACTGCTGGCTGAGCTCAGCCTCTACCAGCCACCAGAGAGTATGCTGACTGAGGCACGAAACAAGGTGAGGAAAGAAGATAGCGTATACCCCAGTCATAGGAAGGATGTCGTTTGGAGCTCATAAGCTACCATGAAACACAAATCCGTGAGAAACAAGACTTCATTGGTCCAGATGCTTACGGAAGTTTATGTCTGAAAAGTACAAGGTACTCCACTGCCCTAGAATTAGTTTAAATCTTGAATAGGAAAGATGACCAAAACACTGTGGTTTTAGTTACAGCATAAAATCACGAAAGCTCAAGTCTGTTCGTGCCTTTGACATATTAAGCTGCTGAGCGCACCTGACCCTTGAAGCTGCAAGCACAAATGTAGAGGCTTTACTTTAAAGCATGCAAGAATGTCCTGTTTAAGCAGGTTGAGAGAGACCTGGTGCTCACAATCTTCTAAAGGACCCTTCTTTAGACCCTTTAAAATCTATCCATGGCCTGGACGATCTGTAAGTCTCCCTCAGTGAGCCCACCAAGTTCTTTCCCTGCACAGTCCTTATCTTTCCAATCTTATGAAGGTAAGCAGCCTGGCAAGCAGTTCAAACAGTCACATTTAGGAGAATGTGCAGCTTGGACAAAGTTTCCCTCTTATTCTAAGGGAGAAAAAAGGGACAGCAGTGGTCCAAGGGAGCCTCTTACAGTGACCACTTCCCACCTCTTGCCTAGACACCAGAACCAGAAAGGTGACAAACTCAAGGAAGAAGAAAACCCGAACAACCCATCTTCAAATGAATGCTGTCCCCTCTAGTGGGTCACACCAAGCAGGTCCCACCAGGAAATCCAGGGAGACCAAACTTCCACTCATTCCTATCTCCTACCCCAGTTTTCTTAGTAGATCAGTAGAGAACACACATGATGACAAGACTCTTCCTTCTGCCTGCTTACTCTTCCACAGCTTCAAAATGAATCCCAGCCACAGCCCTGAAAGGTGGCTCCCTGTACTCCTTGGCATGAGAATGGGAAGACTCCTGAAGGGCTGGAGCAGCCCCTTGGATCCAGTTCACTCCTATGTGTCATGCCAGATCCAAACCTCCTCCTCCAAGGTGGCCAACATTCAAATGCACCAGATTTTTAATCACTTTCCAAACAAAAGTCAGTTACAGGACCTCAATTCCTCAGCAGCATTCACGCACCAAATGAAACCATTTATCACATAGTGCCGATTTTACCTTTTTACCCTGCTTATCCTCACCGTGGCTCTGCCCATAAGCCACCACTCTCCCTTCCGTCCCGTGGAAGTACACATCGTTAGCACCAGGCTGATGGTCAAAGATCCTATACATTGCACTGTATATCACATCCCACAGCAACTGTGCAGGGAATGCACACACCAAGTTAAGTCTTCTGGATCAGCCTCCAGACTCACCCCTTTCCTCCACCGACTACACAAAGTACAATCAGGTGCTCTGAATGGCAAGTAAATGAAACGCCTGCAGCAACCAGAGGAAGCCTGTTAATAACATCGACTTCAGTTACAGCTCTCTGCTATTCACAATCTGTTTTAACCCTGCAAAGATTTGAAACAACCTACAAGTAACAGCAGCAACTCAGCTAAAACTAGAAACCCATGGAAGTTTCAGCAAACTGCAAGTGACTTTCACTTTCAGCAGCTTTTATAATATACGTGCGGTTATTCCAGTGCATGTTATTCCAGTGACACTCAGCAAAACCAAGTGATTTTTTTTTAATATTATCACACTAATAAGAGAGACATTAAGATTCTACGCACAAGGATAGGAGCAGTAATAATGAGGGAATTTTCTCCAGCACTGCATTTAATTTAAAAGTGACGAGATTAGTACATAAGCTCTTCTGGACACTCTAGGAGTTGGTATCTTGCTCCGTGGGTGTGTACACACGTCTGTCTTCTTCTGTGTGGCTCTCACACCTGCAGCTGATAATCATATGCAGTTTCAAATGAGTTGAGAAAATTAAAATTACCTTCAGAAGGAAGGAAAATGCATTTGACATACCTCTCATTCCAGCACTTGCGAGACTCGCTATAATTACCACTGTGAGCTCGCAGGCAGATGGCAAACACGGCAGCACCTTGAATTCAGTCAGCAGGACACTGCAGAAATGCTCTCACTAACATTTTGTTCAAGATGTTTCAACACACAAATCTAAAAACTGGCAACCACGATAGAACTACTGCGATTATTAGTGAGCCTTAAATAACGAGCACGTTACATCTCCACCGGTCTTCTGCATCTCTCTGTACCCACAGAGTGCCATGTCATACCCCACCTAGCTCTATGTGCATAGCCCCAATTAATGTTATTACAGATACCAAGATAAAACAAAGAATCAACACAAGCAGACAAGGTTGAAAAGTGCCAGATTCTGCTCCAAGGGGGGAAAAAAAAAAAAATCTTGCTCATGTCAGGGAAATAATTTGGAGGCTCAGAAGCTTGGGCAACAGTGGCATCCAAGTGACCTGGAGGTTGCCAGCTGCCCGAGTCATACTGAGCTTTTCATATGGCAAAGGGGGGAAGGGGAGGGGGAAAGGAGAGCTTTGGGAAGATAAGGCTTTGAAAAAAAAAGAACTAACAGGCTAAATATCCAGCTGCCTTAAGGCAGGGGGGTTATCTCTGTTCATTTTTTTAATCCACCTGGCTCCTTGGCTAGGGGATTTGGGAATATCTCTTTGCACAAGAAATCTCTTCCTGTGGAACTGTGGAATAATTTAAGAGGTTGTAAAGGAAAGGGTGCTTATATGTCTGAACATCCTTATGAAACTAATACCAGAGTCCTACTGCAATGACAGAAACAGACAGAAGAGGGTTAGCTATGTTCTTTTGCTCCCATTTCAAAAGAAATGTCATTTAAGCTGGTGGGATTTTTTTTATTCTGTTTGCTACACAGGATGTGTTTTTGCAGATCTGGACTCCCTCTCTGTATGGTTACAGTGCTGGAAAAGCAAACAGTGGCTCTTCAGCTGCTGTTGCAGAGCAGTCAGCTCCCAGGCTGCTGATTTACACTGCCATAGGAATGAACATTTTACAGTATTTCCACAGCGAACTCCTATTACTCTGTGTAAGGATGAAGTGATTACAGCAGCTGTCCCTAAGCACAATGAATTCTCCTTCCCCAAATCACTTTAGTCCATGTTATTTCCACCCTAAATTGTTTGCATAACTTAAAGAAATGGCTAAAGAGTTTGTACTGCAAAGGTAAAACAATTCCTGCTGTTTGCTAGCTGTTTATGCTTGTACACCGTTAGGTTTCATTTTAACCCACAAAAAGAGGTACTTTTAGTGATATCATGCATAAGAGTAACTTTAAAATTAATAAAGCAGATGGTGCTTTGCAAAGAAAGAGCATTTCTCCCATGCCTTTCACTCAGAATGAACTGGTGTGAGAGCAAAATCAGGGTCACTATCCCTACCACCATGATTTAAGCACAAAGTCAAAGCATCTATTGTTTGCAGCACAGGGTGTCTCAGCTGCAGCAACAGACAGCAAACGCAGTATATGGCATATAAAGTGTAGATAAAAGTTCAGCTTTTGTTCTTGGACTGAGATGCTCAGAAAATTAGAAACTCTGCTTCTTATATATTTAACAAGTAACAGCAAACATGGAGCTTTTGATGATGTGAAGGAGTAGATTACTGGTACATGCTCTCACTACCTTGACCTTGTATCTGCAAAGGCTGGGGGGAATCGAGTGGTAATTCCTCTTTGATTGACAAGCCATGCCACATAACTGATCATAAAGTGCCTTACCACTGCTGCCAATACTGGCTTTTGATCAATCTTGACAATACATTTTACATGTAAACGTATCTTTTGTTGCAAATATGTGCAGTAAGTAATAAACACCTGCTTTCATGCCACCTAGATCTCCAGGCAATCACCACTTACGCTTTATTGCAGAGAAATTAGATGAGGTCCAGGCTGTCCCTTGTCTCATTAAATTTATCTTAGAGTAAAACTAAGGTATCTTCTGTTTTCTTCATGATCATGAAAGTGTGACACATACTGTGGGGTTAAAAAATGTTAGCAATATTTAGCACCTTGGAAAAGACATCTGGGGTTTGGCCTCAAATAGCATGCAATGACTCCTGTGGCAATCACTTCTGTCCCACAGAAATGGGTTTGAATCCCCCGCAATGGGGTAAGAAAAAAAGTCACTCCCACTTGCTTGGTGAAACACCTTGGCTATGTTGGCATCATCACCTGCTTTTGAAGGAAATCAATGAAGTGGTGTTTTGTAGTGAGTATGGCCCTGTGGGTATGTATACAGGCTACATGGATACCAGGACTAAGGACTCTGGTGCTCTGATGTGTTAAAACCTGCCAGGAGTAAGCTGCCGTTTCTTGGTTTGGTCAGTCTGAGCTTTACTGAAGTGTTGAAAAGAACAGAAGGCAGGAAAGTAACAAAGCAAAGAGGATGTATTTGCTGAATATATATTTTCATAACCTAGATAGCTGTAGATAGCAAGTTAGAGCATCCTATTTCTGATATAAACAACAGCAAATTAGTATATGAGGTATACAGAGGCTACGCCTCGGCCAGAGGTCACAAAAATAGCACAGGAAAAATAATCTGAGGGCAGGGGGAAGCGTCAGCATTTTAACAAGCTTTGCATAATACTGTGACAAGAGCTACAGCAAACAAACCACACAGATCAAGAATCCAGAAGGGTGCACACAGCATTCAGATCAGAGCAAGGGTGTTCAGCAGGCACAACAGCTGCTGATCAAAGCACAACGTCCTCCCCATCACCGAGCAGCACCGTTCCTTTGCTAAAAGCCCTTTAGCACAACATAGCAGGAAGCACGCACTTTGAGGAGGAGCAAAGTTTGAAGAAGACAGAACAGAAATGCACCAGGTACTGGGGCAATTAGTACCAAGAAACAAATTTTATTTCCTGCTCACCCTTTCATGCCATCAAATAGGCAGCCCACAGAGGATGAGGGGAAAATACTCTGAAAGGTCATAGGTAAGGCTTACAAACTGACCATAAGGCAGCAACAAACTTTAACGTTTTTACATAATATAGATCTATATCTACTGCAAATCAGTCCCAACTGTTGATACAGTTACATTACAGTACATCACTATTGGCAATGGACATTCTCCCTGACTCGAGCTGGCACGAAGGAAGCCCAGAACTGGGACATTTCCACTCTCAACACTGTAAATGCCTTCACAGATAATACACATTTACATTTTCAGTTAACATAATATTCTTTCAGTATCCACCAGATTTTGCCAATGAATGTTCTAGCATTACCAGTTTTGAAGCATTGTTAATGATAAAAATTACATCTATAGCACTTTATATTTTCAGGGTCCTTTCAGTTAATTAGTTAATAAATGAATTGATCCTTAACAATGTAAGTAGATTGCTATTTAGATAACCATTTTTAAGTGGATAACCCAAGGCAAGGCAGAGGTTAAGGAGCTTGCCTATGATATTACAGTGGAGGAAATAGCATAGTCAAGATTAAACCAAAATTAAGTGCTGATTATTAAAAGATTAAAGTATACCAACAAGCGAGGCAGAGGCTATTCTTTTTAGGGGAATTTAAACTTCCATGTGTTAAGTGGAAAAAATAACACAAAGATATCTTCAAATCCAATTTACAGCAGTGAATTAAGGTCATGCTGAATTTGACTTAAATAATGTAGGCAGAAATCTTCACTGAATACCACAACAAGCCACAAAAGAAATACTGAAAAGTCAGTCAGGATTGATTTATTCTACAGCTTCTGAAAATACGGTTTAAAACTTCCACAGAGAGTTGTACTCCTTTACGAGACAGAGAGACAAGGTAAGTTTTCTTCAGCTTATTTAGAAGCTCTTAGAAAAAAACGGCAGCTTTGCAAGTCTCTGTGTTGAAATAAAACTTGTAGAAATACATGCAAGTCAGTAAATTTCCTAGAAAATTATTTTAATCTGCAGGCCAAAATAATTTCAGATAGCAGAGAGTTACACTGTCATAACATACAATGTTTTCTCACATGGAAGTAATCCTGTAGCACTTGAAAGGACATATAGAAAAGTATTGCTGTATTGGTCCAGAAACAGGGTCTTAAAGATTTCCACATGGAAACCTATCCAGACACCTCTTCCATGCCATTGCTTTCCAGTAAGAAGTGGAGCAATTCCTTATTCACGCTGATGGAAATGAGGAAAAGAACCTCATTTTTTATTAAAAATATAAAATGCAGGATCCCCAGCCACAGTGGGAAACTGCATGATCAGAAACTGCAGAGTGCTGCCTTCCAGGGAACTATTAGATGTTCATCATCCCTGCTTACCAGCAGCTAATCCTGCCATTGCACAGTTTTCTTAAAGTCAACTCATTATCAGACTGTATATTTAAATCTCAAGTAAAGAAATGTTTTGTGGACTTATACAAGTACCTGTTTGAGTTCATCCAGAACTAATGAGAATTATTGCAGATGACCACTGCTGGGCTCTGGCAATGTAAATCGGGGAAATTTCTGCATCACTTATTTTCACTCTGTGTGACCAGCAGACACCGTAACTCCTGAGTCTCTGTGTTTTAGGTGCTACAGTCGCTTGGATGCTTTGCATAGAGAAGCAATTAAAAGTAAAAGGTGTCATCTATTTCACCTTGCATTCCTTATGAAAGTAAATTTTTTTTTTCCAGGCCTGGCTCAGTAGTTGTACGGAATATTTTCAAGGTCCAATAAGCAGGTAATTTATAGACACAGAGGAAAAAATGGAAAATAAAAAGTAAGGGAAAAGTACTAAAGAACTGAGTTGGCCTTGGATATATTTTTTCACAAGTGGCAGACAGTAACATTTCTGGAGATGTATAAGTAACAGAATAAGAGATGACCTTACCTACTGGTTGTAGCAACAAGATGAGTAGTAGTTAAAGGGGTCAGATTGCTATCCTGGCTGAGTTACCCACCTAATGGGAAACCTCAGTAAAATCGGTTGATGTTAACCTGCCTGATCAGTTAAACCATAATAAAAAGTTAAGATGAGGAACCGAATGTGACACATTCTCTGCAGGAAAGCTGGTTCAAAGATTTACAAAAAGAACATTATGCTTGAACAAATCACTTCCGTTTTGGTGCCATAAATCAGCAGAACTTAACAGAGGCACTTCACTGCCTTTCTACCTTTGGATAGTCTGTTTTGAAAATTATAATTCTAGGCAGAGGAAAGACATGGTTAAGAACACAAATCAGCACATTCTTTCATATAATTTAAACTATAGAAGTGAAATTGCAGTGGAGTTAATGGTTTCTAAAGTAGTTGCTACAAGAAGTAGCTCCCTCTTCTTGCACGGTTTTCATGGTAAAAAGAAAAAGAAAGAAAAAAAAGGTTCAGTAATTCTATAAGAAGCAATGGGAGTTTTATGGGCGTAGTGATAAAATTTGGTTCAGCATCTCATTTTGCCACACCTTATTTATGAATTCTCTCCAGTCAGTTCCTGTGGTGGGACATGATGGAGAGTTGGGTACCCTGCTTAGCATATTTCCCATTGCCATCTAAGGTAAAAGGTCACTGATGCACAGGGATTTTAGATTCTAGTTAGACATTCACCTAATAACATATGAGTCATTCTTGTTACTATGCAAATGTCTTTCTTTACCTGAAGGCAAATTCCTGCCTTTTAATATTTAAATCCTATCTAGTTTTCATCGATTTCTAAACACCACCACATCTTTGAAGTTTTGTGAAGAATACATTGAGGGACAAAAAGTCTCGCTCTCTTTTTCCCTCCCCTTGTCTAATAATGGGATTTTTGACTTATTTTACCAAAGGAAAACGTTCTTGATTCAGACAGTAAGGAAATCTCAGTTTAGCTATTAGATAAAATAGTAAATTAGAACAACTTCCCTCCTTGAGCGAAGGAGATGACACTAAAGACAGAACTGAAGACAGCCACTGCCATACCTCACTTTTCAAGACCACACCCCAGTGATAGATCTCTCTAGCACATGGTGCGTTTGCTGCATGATGGCAAAGTCTAATGCACGCTAAACTGGCACACCTAAAACTGGCGCTCCTTTGCCCCCGGCTAACCAAGGCAGACACAGTAAGGATAAGGTGTTTCTTAAATCTGCTTTTTCCTCCGACAGCTTCTTCACAGCTACAAGAAATGCCTCTGTCTCCTCGGGGCTCACAGCTCAAAAACTCTTCAAGACTGGCATCTGTTCTCTCTCATAGAAAGGAGGTGAGCCGTTTTCATTGGGATTTTTTTGAACCATTGGCAAGTAATACAACTTCCATGATGACCTTCTTGGAAGAGTACCAACCTGGGGAGTTGATCCAGTCCCTTGCCTGGGCAGTTTGCTTTTGAGTCAGGATAAGGGTGAGCAAGGAATGAGCTGAGTTCCACAGAAATAATCCAGATATCTAGATCTGTCCCCAGAAGCTCTGTTTTTATTCTGACACTGTTATAAACAAACAATAACACCACCACAGAAGCCTGCTGGCATAAGCACATCTGAGTAAGACCATAATCAGACCCACCGAGTCTTTCACTGCACTCACTTAGGGTTGAAATGAGATGATATTGCTACAGGCAGGGATACTGCAATCAGCTGCAAAGTTCACTTGAATGTGGTCATTTTTCATGAAGCATTCTCTCTCCAAACAACGGAAGATAAGGGAACAAAGGCCTGTTGCCTCCAAATCAGCTATGTTATTGCCTATGTCAAGCTTGAATCATGGTGCAAATCCACTTTCATAGCCATGCATATAGTCCGTTGGCCTTTGAACCACACTGGTCTGGTTTCTAAAGCAGAGCCTAAGTTTGCAGTGGAGATGCAGCGCTTAAATCCGATTTCCAGTGTGGAACTGCAGTGAAGATCCAAAGGCTTTTGGCCCAGAAAGCCCTTTACTCAATACTGAGTACAGCAAATGGAAACCCGCCCTGAGGACCTAACACCAAACCTTTGCAAAGCTGCAAGCTGTTCAGAAAATAGTTGAAACTGGGCAGTGAAAAAAAGTCTGGGCCATTTACATGCATGCCTTGCTCTCTATGGATTCACCGTGGCACTTGGAGCAGCACAGGAAACACCAGGATGATGCACATTTCTCATTTGGTGATAACCCTCTGCCTACGCATCCCCTCCCTGCCCCAGAGCATAACAGAGCAATCAATCATCCACTGAGAGAGTGTGACAAAGAGAGGGCTCTAAGCTGTAACTGCTCTTGCAAGGCCACATCACCTGTTTCAGCAGCCCTGGGCCGCAATCTGCTAATTACAAACGGGCTGAAGAGAACTTTGCCACCCCTTAATGAAAATATCCCTGACCAGGCTGAAAGGAAAAAGCCAGGAACTCTGCTCCCTTCACCACAGAGGCACTGGCAAGGGCAAAGGGGTCAAGACATTTGTAGTCCAGCCTTTAGCACCCTGAGCAACCACTTCTGCTCCCCTAAGGGCCATCCCTTGGGCAGGTGCCGAGGTGCTGCAGCCTGTGCAAGCCCAGCCTGGGCAGTGTCAGTGATTCTGAGGTTGTTTTCCCATGGTTTTCTAAGCCCCACTCAGGAGATCATCTGAATCGGTAAATGCCCTCCAAGTCATGTTCCCAGTAGCAGGACCACAGTTGTATAACCTTTACTTTTATGTTTCAGCAGCATCCAACTCTGTCTTAATTCAATTTATAAGCCAGTTTTCCATGTAGCACCTGTGGAATTTCTGAAGTGCATTTACATATGATTATTGGCTTTCACTTCAGGCAAGAGAAGCAAATGAAAAGTGCAAGTCACTGCAATGACTCAGAGGTATAGCAAAGTAGAATTTGAGTCTTAGCTTAATCACCTGAAAGAGCCAAGAAGGACTAAAGAAACTAATATTATAAACTCTAGGAAACATGAATCCTTCATCCCAAAATGATTTACTAAACAATAGATAATGGTAAAGAATATTTATTTTGGCGTTCTACACAATTTGTTTTATTTATTATTTTTAAAGAAAATTACTGGCAAAACTAGCTGTGATGCACAGATAACTACAAAAATATTTGTTTTCAACAATTAGAATCAATTTCACACCTGGATGTGAGAAAATAATATTTGTTTTCCTGCTGCTTCTGACTAATATGCCTTGGCAAAATACAGAAAATAAGGAAGGCTTCTTCAGTTTCTTTTTCTTCAGATAATTTTGCATTTAGTGCTCATATTTACTTTGGTTAAAGACCAGGGAAAAAGGAAAACTGACGCTGGCCAAGCAGAACCATATAACCATTTAGCTGCTCTATTTTTTTACCAGCTCCTATACTCTTCTGCGTCAGAGACATCAGAGCTGTAGGGCAGCTGGAAAGAGGAACAAAACAGTGGACAAAAACAGCTGGGTGAGAACTGGATGCTAGAATAATGCAGAGACACAAATGCATAGGGAAAAAATCACATCAGGTTTAAAAAGAGACAGAATAGTAAAGAGATCCCCGAAAGTCTGGAAAGGAATAACTTATTGCTTAGTATAAGAATCAGAACAATTCACCAAGCTATCCTGACATAGTATTATGATACTTTTGACTCAGGTGCAGGGAAAAGAGGAATATATTTAAAATGTGGCAAATAATTCACAGAGATATTAAGTTAGTCCACCTGAAAATAGGACATAGATCTCTGGGACTTCTCTCAGTATCAGATTTAGAGAAAGTATTTCATATTTTGATAGGTCATTTAAAAGCAAACATCTTCTATCTGACTCTAAGTGCTTTACCTATTTGAACCAAGTGGTTATTAAAGCTCCCCATTCTAAATATCTTTTTGTTTTCCAAGGGCAAACATAGATGGTGCAAAGCAGTGTAGTGCAAGAGATACCCAGGCAAACTGAGGGTGAGAGGCAGTGTCTAGGTGGTACAGGGCTGTCTCACGCATGGCTATAGCTGGGGTCTGGCCAGCAGTAGGACTTGTGCACCAGCACATGCATGAACACAGATTCAAGCGCTGCATTTGCTAGTAAGCCCAGTATCCTGTTCAGTATCCTGAATTTGCTCGGCAATTTTTCTCAGAGCAGTCCAATAAACACCCAGCAGTCACAAGCTGCAGCATAGAAAGTTCTGGTGAGATACAAAGAAAAATTTCTTCACAGTGGACCAGCGCTGAAACTAGGGCCCAGAAAGATTGTGCAATATCCATCCTTGGAGGTTCTTAAAGCTTGATTAGACAAGAATCCAAGTAACCTGGTTTAGCTTTGAAATTGGCCCTCCTTTGAGCAGAGGGTGGACCAGAGGACCTAGAGGTCCTTTCTAACATGAATTATTCAATTATACTAAATGGTGGTGATGTACTGATGATATCCTCACAGCACTGGGAAAAGACAGGCAAACAGGATTTTCAAAATCTATCAGTCCCTGGATATTAAATCTACTTTTGCAGGCCAAGCCACCACATAAAAAGAAGTTACTTCAGCCTTCCTCATCAACGCCAGTATCGCAGGCATCTCACCAACTCCATTTTCCCTGAGCCCTTTGCTCCATGTCCTCTGACTCATCCATAACATGCTCCCTGTGACAGCACTTCCACAGATCTGAAATAAGGAAATCCCTTCCCCTTTATGCGTTCCCCACTCTTTTTCCCAGTACCTCCAGGAATTTTGCAAAACCTTCCCCACTGCTGAATTTCCACCTTTCCACTGCATTCACCTTCGCTCCAAACACCTGACAAGTGTCAAGCTAGAAACATCTAGCAATTGTGGCAAGTGATAAAACCTTGCACATAATTTTTATCTGGTATAACAGGCCACCATAAGGCATTATGCAACTGACCCAGTTTGAGGCATTTAAAATAACAGAGTTTTACAAAACATGTCTGTTGTAATCTACTGAGGACTGATCCTGTCCCCACTGAGAATCAATAACCATATTACTGGAGGCAGAACCAGACCCCATACATCAGCACCGCCCATCCGTATTCTAAATAAGTTGTACAAGGAAACATATTAGTATCTAATCTTGGTTCTTTGGCACCTAAATAAGCCTCATCACCATAGCAACAGATGGCTTCACAATCTTTAATGCCTTTATTTTCACAAGCCCTCTGAGAAATAGAGGAGGACAGCTGTCCCCGTTTTACAACTGAGTAACTGCGATGCAGAAAGGCAAAGTGATCGGGCCCCAAATCTTTCAGGGAACCTACAGAGAGTGGGATGTCAGGGCACCAGGTCTCCCAAGCATCCTGCCAGTACCCCAATCTCCTACCCCATCCTTGCTTCTGAAAGTTCCTCCTATGTCTATGGTTACATGGACACAGCCTCTGAAAACCAGGCTTTTACATATAGAGGCTCTGGCCTCCTGAAAGCCTGGACTATCACTTCATAGACTGAGCTGCATTTTTTTTTTTTTTTTTTTTTTCATAAGATTTATCTGCACAGGAGGTTGAACCACAGAGGAAGTCCAACGGGATTTGGAAAATGGCTTTGGCTGATTCAGTAAACCAGAAAGCAATGATGATGCTGTGTAAATCCCACCAGTTTGTTAAAATATTAACAGGTTGCAAAGGGACCCAATTCTGTGCTTCCTTTCCATTTTCCATAGCATTTCACAAGAATCAGACTTCTGCACTCTACATGGCATGCACTCTAGGGAACATAAACATTAAGGCAGCTGGCAAAACTAACGTCTATCCAGTTGTTCTTCCCTGTGAATTAGTTACCGAAAAAAGATAAAGTCCACAACCTGGAAAGAGCAAAAGTGTGTCCCACACCTGTGCTTTTGTGTATGTTTTGCTGCCCATCCTTCTGAGAGGGATGAACACAGAGGACCTCCCTGCCTGCTTCCCCTTGGCTGCATCAGACGGCAGTGAGTTATCCCAGGCAGGCATGAGCTATGCAAAGAGCCATGTGTAGCCTTTCTGTATAATCTAAACCTGTAGTGTTTTATAGGTCTCTTCCTTTCCAGGCATAAAATTCCAGTTTCCAAATGTGGGATATTCTGATCTGGGCCTGTGTTAGGCTGTTTCAGAACAATTTGTTATCAGGTCAGGACTGGTTTCCATATCCATTCTGCATTGCTCTGTCTCTCCTCAAAGTTCAGGTAGTAGCTTGAGTCTCCTTTAATTATAATAGTTTATAGGTAAAACAGCTTTATTCATGAGATATCTATCTTTATTTTATGAGTTAAAAAAATGCCAGACAAGCTTCATTTATCAATATAATCTTTTTAGTTTACAATTAGCATCAGAGTCGTATATAAAACATCTCAACCTTAAAATGCCTCTACTTATCACAGCAGTCTACACTGTTTATATTTATGAGGCAATTTGCACAAATGCCTTTAGATTGATGCAATGATCACTTTTATTTCATTTTTCTACTTCTGGTATGTTGTGTTCCTCTTCCCTTTATACTGGCTTTTTTCAGGAAACTGCTTTATTCATTTCTCAGGAAGAACTGTTTTAAGAGAGGCAGATGGGAGCACCTACAAAGTGAAATATGGAAACTGTCTCTACATGGCATAAGTGTCCCCCTGGGTACTAGTGAACATTATATTTTTAAAAGGCATATTTTACTTTCAAAGTAGAAGCAATTACTTTTAATTGTGTTTCTCAGCATGAAAAACTCACAAAAAGCATGTTTTTCTCCTCCTCAAAGTCAGCCCTGTATATTAAAAACAGAAACACTCCAATACACACTAAAAAACAGGCCACAGTTGTCCTAGGAATATATAGCAGCGCTGCTAAGCATGACTACGTAAAGCAGATATGTTAAGTATGAAGTTGCCTTAGGTTTATCTTGGCTGTCTTAACTTTGATGAGATTAGAGTTGCAGAATCAAATGCAAATACAGTCCCCTGTTTCACTACAATAAACCTTGGCACTTCTTTAAACTACCAAAACATGTCAATGCTTTGCTCTATCAACTGGTTTTGAACATTAGCACTTTTTCCTTTAGTTATGCAGAAAAGGTTATTAAAGTCCAGGACAGATGCTTTAATCTGAAGATGGATTGCAGAGCTACATCACCAGAGAGATCTGATGTTATGCAGACAGCTCAACTCTGGCTATGTGATCGACCACTTTAATCCAACACACCTTAGTGGACCCTATGAGCCACGTTTAGTCTGGCAGTCACCGAAAAAAGTGTCAAGATCACACTGAGATGATCATGCTACTTTCTTTTGGGGTTGTCTTGTTGCCTCCCTTTAGAGGCAAAGACGACTTCTGTGGGATGCTAAGGTAATCCCTGGTAGTGGCTGCAGCATTGCTGGAGCCATCACCAATACGTGTGACCCAGCAGAAGGTAGGAGACAGAGATTCCTCAAGGATGAACAAAACAAGTCAGCCATAGTGAAGGTAGAAGTGGGAAACTAAAGGAGTTAAAGAAAAGATTTGGGACTGCAGGCACCTGCAGTGGGAGAAAACCTGGGTTTCATGTGTATCAGTTTGCATTTACAAAATAATGTCCCTAAAGACACTAGAATGTCCATTTTCATAACTATTGGCAAGGCTTAGCTCACACGGGAGCTAATGTATGGACTAGAGCATGGCTGGAAAGGAACATTTCCAACCTTTGTTCGTCCCACATAGAAAACAAACTTCCCTTAGACTGCTACTTGCACTTCCTTGACATAGTCTCCCTAGCAGATAGTGCAGCTAAATTAACAATTGCTTTTATCAAATCCATTTTTCTTGTGTATTCTACCTGCCCAGAGATATGTCTGAGACTGGGCTAGAATTTAATGGACACGAATTTAAACACTGCCTAGTGAGAAGCAACCAATAATCTCCATTATCCTTACTTTAAAGAGGTATTGGGAAATTACATCAAAATAAAGTGCTTATTTGAAAGATCTTGGAATCAGTTTCTTACCCATATTTAGCACTATTTAATTGAGGAACAAAGCCACTGAAGTGTAGGGTTTCACCCTCTGACATTTTGTTCAACAGAAAATTGAAAACCACAATGCCTGCCTGCACTGTTAAAACCTGATGTCAAACACATTAGAGATTTGCACATGTATAAAGCAACAAATAAAGAAAAACAAAAATAAAACAATACAATTTGAAGCCCTGGGAACTGCCCTACTTCATGAAAATAGCACTGTGCATCTCAATGAAGAGAAACAAAGGTTGTAAATAGCAATACTGTCTCAAGAGGTTGCCCTCAATTATACGAGGCTGCTATTGCAGATAGATATATTTTATGAAGAAACAAGCAACAGGTTCATAAAAACACACAGGAAGAGGAGACACAGGGCATGAATCTCTCCTCTTGCTTGAAAGGGATTGGGAGAACACAACTGGAGCAGGTTGAGACTGTGAACATGGCACATCCAAGACAGATGGGTTTCCCATTTCCTGATAGACAGAATGCTGTTGGGAGAGGAAGTCACACATGCTGGAAGGAATGATGCAGGGTTTCTCAAAGGTTAACTAGGCACTGTGAGTAGAGCTACCTGTTAGTTTAGTATACTGGCTTTGATTAGTAGATGTTGATGAACAGCACATTGCCAGACTCCTTGATCCATCTCCTCACCAGAGATCTCCTCTATTAAACACATCCCAAAAGATCTGACGTGTATGGCAATACGAACAAAGGGGACAGTCTGGGACAAAGAGGAGATTTAGAGAAATTACCATGGAAAAACCTGTGCAAGCAGAGGCTCAAATGTTGTACTCACTAGTATAAATTCACAGAGTATCTGTTGGATTCTGTGGCCTGAATTGAGGTTCATATTGATGAAAACTGGAGAAAACTCGGTCCGGTTATTTATCTTGTTCCTCACATCAAAAGGCAAACTTGGCAACCTCTGGCTAAAGGAAAATGGAGGTTCTTTCAATTAATATTCCCCTCACGCTAGCACACACAACCTGCCCCCTGCTCTCTCTGTCATTAATATAGTCACACTTTGCATACTCTTAAGCAGGTGATGTGATAACAACTGAATGCTGATACCTTGGCTCTGGGTTACTGTGTGGGCTTGGCTGCAAAGCTAAGCCACAACAGACATCCCTGCTTCTAGCAGATGGACAGAACTATTTCTAGTGTTTCTCCCCAGAACTGGGAAGCCCTTGGCCAAGAAAAGCCACAGGAGATTTCTGAATGGACTTTATTGGTTGCTCCGCTCTGGCTGTCAGAAAGTTCTTTCTCTTGGCTGCTTTCCTCATTAAGCCAGCAGTAGGGCACCTCGGCAAATGCTCAGCCACCAGAGAATTTAAGAATTCTGCAAACATCTACAAAGAATACAGGCATATCAAAGATATACCGGGAAGGTACTACAGAGGAGAAACGTCATTAGTAGTTTAGTGATTGAGATGAAGTAGGTAATAAAATATCCCTAATAATGTAACCTGCTTTCTTGGTATTCTGTAGGCACTGCCATAACTGACTTCAGAGATGATCTGAAAGATTCACATAACTAAGCACACTTATAGTAAAATTAATACATATATTTCAGCCTTACTACAGCTGCTGCTTAGCAATCAAGGAGGTAAAAATTCCTGCTCTGTGGCTCCAGAGTGACTCCACGTGCTGAATAGCCTTCAGTCCCACCTAGCAGATCGCAGTGTTTGTGGCTTGTCACTAAAACTGATAGAATTCAAAGACAAGCAAGATAAACTAGATGAAGGGACTCAGCTATAAAGAAGAATTAAACGTGCCAAGTGTCCATAACCTGTTCAAGCCATGAGGAAAGGCAGATATTGGTAGTCTGGAAATGCTCAAAATATACAATAACAAACACAGAGGGGACATGTTTAATATGCTCCAGGGAAATGGCTGGAATGAACAGTATGAAATTGTGGCTCCTGTGACAAATTTTGGGAGCAGTCCAGCTTTGCCGGTGTAGATTAGCTATCAGTCACTGTCCTCCGGTTAATCAGAATATTTCACAAGTAAGGATGAATTTTCAGAAGTGTTGTGCGGAATTAATTTTAGGTGAAATAAATCCAGTAGTGATGTAGCAAACTTTCCCGTTCTGGTGAGAACCTTCCTGCCAACTCAAGCAGCCCAAAACTCACACTGAGCTTCCCTGTTCTGAAGGATCAGTGCCAACTCAGTACAGAATGACTCTCCATACATTGCTGCATCAGAGCTCTTCGAAACAGTAGGCTTGATATCTCAAGTATTTCCTGATAGTGATTCCTATTAGGCAGTGGAATAGCCTCCTGAGAAAAAGATAAGGCAGCCTTATTGTTGAGAGAATACGAAACTAAGACAGCACAATACAAGAAACTACTCCAGAGAATAAAACCTGTAATGGCCTTGTTGATGACTGAACAAGGCTTTTCCATCTTTAACATCTACAGATGATGCACAAGTCCTTAGGAAAGCTGAAAGGATTCATATCACCCAAAGAATCCCAATATTATTTCATATTTAGAAAAACAACTTCTTGTTCTCCTAAAGGACAAAGTGAGGTCTATCTGAGGTAGTTGTTAGCATTACTCTTATGAACTGAATTCTAACCAGGTCTGATGTTCTGTTTTAATGTAAAGTATGCACAAACTTACAGAATGCTTAATTTTCATTAGCTAATACCTGCCATATTTTTCATTGCTGCTTTCACATTTTTCCTTTCTTTTCCACTGTAAATAGTGACCTCAAGGCAATATTGCTACATTATCTAAATTCCAAGCCCAGTTTACAGAAGTTATTCCTCTCAAGAATTGCTGAGTTCTGAATAAGATCTCAGTGATCATTCAGCAAGAAATCAGAGGACAAGTTGTTTGTCTAAAGCAATATCAGAAGAGATTTCCTTACATTTGTCAGAATCAACTGAAAAGTTTATGAAGCACAGCACTGTCAGCCACAATCACTCGCTCTCTGACATGAGAGACTGGAAGAAAGAAGGTGCTGATCTAAGACACAAGGGACTTCTTGACATTTACTTTTCACAAAAGATCCAGCTGTTCTAGAATTCAGGCTGACCAAATCTTGGAGAAAGAAACAGGCAAAGGCTGTTAAAAACTGTTCCCAGCCCAATATTCAGAAACAAAGAATGAACAGATGCCAAGAACCCCATCTGCCCTTCTCAGGAAATGCACCAAACATTGTTCTCTACTTTTCTGTATTCACAGTTGGAAGAGATTGCATATTTTTGTTAAAGGGTAAAGGGATGGTTTAATGCAAGTGCACAGAAAGTACAGGGAAGAGGTTTAAAGCAAACTACTGCTCAGAAAGTTTAGGAATATTTCACTTTCTCCTGCCAAAAACATCATCAACTATTCAAGTAACTTCCAGAGCACTTAGCTTCAGCTAAGAAGCCTGAAGAATAAAATAATAGAAATAAAGTAAATAGTAGAAACAGATAGTGGTTTTAAACCAGGGCTACAGCCTCCGTCTCCATCCACCATAGACAGGGCTAGACAAGACCATAGAATCCAGATCACACCCAGAAAAGAACTTCTAAATACAAATGCAAAATAACTGTGGACTCCACCATTTGTTCCCCTTCCTTTAATTGTTTACCAACTTCTGATTAAAAAAAAAAAAAAAAAAAGGCAAGAATATTTAAAGCATGACAATGGATGAGCATGCTAGCTTGACTCCTTTCCTCCCAGATAAATTGGCTGCTACCAGTATAGGACATTCCCCATGAAGCTGGGTGGTAACAGGTTTTCCTAAAGCCACAGATAAATTAGGCTGGATAAAACTGACATTAGATTGAGCCAGAATCTGTGTAACACTCCTTTGGTAAAAAACTTGAGTGGCAAAAGGTGATTTAAGACAAAAGCTACACCTATTTGTCTTTTCCAGATTTGTGCCAGAAAGACGGGCCCCGTCAACAGTTTGACATTAGGTTCTCATGTTCTCCTCCTTAGCTTTTTTTTGGTGTGTTTTTATAAGCTCTGCCCACTCACTTAAAATAATAATGAATAATTTACTAAAAAGAAAGTCAAAGAAAACATGAATCTGCCTTAATATTGGCATGTCAAATGACGTTTAACCGTTGCCTAGCACCATGGATTTCAATAGAGCATTTCCTCATCCCCATCAGCGTAAGTCAGAGAAGAAGCAGCAACACAATGAAACATTTGCAGAATCTTCTAAGTGGCTTACTTCATCTAAATGCTACAGTACTTCACTATAATAGGAACAATTATATGTGGATTTAGCTCAATTAAGCATCACCTTGGTAATGCTCTCTCTTTTGTTATCCAAAGATCATATGTTCAACAGGATGACTGAAGTTTACCCAGGAAGCCAACTCAATTTTCTAGCTTTGTATTTAAGTGAGCCAAGTTTAAAGAAATAATTTTAAAGCCTTAAACTAATTACTCTCCATTCACACTTGTTACTTCAAATATACGTGCCTCGATAGCTCACACACTGGCTACAACACACATTGGCTGTATTACTTGACAAGTCCCATCCAACTTTTTTCTGAACCTTATCCACACAATTGTATGTACTATGTTTAATGTTTGAAAAATGTTATTATGTCCCTACTGGTCACCTTTCCTCTATGCTAAGAAGCTGCTGTTCATTCAGTTGCATCTTTGAATCTCTGATCTTTCCTTTTGCTCTTCCATGAACGCTCCATAGTTGGTCCACATCTTCCTTGAAATGCAGTAGCCAAACCGGGCAAACCACTCTAGGTGAGTAGTTTGGCAGTATCTGAGCAACAAATTACTTCACATTTATGCATCCTAACATCATCTTTTCTTTTTCTTTTGTTTTTGTGATTCTGCCATGTTTCCCTTCACCCATTTTCCACAGGACTTAACCACCAGGCTTTACATGATTGATTGCTCCTATCCACTTGTAGTATCTTGCCTTGTCACTATTGCATAGCCTCTTTTTCAGACAGCTTCAATCTGTCGTTTAGAATTCATGTCTTCCCTTAAAATATTCTGGAGGTCCCTCGTGGATTACTGTCATCTGTGCACTTAACAAGCACGCTCTCTACCCTCTCTTCTAAGTGACTGATGAAAATATTCTGTAATATTGGGTCTAAGATAACCTCAGTATTTTAACTATAGGTAACTTGCTGTGGCATTTCAGCAGTGCTTTAGCCTTGGATGATGCTTCTCGGGCCAGCGTGATTTAAAAATATCACATTAGTCAAGAAGTCTCCATTCTGTTCTTACCTGTTTAAGGCTGAGATCTTATTCTTTGTCACTTATACAAAGTGTGTCTGACAGTAATTCAGTGAAGACTGATGGAGTATTAGTAATTTCTCAACATCATCTGTTGCTCAGATGACCTATTCCCAGGAGCAGACAAACAACTCTCTCCTTGGTCATCTTATTACTGTTGTGTTGTTGTTTCTATGCCTTGACAGTTTTGATATTGCCCCTTCATATTTCTGCTATCAATTTATTCCATCTTTAATAGTCAAGATTCAATATGCTGTTTTTATGGCGAGAGACTGCTGTGAGCTGACAACACGACAGCATTTACACCATAAGCAAGGACAACCCCACATTTTCCACTCCTGCAAAAGCTCTTGTATCCAGCTAGCACAACAGAGACAGTATTTGGCTCAATATGACCCTAATTGAAATATGCCCTTTTTAAATTCAGTTAGAACAGCATTATGCTACATTTCAATGCACTATATTACATTCCAATGCATTTTCTCTTTGCTCTAAAGGAGTTTCTTGAAAACATGCCATTGCTACTGGTGTCTCTTTTCCAAAATGCTGTGCAGTCTGCACAGGACAGCAACTGCAAAAGCAGGCAGTTGCAATGAGGTTATTTCCTACATCCTCTTAAAATTTTGAGACATTTGGCTGTAAAACTACCTGACCTTTTGAGTTGATTTGTTGTATTCTCATTATGCACATTCACTGTTTCATAACTCTTCTGTTTTCAACATAAAATATGTGGATCATTTCAGATGGTTCCACAGATTGCAGCTGACCTATCCCACTTGTAGCAAAGAACCTGCTTACACATATATGTATATATTTATATGTGCACACACACATATTCATACATGAATATATATACACACAAATTAGGTTTTTATGTACATGTATATTGACACACTTACATATTGTGCATGCATATCTATTCCATATTTTACCTCCAGAGCTAAGTGTTTGCTTATAATACAAATGCTGTATTGCTACCTGACAGTTTGAACAGAATACTTTTTTGCAAATTCACTCACAAGATAATTATACAAGCAATTATTATTTGGAGTATAGGAGGAGGAAAAGAGTAGGTTTCAAAACACACAAGAAAACAAGCCAAGTTATGCATCCATGAAAATAATCAAGCAGGCATTTTTCAATGACAGCCAAAGCACAGGAGGCATGCATAACACCAGAAAAGAAAAAAGTACAGAGGCTGATCTTTGATACAAACCACCACTGAAATTCACCCTGAAAGGCCACTTGAACTCCTTGTTCACTTTCAGACAAGTATTCCTATGGAATGCATGTTTCTTCTGGGCTTGGTGCTGACCCTCTGCACAGAAGGAAATTTCACCAACCAGGATGACCATCCTTGGAGTCACACACTGCTGTAGGAGCACCCGAAAGGTGAATGGCCAGACTCAGCGTCACATACGCATCTGTTGGACCGGTTGGAAAACAGTGACTTAATGTAATGTATCTCTATATGTTAATGAAGAAAATGGCATTTCAAGTACTCACAAAAAAAGAACACAGAAGGGACCCTGTATACTTTGGGCACTTCTCTACAGTGTGGAGCAAGAGATTCAGGGCTGTTCTGCCTGGTCAGGAGCCAGGGCTGGATGTTTTCTCTCTCTTTAGGCATATTCCTCACAGTCAGAGAGAACAGGGTCTTTTATTGGTCCCTCCCTGCTTGTCAAAGAAACCACAAAGATGTTTCAGTTTTGACAAAAAAAAACCCACCTGCCAAAATCTTTCAGGCAGCTCTACCTACATGTTCCTTCCAGTGCCACATGAAGGAAGACTTGTCTCCTTCACTGGACTTTGGATTAGGCTCATATAAGCAGAAATAAAAGAGGAAACTATCATCATGTGAGCTCTAAAATACTTGGCCTCTTGGTCTCTGCAAAGACAGGTCCCATCTATCAAAAACAGCCATTTATATTACCCAGAACAAACCTGGGTTAGTGGGAATATTTGTAGGCTTGTATCCATGCAGCAACAAAGAGATTAAAATATCTCAGTGGAGCAGCTATAAGACCTTCAACAACTTTGATTTCCCTGGTCTTTTCTTAGAAAGTTTCTGTGAGATACAACTCTCTGGAATATAAACTAAGGAATAAAACCTGCAGGTTCATACAAGCATCCTCTCACTATTATCTGTAGAAGGTAGAAAAGGAAACGAGTAATCTTTAACTGTAAAAACAATGTTATGGTTAATTAAACAGAAAAAAATCCTTGCCATCCTCAATATAACTTTGACATTTAATTTTATTTTATTTTAATGTGAAAAGGCCTTCCCCACAGGAGACCCAGGACGGTCAATTATAAAGAGAAAAAGAACATTTTAACATTTTATGTTCTCATAAATCAGAAAGTTCGGTGATTGTGTCAAACTCCTATGAATCACCAGGCTTTCAGGCTGAGCAGAGTATTCAAAGAGTCTCAGACTTACCTCAGACTGAACCATAAACCTGTCCATGCATCATTTGCATGGAAAATTTGCTCACATAAACCAAATGATCAGAACAACCCCCATTCTACCATCACAAACTTGGTGCATTTAAAATGCAAAGCAAACAGCACCATTAGCAGACAAAGCTAGGAAACCTGGTTTCCAGAAAGTTTTGATCCTAGACTTTCCACATCTCTGTGCACTCTACAGATTTTCCATAGCTTTTTCCATCCTAGGGCATGCATGGGGCCCTCATCTTCTCTGACCAGCCACCTACTCTCAGGAAACTAATGGGAACTCATTATTTTTGAAATTTTTCTCTCTTCATCAAATGTCCTTAAAATTAACCAAGTCACAAGTTAATTGGGAGGGAGAGAAAAAAAAAGGCATAGTAGCAGATGCAGCACAATCACATTAGTTTTCAGTGGGGTTTTAGGGAACCAAATGAAAAATTACAAGCACTGCCTTTATTTAACCAAACCACAGGAAAATGAGGGACTACAGCCTAAGCTAACATCATACATTCAATTCACTGGGTTTGCTTAAGAAGCCTGAGTTTCAAAAGTCTCCTCATATCTGCCTCACACTGCAAATAGTAAACAGCTGAGCCCACACAATTACATTCACTCCTCCCTTGCCTTCCTCTGCCTTTCAGATCAATCACAGAATATTATTTCCCCTTCCCGCACAAGCAGCTGGGCCCCCCTGCCAGCTTTGTGCAGCATCAGTAGCAGCTCTAGCAGACCAAGGGAAAGAGTCCCTGTTAGCAGTGTAGGACTGAGGCAAACCGCGGGTTTCATCTGTTCATAAAACACCTGAGATCCACTCAGCAAAACAGAGAAAATCTCAGGGTGCTGGCAGTAGCTGCCTAGCCCCAAGCTGTTGGGGCTGTCACCAAGGTGAAATGAGACCTTTTCCAATTTATGGGATATGGCTAGATGCCCAAAAGATTAATTTACTAATATTGCTGATCCTGCACCTGCTCCTTTTACCCTTGTACCTCTACTGCAATCCAGCTTCTGCTGCACCTCTGTGCTCACCCGGGGAAGGCGCTTTGCTTTCACATCCAAAGCATCAGCCTGGTGGGACCTCGGCCACATGGTCACTGCCAGCCTGAAGCCCCTTTCACCATTTCCCACCACATGAGAAAAGTGACTGCCCCCAGGAAAGGAAACCTGGTGCAGAAATGCCTGCCTGCACGGTGTCCCAAACCTGACTGCAACTGACTTTCAGAAAAGGGTTTCATCCTAGAAGGAAATCCACATTACACCAGTCTCAACAAACTTGGTTCTGAGGTAGGACTGTAGCCACAACATTCGATACAACAGTTTTCCCCACTGGAGCTCGCTGCTTCTCTTAACTTTTTCTTTTACCACACTAAGTTCAGTATCTCTGCTTTAACAGTCAGCGATTTGAAACAATTTATGTGATGTCTTGCTTATTAGTGCCCTTTAAGTTACGCAGTGTGCACAGTGAGCTTAATTATGAAACAATGCTGCGAAATTAAAATTTTCGAAAAAGCAGTAAATGTTAAAAATGAAAATGGGATGTTTAACTGGCAAATTGAATTTAAAAAATGTGAGTTATTAACTGAAGAAATCACTCAGCTTATAATAGTCTTGAGGATAATGACTCTATTATTTTTTAAAAATCCATATATTGTTAGCATTGCATCAGCTAATAAATTAAAATAAACAGCAAGATTATCATAACCACTAGCAACCTTTCCTAACAAGCAAAGAGGAGCTGCAAATATAAAATGCACAAACGAGAAAGATTAACGTTAATTTAATGAAATATGTCCTTGGAGCAGACAGATGCTGCTTCGAAGAAACTCTAAACTGTATGACCACCCACAACATTCACACCTCAGAAAGGTCAGCCAGAACAATGTACCTCAAGAGGAAAATAGACCATACAATAGGATGGGGAGGGGACCTGAGCAACAGACCAGGATGAGACACCGTCACGCACAGAACGGCGGTGTCAGTGCTCTGTGGGTCACTTGCAGAGGACAAAAGAGCTTCTGCTACTAACAAAGTTTTGTTGGGTTTGGGCCTTTGGCTTTTTTTCAGGAGAAATGATTGGGTAGTCTTTGTTTTCAGAGCTGAACATCTTGGCTTCCTTCCCTGAGCTCCACAGGAGAAGGATCACTAATTACCAGAATGTCTTTACAGGGACACACACAAATGCATTATAGGAAGTGTGTAAGAAATACCTCCATCACATCACTGTCCGTAAACTCATGGAATAGCACAAGGTGCCACTCATGTTCAGGGCTGGGGGGGAGACAAACCAAGAAAACACTGAAATAGCTTCAAAAAGTAATAGAAATCCAGTCAGTCCTCCATGCAGTAGAAATTCGTCCAAGCCTGATGAGGCGTTAAAAAACTCCTTTGTGAGAACAGTGATGGTCGGAATTGTGACAAAACTTCTGATACACCTCAGCCAGAGTCAGGGTGCACTGAGAGATGGACAAAACTACAGTTCTGCTCATGTCAAGATGGCAGAGTTTAGATCACTGATAGTTATTAAAGTACATAATCTGTATTTGGTTACTGATATCAATCAGAATCTCCCCTTAACAAAAAGGAAATGCAGCTGGTTAAAGCACAAAAACTTCCTGTTTTATGAAAATAAAGAGAAAATACTCCTCAGAATAAAGTTATTTGTAAGCTCTTCAAATAGTAATAACACAATTCAAGGAAATATCACTTTTACTGTCTTCCCCTCTGATAAAACCAACATAGATTTTACTGCTTGCTTTGTTCTTAATTAAAAAAAAGTTGGTAAATGTCTCAGCATTAGCAAATAGGTTCCAGACATGCAATTCAGTTTAAGATTATCTAGAATTTCTCAGGGGAAAGCACTGAAAGTGTCTGCATCAATACTGGCAAAGTCTGATTTTAATGAATTAAATGTTTCTCCTTTGTGTGTATTCACACTCTAATAAAATACATATGGAAGATAGTGAAAATATTCAGAGAAACAAAATTTTCTTTGATGATGATTCATTGAAAGCAAAATCAAATCTGTTATTAGCCATCAGACTCTAAATGGTGTGATGAATGCCTGGGATGTACATGGCACTTTGCATCTTCAGAGTACTGTAATTAATTATTCTTGTGCTGTGTGGCATAGTTTTCACACAAGGCTCTTTTAATGTCCAACTAGACATTAATTCTAATGGCTCCTTTCCTCAGCTGGCATAATATGGTGAAACTCTGGCCATGCATATAACATACATGAAGAACAGGTTTGTACTGAATGCTGCAATGACAGAAACAATACCTTTATTTGATTTGTTTGCCTGGTGCTTTTGACTAAAAGTATTTTAAGGTTTGATTTTTTTAATAAGATAAAGCTCCAGAGGGAGCCCATGCTCAAAGAATATAGATACATAAAATATATTCCAGACTAATAGTAAAACTACATGCAAAAATTTCTTCAAATCTATGTGTATAATCTATCTTTATTAGGGAACTATAAGTTTCAACTACATGGAATAATCCTCCGAAGAATTTCTACGTAACAGGGCTTACTTTGTTTTATTTAGTGTACATATGTCCACAAATACAAAGCCTGTTGTAATGGAAACAACTTCCATTCGATATCAAAGATATAGTAACTTTGCCTCAAATGCAGAACAGTTCAGGATAGCCAGTGGTTAGTTATTCATAGGAGACAAGAGACACCAAAAGAAATACTAAAATAACAGTAAGAGCATAAAACAACTTAAGTTGGAAAAGACCTTTTAGATCAAGTCCAACTGTTAACCCAGCACTGCCAAGTCCATCACTACATCATGTCCCTAAGCACCACATCTACACATATTTCAAATACCTCCAGGGGTGTGAATGCAACCATCCCCCTGGGCAGTCTGTTCCAATGCTTGACAACCCTTTCAGCGAAGACATTTTTCCTACTATCCAATCTAAACCTCCTCCTGGCATAACCTGAGGCCATTTCCTCTTGTCCTATCGCTTGTTACTTGGGAGAAGAGACCAACACCCACCTTACCGCAACGTCCTTTCAGGTAACTGTAGAGAATGATAAGGTCCCCCCACTGAGCCTCCTCCTCTCCAGACCAAACAACCTCAGTTCCCTCAACCACTCCTCAATAAGACTTGCGCTCCAGACCCTTCACCAGCTCTGTTGCCCTTCTCTGGACACGCTCTGGCATCTCCATGGCTTTCTTGTAGTGCGGGGCCCAAAACTAAACACATGATTCGAAGTGCGGCCTCACCAGTGCTGAGTACGGGGAGATGATCTCTTCTCCAGTCCTGCTGGCCACACTGTTTCAGATACAGGCCAGAATACAGTTGGCCTTCTTGGCCACCTGAGCACACTGCTGGCTCATGTTGAGGTGGCTGTCAGCCAGCACCCCCAGGCCCTTTCCCACCAGGCAGCTTTCCAGTCACTCTGCCCCAGCCTGTAGCATTGCCTGGGGTTGTTGTGACCCAAGGGCAGGACCCGCCACTAAATCTTATTGAACCTCATACAATTGGCCTCGACCCATTCATCCAGCCTGTCCAGAGCCCTCTGCAGAGCCTCCTGCCCTCCAGCAGATCAACAATCCCCCCCAACCTGGTGTCATCTGCAAACTGACTGAGGGTGCACTCAATCCCCTTGTCCAGATCATCGATAAAGATGTTAAACAGAACTGGCCCCAGTGCTGAGCTGGGGAACACCACTTGTGACTGGCCACCAGCTGGATTTGACTTCATTCACCACCACTCTTTGGGCCTGGCCATCCAGCCAGTTTTTTACTCAGAGCACACCCATCCAAGCCATGAGCAGTCAGTTTCTCCAGGAGAGTGCTGTGGGAGATGGTGTCAAAGGCTTCACTAACGTCCAGGCAGACAATATCCACAGCCTTTCTCTCATCCACTAAGCGGGTCACCTTGTCATAGGAGGAGACCAGGTTAGCCAAGCAGGACCTGCCTTTCATAAACCCATGTTGGCTGGGCCTGATCCCCCAGTTGTCCTGCACATGCCATGTGATGGCACTCAGGATGGTCTGCTCCATAACCTTCCCTGGCACCAAGGTCAGGCTGACAGGCCTGTAGTTCCCTGGATACTCCTTTCTGCCCTTCTTGTAGATGAGCATCAGGTTGGCTAACTTCCAGTCAATTGGGACCTCCCTGTTTTATATATATATAATCTCCCTGGTTAGCCAGAACTGTTGATAGATGATTGAAAGTGGATTGGTGAGCACTCCTGCCAGCTCCCTCAGTACCCTTTGTGGCACTGAGGGTGGCTCCTATCTGTCCCCCCTAGACTTGTGTGTGTCTAAGTAGTGTTAGCAGGTCACTGACCATTTCCCTTTGGATTGTGGGGGCTTCATTCTGCTCTCTGTCCCTGTCTTCCAGCTCAGGGCGCTGAGTACCCAGAGAGCAACTGGTACTACCATCAAAGAATAAGATAAAGAAGTCATTAAGTATCTCAGCCTTTTCTTCAGCCTTTGTCACTATGTTTTCCCCAACATCCAATACAGAATGGAGGTTGTCCTTCGCCCTCCTTTTGTTGCTAATGTACTTATAGAAACATTTTTTATTGTCTTTTATGGCAGTAGTCAGACTAAGTTGGAGTTGGGCTTTGGCCCTTCTGATTTTCTCCCTGCATAACCTCATGGCATCCTTGTAGTCCTCCTGAGTGGCCTTCCCCTTCTTCCAAAGGTCATACACTCTCTTTTTTTTCCTCCTGAGTTCCACCCAAAGCTCTCTGTTCAGCCAGGGTGGTCTACTTCCTCACCAGCTTGTCTTTCAGCACATGGGGACGGCCTGCTCCTGAGCCTTTAAGACTTCCTTCTGGAAGAATGTCCAGCCTTCCTGGACCCCTTGGCCCTTCAGGACTGCCCCTCAAGGGACTCTGTCAACCAGGCTCCTAAACAGGCCAAAGCCTGCCCTCCAGAAGTCCAGGGTAGCAGTTCTGCTGACCCCTCTCCTTACTTTCTGAGAATCAAGAGCTCTACTATTTCATGATCACTGTGCCCAAGACAGCCTCCAGCCATCACATCACCCATCAGTCCTTCTCTGTTCACAAACAGCAGGACCAGCGGGGCAGCTCCCCGGGCTGGCTCCCTCACCAGCTGTGTCAGGAAGGTCTCTTCCATACACGCCGGGAACCTCCTCGTCTGTTTCCTCTCCACTGTGTTCTATTCCCAGCAGACATCTAGTAAGTTGAAGTCCCCCAAAAGAAGAAGGGCTAGCAACTATGAGACTTCTCCCTGCTGCTTGTAGAATGTTTCATCTGCCTCTTCATCCTGGTTGCGTGGTCTATAAAAGAGTCCCACCAGGATATCCACCTTGTTGGCCCTCCCCCTGATCTTACCCATAAACACTCAACCTTGCTGTCACCATCATTAAGCTCTAGGTAGACGAAACACTGCCTGACATACAGAGCTACCCCATAGCCTCTCCTCCCTTGCCTGTCCCTTCTGAAGAGTTTATAGCCATCCATGGCAGCACTCCAGTTGCATGAATCATCCCACCACATTTCCATGATGGCAACTGTGTCACAATTTTGCTGCTGCACATGGCTTCCAGCTCCTCCAGTTCATTGCCTGTGCTTCATGCATTGGTATAGATGCACTTCAGTTGGGCTCTTGGTCCTGCCACCTTCTGGGTGGGGAGAAGCCCTAACTCCTATGTGACCATTCTCAGGCGCTTCCATGGTTTCTAACACATCAATAACCCTTGCATCTTTGCTGCTGCATGGTCTCCATCCCTACCTCCACTGAGATGACAGACTGAAGGACCTCAGTAGCACATCATCCCTCAACCATCGGCACGCTGCCCCCAGGCTTATCTCTAGCAAGCCTGGCCTTCTCCCTTTCCCCCTTCGAATCTAGTTTAAAGCTGTTTCAGTGAGCCCTGCTAACTCCTGCGCATGGATCCTTTTCCCACTCTGAGAGAGTACCCCATCTGTCACCAGCAGGCCTGGTGTTGTGTAGACTGATCCATGATCAAATAACCCAAAATTCTGCTGGTGACAGAGGGCTCGGAGCCATGTACGGATCTGCTGGTTCCTCCTGTGTCTTCCCTCATCATTCCCTGCCACTGGAGTGCTAGAGGAGAGCACTGCCTGTGCTCCTGATCCCTTAACCACTCGCCCCAAGGCCCTGAAGTCTCTCTTGGTTGCCCTTGGACTTCTTGTTCCAGCTTCATCACTGTCTACCTGAAAAATCAATAATGGATAATAATCCAAGGGCTATATCAGGGTAGGAAGTTTTCTTTTCTCATCTTTTCCTAAAAAGGAAAAACTTCTTTACTCTGAGGGTGACAGAGCCCTGGCACAGGCTGCCCAGAGAGGCTGTGGAGTTTCCTTCACTGGAGACATTCAAAACCCACCTGGATGCAATCCTGTGCAACCTGCTGTAGGTGAACCTGCTTTAGCAAGGGGTTGGACTCCATGATCTCCAGAGGTCCCTTCCAACCCTGACCATTCTGTGATTCTATGATCTTTAACCCATGTCCCAGAGAGGCATCAGACTTCCCTAAGAAGTGGGTCCAGTCTGCATACTGGGCCTTCTGTTCCCCTCAAGAAAGAGTCTCCTATGATAATGACCTGTCCTTTTTTTCTTTATGGAAGCAGCTTTGACACAGTGTGTAGACTGACTTCACCTTGGTGACTCCACCAACCTAAATGAACCACCATCCTTGTCATTGTCCAGTTTCACTTGCAGAGTCTCGTAGATGTTTATGCAAGGGCACCTGAGAAGGTGGGGTGGTCACAGAGGAAATGCACCTGCTGCGCCAGGGGCTAAAGAGGAATGGGTTCGTCATAGCACCCCATCCCAGGAAAGCTATCTAACAGAAAGCCATCCTGCTAAGGAACACGTCAGGATAAAGCACAGGTACAATAGATTGCTTTTCCATTTCTCGTCGCCTGTAGAGAATTTTTCCATTAAATACACTCTACATCCTATTCTTACTGTATTTCTATCTACGTGGCTCAGTTGTTTTCAGTGGAGTTCCCCTTATTTCTCTTGTCCTTTCACTGCACATCAGTCCCTCTCCATAAAGCTCTTCCACTCCAGCTGTTTTCCCTCATGTGGAATTAAAGAACCAGTGCGTGTACTGGGATTTCACTTCAATTCTTTCCCTTCACAGGAGACGGAGAATTTAAGCCATTTTTGTGACTTAATAAAAGGTTAACCCAAAGGGGAAAGGGCAAGAATAATGAAATAGTGAAAATAGCTGCAGATTTCAGATAGGCAATGCCAAAACTACATTCCCCTAAGAGGTAGAGGTGAGGAGGAGTTTGGGGTGGGCAGAGCGTACAGTGGCACATGTGATCTCCCGTTGGAGCTGTATTTTCCTTTTGATTGGCACTGACAGTTTGAGCCCTGGCAAAACAGATGTCTAGATCTCTCTTGTCGTCAGCTGCTTACCTTTTTAGGTTTACTGTTTTACAAATTTTTAAATACTCTATTTGCAGACCACTTTCAGAGTCCTCCAGGACAACAAAGCCTTAGGCATGTTCTACAGCCTAAAAAAGCTCCTCTCATCTTCTTTATACAGTCATTTTGTCTCTTAGGTTTTGGTTTTTTAATTCTGATTCATTATTGCCTTTCCTGTCTCACTCACAAATTTCCATTAAAGCCCCTAGTGGGACCCCACTGCCACAAATGTGGTTTGTTCCCACAGAGATGAAGGTTTGGTGGGTTTGCTTCCCTGCCCAGGAAGGAAGCCTGCTACTACCTCTACAGCTCCTGAAACCCAGGAGGCTGTAAAGCAGACTACTGTGATTATTATTTCAGAATATCCTCCACTGACACATTTCACAACCTTCTCTCCCTCGCTTCCTTCTTCCCCAGGATTCATCCTCTGTTTACATGAGCAAAGTTTACCTTGTTGTATACTGGCAAAAGAACCATAAAACTGGAACAAGCATATCAACCCTGTGGAGAGCAGGCTACTAATATAAACACTTACATGAATCAGTTTTCAGAAAAAATGCTAAAAAGATAAACCTGCTTTATACTCATTCTAAATCTGGGAGAAAACAACCAACATACACACCCTAAAAAAAAAAAAAAAACAAACCACACACAAACAAAAAAAACAACCAACCAAAAAAAAACCCCAAACCAAAACCAAAAAAACAACCACTGACACTCCACCATTTGCAGTACTGTAATGTTTTAATGTTTCTCTTCTTAATCATTGCAAACATTATCACCTCCAGGAAAAGTGAAGCTGGAGACAGAGTGAATGACTTGGCCCAGACTAAAATGTACATCAGGGAGATGATCAGGAGGGGAATTTTAGTTACCACCTCCAGACCCCGACTTGAGCACTGCTGATCCTACTGAGATTTCTGACTTCTCTGCTTAAAATTACCCACTGTTGTTTTCATTTGGCTAGAAATGGCAAACCCTTCCAGCAACTGGACTTAAAAAATACAATTCTCTGTACAGGTTCCTTTCCCACTATTAAATGTTCTTCCAACCTTAAACCCTCTGGTGGACCTCAGTTTTACAAGCATTGCAGAATATCAGCCAGTTAAGGTAATAGTAATAGTCCCCCAAAACGACATGGATTCTTAAATGCCATGCTTTTGGTGAAGAGCAGAGAGACACAAACATACAGATGAACTGAAATAATTCTACTGCTCTGTTTTGTTTTTGAGACCCACAGGGAAAAAGATAAAGCTACCTGAGTGAAGAATGGAAATGTTTGCTATGTTTGACAGAGGAAGCATGATTAAAATGCACTGAAGCTGAAATAACGACTAAACTCTATCAAGAATAACTCTCACCAACTCATACCACAAGTGTTGCATTTATAATGCAGGTAAGAGCATATAAAATCCACCTTGTCTCAAGGCACATCTTATAACGTGTGGACATCACCATTAAAAACATATCCCCCAGAACATCTCACAAGATGAGAAGAGGCAGAATAGCATATCAATGTATCTCCAGTAACCAGAAGGAATTTAGTCCTGCCAGGGAGGCTCCAACACAACCATCATTTCTCTGCTCACTTGCACAGAAACTCCCGCTACACCTGCTTAGAATTTTTTCCCCAACAAAATAGTTTTCCATGGGAAGTCACTGGCTAAAAAATGAGCTGCTTATGGGGCTGTGGCAATTGCAGATAATTCCAGGCAAATTTGCCCTTGACCTCCAGCACAGCAGCAGTGGGGGTTACTTGGGTTCCCCGGATTTTTGGCTGACTAGCAGAGGGGCTGCCCTGAGTCAAAGCTGTGAGCTTGTATGAAAAGCAATTCTTCCAGGGCACTGTCTCAGAGGTAGGGATCCCAGTTCCTCAGCTGCCCCAGGGATAGTGAGAAAACAACTCTATGCTCCAAAGGATGAAACATCATCACACATCTGAATCAAGGGACACATCAGCCAGGAAAGAAGATGTTTCCTTTACTCCAACAATAGCAGTCATTTTAAAAAAATTAAAAGTCAACATGGAAAGACAGACAACTGAAACAAAAAAAAAAATTTAAGTTAGATTAAATTATTTAAAATAATGTCACATTTGAAATTTTATTTTGATTTTAAGTGGTTGGGGTTTTTTTCTCCAGAACTCCAAATTTCAAAATAAATTTTTACATCTCAGTGTTTTACTTTGATTTATAATGGAATGTTGTATTTTACTGGAGAGCTTCCCACAGGATAAGTATTCATCCAGTTGTAATTGTCAGAATCCTAAAATGCCAGCTTACTTCAGAACTCACTACATTGTTTTTAAATACAAACATGGCAACAGTAATTAGCACTAGTAATTGCAAAGCGGTAGTAGTAGTAAAACCAGTGAAAGTGTAGGCTGCATATCAGGAACTACTTTTCAACAAGGAAGTCTTATATTTTGAAAAATATCTCCCAAGACAAGTAACGAAAGCCCCACCACTTGAATCAATTAAGCAAGAGAAAACACTTAAAAATATGCCGTGGGGAACAATCACGCACCAGCCAAGCAGATGGACAAGATGATCTTTTGGGTTCTTTGCATCTTTAAAATCTGAGAAAAAAACCACCGCCGCCACAGGGAGCAGGGAAGCCAACAGGCATACCCTGCCTTCCACGACTCTCGTTAGCCAAGAGAGTCCCTGTGAGTGGGACCAGGATTGTGCTTGTCCAGCAGCGACTGAGGCTCCTACAGGTGCCCAAGATAGCGCTGAACCACCTCGCTCCCTTGGAACTGGCTCACAGGGCAAGTGTTGCAAGATACAACCCAAAACAGGCTGCAAAACTCTCCCCAAAGCTGGGAAGGACTCATCCAACAGCTATGCTGCTCCTAATGACTGGGGCAACTACTTCAGTAATTGCCTGGCTCTGTCGGTAGAAGCTGTAGCAGAAATATTTGTTAGAGTTCTGCAGCCAGGGGGTCAGCACACGCTGTGTCTCACCCTCAGACCTATTCAACAGAAGATGAGAGCATCACCGCAGTGTTTTAAGCCTGAAGGGGTGCAAAAGGCTTCAAAGCTTCAGCCCAAAAGACTTTGGTCCCTGCGGTAAGCGATAGAGAAGGCAAGTTCAGGTCTCCTGGGATGGTTTCAGCCTTCTGTATTTCAGCATAGCACCTACCATCATCTGTGCACCTCTCCAGGTGCTGGTGTGAACATCAAACAGACCCAATACAACTTTTTGATGGAACTTTCAGGCTAGAATCAGTTAACCTCACAGCAACAGACTGCTTTCATGAGTTTGCATAAAGGAGAAGAAATGCTCTGCAATTTGTTATTCCCCCAATCAATGTCATTTTAATGTCTTTATTCACAGGCTACTTCTGATTTTATTATTTTTTTTTCACAGCCTACACTAGTATCCATAAAAACCCTAGCTCAACACTGGTCTTCATTTATCTTCCTTCCGTTCTTTCAAATGCCAGAGGAAATTTCTCAGTCAAAAGATAACCTGTTTCTCCTTTTTTTATATATAATTTCTACATGGTTTCTGAACACCTGCTCTTTATGTCATACTGCAAAATGCTAGACAATTAAAAACTTAGAGAACAAGGAAAAAACAAAGCTTGTCTGCGTATGGGGAATTATACATTAGACAGTAATAGCTACACTTGCAGCCATGAGTAAGCTGTTAATTTATGTGTGTATTCAGTGCTAAACTACAAAAGCCAAAAATTACTGGGATTTTTATGTTTAGACTTTAAACTCAAAAGTGAAGAAATTCAGAAGCAAAGTACCCATGGCAACCTTAATTCATCTTGCCCTCTGATGCAGTGCTTGTTCAGTGATTACATATTCCTGAGTAAAACTACATCTCTCGAATGATGTAAAGCAAGGTTAAAGAATTCTTAAAATTAATAAAGTCCTTCAGTATACTTGTAAGATTTACAGCTAGAGGCATTCAAATGCACATTTTGAAAGAAATGAACCGCCTTGATTTTTGGAAGGAAATAAATGTAAACTGCCGTCAAAGCATTTTCAAGTCATTTATTACTTTTTTACTCCTATCATATCCTTTTTCACATTTTTCTCAGTCTCTCAATGTGAGAAATGAGTAACATATTACTCATTTTACCTTTTGGTGTTTAGTTTCTGCTTCTCTGCTTACGTTCCAACAAGAACTGAAAAATGCCATTTACCATGATTGTATGGGCTTTTTTCCCTTCTTTTTCCTCCCTGGAATGTTTTTATGATGATTTTTATAGACAAGTATACTATTGTGTGATGACATTGAAGATAAGGGGAGTCATGCTCTAAATTTCCAGGCATTTTACTATTTATTTTGAACCTAACCTTCTAATAATAGGATGCTTATACATTCATGCTGTCCGTCCAGTAAATTTGTAAATTCTCAAGTCATCCCTCATCTTTTGAACTCAATGGCTGATTTCATCCAAATTTCAAAGAAAAGGATCTAAGCCTCCAATATAATTGGGTTCCTGCAAGTTTAATGGAAAAAGGGGCAGGCTAGCGAAGGCAGGCATAAATTAACGTGGCCAGCAACACCCCAGAAGAAAGGCAAGTAGAGCAGAGCCATCTCCCATTCTGCTTATAGCAGCCAGGTGGCATTAACGTACTGGCTATGCAAAGCTCCAGGTTAGCCAGGGGGTTGTTGCGGCGGTGGGGAGAGGAGAGACAAATCGTTTTGTATATTTTCTTACCGGCAGCAGACTTTAATGCTCCCAACGAGCAAGGTTTGCCAGCCAGATCTCAACACCGTTTCCTCCAAACACTGCAGCGCCTCTGAGGATTGAGAGCTGTGGCCCGGTAACATCCCACCTAAGGGGTGTCGTACATGGTGGAAGGATAAAAGTAGTCTTGCAACTAAGGGCAGCAGTAATGAGACTTTTAAAAGCGGCCAGTTAATGTACTTTGAAAAGGGGCTGCAGGGGAGCAGATTACCGAGCTGCTGCGGTGTTCAGCCTGGCTGACACACGTGGCAATGGGAAGCGAGCTGCTGCTGGGAGCACTCTGCTCCCGCTGAACAGAGAGCTATGTTATGCAAAGTGCATTACTTTTTGTGGTGGCTCGCTTCTTTACAACATAAAGGTGATGCAGTTGCATCCTGTGAATACAGTAGACTCCAACAACCAGTTTTGGCAAAATGTGTAGGGCGCTGACAAGCTTCTTGGCTCTGTGCATGCTGCCCCAAGCCAGATGGTACCAGGTGAGCTCCAGACCTCAGAGAGTCCAAGTCATCTCTTACAGGCAGCCTGCCCCAGCACCCTTCAACCACAGCACCTGAGATACTTCTTTTGCTTCATGCTGTTGCAGCTAGAGCTCTAGTAGTTTCTGAAGCAAGAAGGATCACTTACCTTGCTTCAAGCCCAGGAAAAATGAGAAGAACCTGCTCAAAATCAAGCCCAGAAACTCCGGAATCATGGTGTATTTGCTCTGACAACAACGTGCAAGCACTAATACCAGATCCTAACCTATAATAATGGAGGATCATAACCTAATGCCATTCACTGTCTTTCTTGCCCTTTCTCAAAAGCAAACCAACAAAACTCCACAAAACCAAAAGCAACCACAAAAAGCACTATCTCCTCCTATGTATTACATGTTACACTGAGTAAGAAACAGAATAATAGGGTAGTTCTTTCCTCTTACTGAAAAATAAATTAAAACAGCATTAACTTTGGTAATAAAATGTATTGATGGTAAATAAAATACACCTCACTGTAACTTTGGTGACAATCTAGGAATTGCAACAGAAAATTATCCGTTGACCACCTGATGCTCCACAAGACTCAATCACAGTTTGGGGTCTACAGAAGCATTGCCCTGGCATCTAAAGGAGCACTTAGACAGACCTGTCCCTTGAGAAAGATCACCTGAGACTGAAAAGGTTTTGAGTGAGACCTTACACAGGTAAAGACATTTCAGTTCTGTCCAGTATCTAGAGAGGTGTCACCTAAGCTTGTACTCTGCCACTTCTGTTCTCTACAGTTTAAGCTAAAAGTCCTTTCTGTGCTGCAGGACACTGTGAATATACCTTAACATATATTGGATAGTAAATGAGACCACGGAGTACACAAAGAGAAATCTATCCCCCTTCCTTTAGCTCAGAGCCACTCAGTGATTTGGAGTTTGTGTGAAGCCATGATATCTTCCAAGAGGACCACAGGTAGAAAGTAATGCAAATTAAATATTGCGTACCCAGTCACACTTCTCTCTCTCTTAATAACAGATATATGTGGCCAAGAATGCCTTCCCCATCACTCTTGAGAGCTCTAGTTGATGCATAAGGAACAGCTGGCTGGTCACTTTCTCCACCAGAAGTGTACTCCAGTGGTCTTATGCATAGGTGACAAACAGGCTCAGAGACGTAAGGTTTCCATGGAGGTCATGTGGGATGTGTCAGAGTGCCCAAAGAGAGTGGTGGGGACACGGTGCTGGATAGTAAAGCAAGAAGCACAGGAACCCTGTGGAGGGTGAGAAGGGAAGTGTCTGCCCAAAGTCTTTCAGCTGGGTGGTCTGGTGGGAGAGTATGCAACAGAGGAGTATCAAAGACAACAGCAAGGAGAAATGCAAAGGGTCAGACCCAGGACAGGATGCAGAGCATTGCGCTAAACAGAGTTTCAGATTGAAACCCTCACTTTTCTTTGGGGTTTCCTCAGCCATTCCCAGGGATTGTCCATTAGCTGCACACTGTCTCGGGAAGGGGAACGTAAGAGCTCTCTGGGCATGCAAGAAAACACGCTTCTCCCACAAAAGACATAGTCTATGATTCTCCTGCAAATGTGTAACACTCAGCAAATGGCTTCTGGGCTCTGACCGTTAGGAGGTTTATCAGATTCAGCTCTCACAGCAGCAGCACCGTTCACATAAGCAGCAGTGACAAACTTCTGAGATGTTTTTGTTCCCATTTGGAAAGAGCAATGCCATTGGCAGCTCTTGCTGGAGCAAGGCACCGAGCTCTGCGTGCATCATGCCCAGGTTCTTGTTGGATAAGCCGCACTTTCCCAAAACAGCCTGAGAGAGGGAAGCTCATGCATCTTCCCCGCTAACCATATAGCTGGCCCGTAAAGCTCAGCTGTTGGTATAGCTGCAGCCCATTCCTCTAGAGTTCCAATAAAGGAGGCATCGCGTGTGAAGAGAGATGTCCTGCAGATGAGGTAGCGCTGAAGGGGGCCGCCTTGATTAAACTAGGTTGTTCTGCTGAGAAGTCCTCAATGCACTCCTTTGGTTATGGCTGTTAGAGCTGCAGCAGGGTGACATGAATTGCCTTTTATCTAATTGGAAAACACCCACAGAGTTTAGAAGTACTCATTTAGACAGGCAAATCAATAAAGGAAATGGTAAGCATGAGAATACAGTGCGACTACAGAGCCTGTGTGGGTCCTATATGCTGTTGCTTAATAAAGATTAACTCTTGCCAGTTTGCTGCAATGCCGGGACTTGTATAATAGCAGAACTGGTAGATTCTACCCTATAATGTCAGGGAGTAGTTTGCCCTTATGCATACATTTCCAGGCAAGAGAATAAGCCTTTTATTAGAGACTGGAAATTTAGAAGATGTTGCAGAAAGGCAGAAGAGAGGAAAAGCTCGTCTAAATTGGCAACCAGATGAAAAGTTACATTTCTATGAAAAGGAAAAGGAGCAAAACCTGTTTTGCAAAATATCCACAGCTGTCTTTCCATAGAGGGCTGCTGTTATAAGGGAAATTGCAATGAAGGAAATTAGCAGAGAAGTGATTCTAGCTTTTGCACTTTCAACTTCCCTTGTCCTTTTACTTCAACCTTCATCAGTGGTGGTGCAAATCCCCACCCACAGAGCCACTCCAAAAATTCAGAACAGTTATTTAGTTGTTAAAAAACCCTCCAGGTTTCAAGAAAAAAAAAACAAAAAACAAACAGCAAAACCCCCACAATTCTTACAGTTACTTAGTTTAGGATTAGTTTTGTTTGTCTTATTTCTCTTTGGCATTCCTTCCCCTAAATCTCCAATCACTTTCACGACAGGCTTATGCTGAGTAGCTTCAGGCAGCTGAGAAAAAAAATCCTGTTTAGCAATGTAAGTACCTCCTCTCTCACTGTTGCTAATAGGAGTTCTGTGCATAAATCACAGCATGCACCAAGGGGAGAACAGATCCTGAAGCCTACAACGGTCTTTGCCCCCTGCTTGATTCTCTTCTCATTTACATCAATATATTGGCCTCAGGGGAAGCACTTCCGACATGCCTCAGTGTAAGTCAGAGGAGAATCAGACCCATGGGATGAGAACAGAGAATCTAACATCTTAGTATGTTGGCAAAAGTCAGAAAGAGGGTTCAGAGTAACACAGGTTGACTGATGATGGCTCCTCAGAAGCCGACAGCATGGGACAGGTTGGGACTCATGCTACAAACTCAGCGATCCTTTACCTCACCAACCCTCGTGTCTGCCACAAGCCTTCAGCCCTTTTGCATGTACTTCACAGAGAACCTGGTATTTCCTTACTGAGGTAACATCTCTTTAGGAAAAGGTCTTGGAGACCACATGTTCAGAAAGTTTCTCTGTACGAACCCCTGCACGACAGAAGACAAGTCAGCTAGCCTCTTCTGCAGTATAGGACTGCTAAACCAGGGTATCCTTTGCCTCTTTCTTGCTCCTATTTGGAAATATCTAGGAAGTGCTCATGCAGTGCCCTCTTCAAGCTAGCCCCAGTTCTAGGGAAGGGGAACACGCAAAGCAAAGGTAACCCTGACAGAGTTTTTATTTGGTAAGTTTGTTTGATGCCTCTGGACTGCCAATAGCAGATGGGCTCCTTTTAACATTGCCTGGCCTTCAAGATCTCCTCCAAAATATCTCTTGGGTTTAGGGTATTCCAAAGCAGGGCAGGAGGTGGTCTTCTCTGCTAAGCATGTGCAAGGGTTTGCAGAAGAGGTCTCTGGGGCTGTGGTTTCTTTTTCCCTGGTGTGGGTTACTGGAGGCAGAACAATTGTTAGGGATGTTGCAAAGTCTTAAGAGAGAAATATCATGACTAGGAGAGCCTAATGGAGCATAGCTACACTTGGGGTGAAACAGGACGCTCCTAAGGCGCCTACAAAAAAATCATAAAGGTAATCTTTCCTGGAGAAGGACTGCCAAGCAACCTTTCATGGTCATTGCTCTATATAGGTCTATTGGTGTTAAAAAGCACTCCTCTGTTTCAACAAAAAACTTACCATCAAGATTTTAAGTTTTTGTATATATTATAGCTGCAGTTCTTTCATTCATGTTTCCTTTCAAACCAACATTTTATTGATCAATGTAAACAAGTAAAAAACAAACAGCTCCTTAAAAGAAATACTTTTCATTTGCACGTATGCTCCATTGGAGAAGGAAATGCATAATAAAATTAATGGATTTTTTAATGAGTTCCTTTTCTTCTTATTGACAAAGTGTATTTTAATAAGGACTTTAGCTCCTCTTGCTTGATTCTACACTAAAGTTGTGATCCCATACTTTGGACACCAGCCTGTTGCCATGGAAATGATCGTAATATCACAAAAAATGCAGTATTATGACTTCACTGCAGGATCAAGCAGAGAGAAAAAGACAGGCTGTAAGGGATCAAGTCCTTAAGCAGCAATAGCCTTAGTTATTAAGACCAAAAAAAAGAACTACTACGAAAAATACATCCAAGATAAATTCACTTATGTTTTGCAAAATTCAAAGAATATTTTCCCTAGAAGGCAAATGCTTTTTGAAGCACTAATTTCAAAGAGATCCTAAATGCCTAGTTTCTGTTCTTCCAGCCTGTAATTCCACTCACCATTTGAAATACGCCCTTTCTGCAAACGAATCCTGGTCATTTTTCATTCCATCCTTCCCTAATACTCACTCAGGACCTGCTTGCCGAGTTTGTAGTCCCATATTATTAGTGAAAGGGCTGATAGTTAATTCAAAAGATTTGTTGCAAATGTAAACAGTCATTTAGCTCGGGTGTGGGTGGTGGGATGAGGTGATGTGCGCCAGATCTTACCCTGAAATGGAAATAGCACTTGGCTAGCATAACATGCAGTTCTGATAAGCTCTCTCTAAGCCAAAAAGTACATACTTTCTGACACTGAGTATCCCCAAGACTGTATTTTATCTCTAAAGTGGTGAAGTGAACTTTCCTGTTCGTTTTCACCCTCTGCTGTAGCATTTCCCTATGCTGGTTGAGAACAATTTTATTTCTTACCCAAGATGAAGCCAAGGACTTTGGGGATCCTACTAGAAAGCTTTTTTAAGAGCTGGCCAGGCCAGTTTCAAATGTTGCACACAAATTCAAAGGTACAGACTTTGAGCCCTTCACCTGTACTGAGGATTTAGTTAAACGTGAAACTTCATCAAGGACTCTCCATATCCCAGCATGGCTACATGAATGAATTAAAGCCTACAGAAAAAACCACCATCAATACTTTGAAGACTTCAATAGCTCAATGGGGCCTGCAAGATGATGGGTGCTATCGTACCCTACTGATGTAATCCCTGACAGGAGCAGCAACCTTACAAGAATAACAGCAATAGACACACTTTGAAAAACTCCAGAAGAGAGTTGTGACCTTAATAATTTGCTTTCAGGCCATATTTGTTCTCATGAGCTCTGTTCCAGTGATCATTTTTGGGGGTTGCCTAAAGCTGGAGAAGATGCGCTGCTGTAGAATTCAACTTCAGACTTTGAGCTTTAACGAGCATGACTTTCTCCCACAATCTGCCAGCCTTGGCAGCTCTCTAAGAGCTCTTTTCCACATATTCACATCAAACAGTTTCCCCCTGCAACCCTGTCTCAGGAAGAAAATAGGATTTGCAGTGGTCACAGACAATACAAAAGGTGCTGGAAGAAAGATTAGGGAGGAAGAAAAGAAAGCAATGGTTGAGATAAGAGTGTTCCTATATGGGTTCTCTCATTTTCTTTTGGATGAAAAACTTACCTTTCTTCTGAACTCCAACAAGCACACTTCATGAACTTGTGATTGGTTATGAATTTACATGTACACAGCTCAGGTTTCTCTAAATCTTCCAAGAGAGAAAGTCCAGAACATCTGTACTACATACCAAAAGACTATTCATTCCCATTAAGAATTCACTGATTTTTTTGCCTCCAGATGTGTTTTAAGCTGCTGGGAAGCCCCAGAATTCAGCAGATTAATGTGCTTTAAATGTCATTTGATAAAGGGCACTGCTGCCAATGGTTCATTCACACTGCAAAGATTTAATTACCTACATGAAGTACCCTCCAAGAAACACATGTTGGGTTTGGTTGGGGTTTTTTTTTGTGATCGTGGTTTTATGTTGTGTTTTTTTAATAAAACTCCACTTCAGTTTGTATTTTTTCCTTTCTAATTGAAATTAATTTCCCTAGCTGTTTTATTTTAGAAAATACCTGGAACGGGACTATTATTTCAAAGAGGTAATTATGAAATTAGAAAGATAACTATGATGCTTAGTTCTTTAATTACAGATATAAATAGGGACTATAATGCAGAAACTGCTTACAGACATCTTCCTGGTTTGTGCTGGAAGAAAACTGCAGAATCTGTTGTTCATCTAATTCCAAGGAGACACAAACCAAGATAAAATTAAGAACTTGCTAAATCTACTACTTAGTTCTGTCTGAAACTTTGACGAGGCCCTTCCCTGTCACAGCCCCGTTTGTGCAACCAGAGCAAAAATTGCAAGGTTTGGTTTGGTTTGTTTCATTTTTAAAGCTTCCTCAGTTTTAGTACATCATTGAAATCAAACACCAATATTTGCAGGTCTCACTGCAGAAAGCAGAACTTCTCTGATCCTGGAAGAAGCATAGCAGGATAAAAGCACAATAGCAGCCCATACCCTCTGCCAGAAGTCTTTGCCGCTTGCCTTTTCGAGCTGGAAAAGTTAATCCTATGCTGAAAAGTCTACAGATAAAACAGTGGCAACACCAGTTGATACGGAGAAGCGAGCACATTAAAGGGAGGTCTGCTGTTGGTTTTTAAGAGCAGGCAGGGTAAGACCATCTCGGGATGGCTGCAGTCGATCTCATGTGGGACTAGAGGGTCTCCCGGGGCCTCTCCCAGCCCCACGGCACGAACAGACCCTGCACTTTAGGGGTCCCCAGCCAGCACTGCCCAGTGCAAGACAGAGAGCTGTCAGCAACACCAACAACCAGAGCAAAATGCAGTTATTCACCATTCCTGTTCACAGCCCTCTGTTATTTTAGCTGGCCACAGCGACAGCTATAATTAGGCGCTCTTAACACAGCACGACGCTTTTCAGAAATCAAGGCACTCCCCCACACCCCCCTGAGAGTCATGTCAAGGGGCAACTTCCACAACTGCTGCCTGCTGACCCCTCTCTGACATGACTTGATCATTCTCCATTATTGATCTCAGACCTTTTTTCCATCTGTGACTCCCAAGCCACCTGCCAGGTAATAAAAATCTGCATCAAAATGCACAGCACACAGGGTGCTGTGAGCCAGAAGCGACATTTGTCTTACAGACCTGGAAACCTGACAGTGTCGATAGGGGCCAGTTATCACAGCGTTGTTTGATCTTTCTGCTGAGGTTGTAAATAACTTGCACGGGCAGCCAAATGGGGATAGAAAAAGAGGATCTGCCACATTAACTATAAAAGCAAGGTGCTGCTTGTGGCAGCTTGTAGCTACAAGTGGCAGAAGACATAGTTAAGCAACAAAAGCAGCCCCTGCTGCCTACAAATCTCTAAAGACTCCTTGAGTTTCAAAGGAAAGGTTTAGGATGCTGCATTTTTCTTGCACCATCGTTAATTATGTCTTTGTCTTTTAGTGCATTGCTGTCCATCAAGATCAGTGTTCAGATGCATGTCCAACACAAGCATCTCAAAATGGGTTAATGGAGCCCTGTAACAAGATGTGACATTTCAAGCCCAGCCTCACTCAGGAAAATTCCGCATCCCTTTGCTGTCTAAAGCACCCCCAAGCCTCATATGCCAGCAGAAGCAAATGCACCCCCTGAGTGTGGTTAACAGTATTTTTGGGCAATGGAGAGATGCCTCTTTTCTCACTTCCCCCTTCCTCCACAAGGTGAAACTCCAGAACACACCTTGTGTGGCTGCATAAAGCATGTCTGATTACACACTGCTTTCTAATAGCCCATTGTGTTGGACTTACACTGAAAAGTCAGTGTGATAACCCGGCATACTACTGAAACAGAAATAATGAAGACCTAGAGCTAATGACATGTGCTTTGCCAGAGAGGTGAAGCTTACAGATCTGATTCTGGCTCACAGCTTTTCCATTCCCATTCCAGCTCTCCAGGCCTGAATAAGAAGAAGTTAAAGAAAACCACAAGAGAAGAAAGACTAGAGAAAAGTTAGGTAAGAAAAGGAAAGGGGGCAAGGGGGTATAAAGGCAAACTGTTCTCCAGTGTGGCACACAGACTTAAGCAGGTCTCAGGTGTGGAAATTCAAACAAAAAGCAACAAAAAATAATCCATGCTTCCAGAAGAAACTTACTCTGCTGGGTCCATGTGGCACCCATTGGATCAAGGAGTTTCTGAGCAAACCAGAAGTTCAAATGCATGATGTTAATCCTCACACATCTAAAGATCTTTCCTGCAATTGTGCCTGCCTCATCACTCGGTGTTTATTAAGTATCGTTCACCGAACAGCCTCTTTGGTGTGAGGATGACACTTTCTAAATTTACTGAAGTTTTCGGAATTTACAGAAAGTACCAACTGTTGTTATCAGGGACTGGAGGATATATGGGAACATCTTTGGTCCCATTTTCTTACCTGGGAAGGTTTCAGCAGCTTCCACTGTTGTGCTGTAAGTTCAAAGGTAGAACCATTTTCTTATAGTCTCTTCATTTTCAGCAGGACACGCTGAAATTAAGCCTAGAATATAATCATATTTTTACAGCAAATATATAGGCTGGCTTTGATTTCATACCATGCTTTCATTTCACCTCAAAATGACTAGTATTGATAATGATTAAAGTCTGTATGGTGAAAGAGGTTTTTGAAAGCACATGGGAAATGAATCAGTGCTTTCACTCTGGTTGTTGCATGCTAGTGGTCCTTTTCCAATACCACCAAACTGATATACGAGTGGAGGGGGGAAAGCAAACTCTAATTTCATCTCCACAGGGGATGATAACTCAACAATTATCATTAAAGTACCAGTAATGCTGCAGCCAGGGAAGTTGCCCACACTATGGGCTTTTTCCTTATTAAATAATTCAAACCTACAGTATTTTCTCCTGCTGTCACAATCGAGGCCCTTTCATAAACACTAAAAACATCTGCTTAAAAATAGTCTTTGTTTCCATCCAGTTGTTCAAGGCTTTCTACCAGGAGACTTTTTATTCATCCTCTTCTCTCAGATATGTATGTGGTGCGTATGTAAATAGATGGTAATGTATTTAAGGAATATTTATATACATTTTTCACTCTGTTTTTAATAGACAGGGCAAAACAGATAGCTTTTTATTTAAAAAAAAAATGGAAGCAGACACACAGAAAAATCTACCCTGCTGTTTTATTAGATCACAGAATAATTTGGCATAGGCCAAGAAATTTTTCTAACTGCTCATCTATGCCATCCTTCAATCTTAATGCAGTATAAAGATTACCTTCCAAACTTGTCCCCAAACTGTTTAAGCTTTTCTGACTAAATTTTACCCTTTCTCTCTGAATTATTGCTGTACAAGTATAAACTGATTTGCAGCACTAGAACTAAGGACCTAGCTCTCCGCTCCTTTATACAAAAGTAAAATGAGGAATAACTCCAATGAGAACACCTCTAAAATTGACTAAATTGTACCAAACACATTCCTAGTCTTGAGGCAACATTTTTCTCCTGAAAAACAATAAAAACCCCAAACTTATCTAACAATTTCAAATAGGTAGTTTATGAGGTCTGGCACTTCTGGGGCCAGAGGAAATATTATTTTAATGAATTGAATTTATGGAAGCACTTAGGTTGGATCGTTACTCTCAGCACTACAATGCTTAACTTGAAATAGTGACTTAAACCTAGGTTTGCTCCTAAAAGCAGGATTTTCTGCTGAATGTAGGTGCCTCCCTGCAAAGTTATAACCCAAAAGACTTCACTCATTTACAACCTTTCCCTTGAAGCAGTTAAACTCCTTAAGCACTTTCCTTTTTAACTGAAAACTGTCACATGCTTTCAGTTGTTCTTCCAAGCCTGCCCAGGACAGTAGTGGTGGCACCCAGTTCTGGCCTGATGCAAAGCCAGGCTGGAGTGAAGTGTCCTCCCTCCATCTGATAGCAGACACAGCAGAGGTGGAAGCCTCTCTCCATCCAGTACAAAGGATCAGCAGAGGTGAAGAAGCACCTCACCTTCTCGTCTAGATTTTTTGCTTACTTGTAGCAAAGGAGTTTTCTCCAGTACATAATCTAGTGCAGCACTCAGCAGTGCAACAACCTTCTGTCTGAATAAAATCCTGGGGGTAAGTGAGGATTTCGGTACATGGACTGAAATACCATGGAAATTAACTGAAGCAATTTGTGATTTTAATTCTTTTTCTTTTTTTTCCCCCCTCACAATCTGCCCAATACAGAAGATTACCATGATCTTCTTATAGAAGTTAAGTAGCATAGGCCATTCTGGCATCATCCAAGAACTATAACTTGTCTATTGTATAAGGTCTACAAATTCTTCAAACCTAGAGAGATTTCAGTAACTGCATCTTCAAAAGCCAAGACAATACACATACTATACCCCATCACATTACTCTTTTACCAGAAGTCTTTTAGTTGAATGACCTCTACTATCCATTGTGTTTGAAACTTGACATTACTAATGCCAAAGAGAACAGATCATAGAATCATGGAATGGTTTGGGTTGGAAGGGACCTTAAAGATCATCTAGTTCCAAGTCCCCTGCCATGGGCAGGGACACCTTCCACTAGACCAGGTTGCTCAAAGCCCCATCCAGCCTGGCCTTGAACACTGCC
>JAVJGI010000050.1:96069364-96139162 GCA_035590275.1 Ibycter americanus
CAACATGTCCTATAATGCTACATTCACATTTGGATTCAAACTGGACCCCTGAAGAATTCAAAGTTATTGCTTCACATCTAGCTACAGTCTAAGACAGCTCCTGTACTGCAGTCACTCTACTAATACTGTATCGCATCCAGCTGAGACTCACAGCCAAGACAATATTAGCAGAAGATTCACTCACTTAGTCACTTACTTGTGCATGGACACACATACACAGAGCTCTTCCAATCTTTTTTACAAACAACATTTCAATTTCAGGCATTTTACAAAGCTATTAAGCCCTTTTCCTTAAAGTGTTATTTCTGACACCAGCTGACAAGAAGGAAGAAAAAGTAAAGTTAAAGCGGTTGTTCTATCCTTAATCTGCTGTGTTGTGATTAGGATGATGTACTGGCTGGATGACTGCATCTGTAGGTTTGCTGTGTGTCTTGCAGGTTTAGGCAAAAAGCAATGAACTCTAGGCACAAGGGCTTACGAAACAGCAGTTTGGGAATACATAAGTTACTATCCTTCTCTCATCTGTTTCAGAGAATTAATTTTTATTATCTTGATAAAGTCAGAAGAAGGTCCAAAATGTATAGCTGTGCATTACCAGCAATACCATGCATCACTGCCAGACTCCTAGACCGATGCCACTAGTGCAACCTACAAAATTTCTCAGTTTGTGACAAAGCCTGCAAGTTAATTACACAAGTATCTCTTTTATTTTGTCTTTGTTAATTTTTCAAAGCCTATTCTAACAGTGTTTCATAATGAAAACCAAGGGGACAAAGTTTTCTGTCTTTTGTATAATTTGGCTCCCTTAGATTTGCTAATTCTGCTGAATTCTTCCAGTAACTGCCTTGCTGTTTACTGCACAGCAGAGGTCTGATACCTTCCCTACAGACACAAGTAGCTTTGCCTTCTCCTTTGGGCTCTTCGTACTCCTCCAAATTATTCTGATTGATATAGACCTCGATCCATGCTAATTATGCAGAGCTTCTCTTATAAAGTGCAGTTCCTATGGCAACAGCATAGGGCGAACAGGTGCGTGGAAAGCTGTGATATATTAAACGACAGCTACCCTCTGCCTCTGCGATGCAGATTGCCATTCGCAAGGTTTATTTATAGCAGGTAGTAATTAATCCATGTGAATCTCATTTCATTAAGAAAAAAAAATAAAAACGCACAGAATGATTAGCAAGAGTCCTAATTATCCCCATACCTTTAATTCTGAAAATTTTGTCGCCATCAGATAACTTGAACACAGAATTGTTGAATTATCATTTGTGTGGAGATGTCATTATGAGAAACACTAAGCCACCGCCTGACAAACACCTCGTATTCTCACCGATGCAGCACTGAAACCTGCATTATTGTTGCTGCAGTGGAGGCAGAGCAACAAAATATAGACATTGCTCTGTTAAAAAAAAAATAAAACAGTAGATATAAGCTTTAGCTAGCTTTTCTTGGGGGCCCATAACACTGAGTCGAGTGGGAATCAAATGTACAGCACAGGTCTTCAAAACCTTTGACAAGAATGACAAAAACCAGATTTTAGCCCTGATACCAGTTCCCTTGGTGGCCTGAAGCAAGTCCCTCAAACTCTGTTTCTCAGATATGACTTCCATAACGCTTCTTTTTTGGGGACTAAAAGCAAATGCTCCGAAAACACTTCAAAGATGAAAAATGAGTTATGCTGCAAAGTAGGATAGGTTTTGCATTTAAAAGAAAATGCATCCAGTGTATTCATCTGGACTGCTCTCTGCCTAGCTCAGCCTACCTCTGCCTTGTGTTTTTGAGCTCCTTGAGTAACACAGGTAAGCTTGGGAAGCCAAAACCAAGCTACACCATTTTTGTAGCTGATGAGAACTGCCTCATATTGCGATGCAATACTAGTACTAGATGGAGTTCTTGGATCTCGGCTATGTCTCAGTTATTTTCATTCTCTACTTTTCTTCTTCATGACTATGTGAATGACCATAGTTGGCAGAAAAGGTTCCCTAAAACAAACAAACAAACAAACAACACCCCAAAAGAGAGACAACGATAGAAAATTAACATATGATCAAAATAACCCTCCCCAAAATAATACTCATCTTAGGTGAAAGAGTACGTTTTGGAGTATAAGGTTAGGAAAGTGAAGAAAAGATCCACAGTTGCTGATACGGATACCACTAGAAATGTTTTTACAAGCAAATTACAAATTACAATTACTCCAAAACCTACATAGTTTTCCACCGCTCCATTTTTTCTTTTTTTACAAAAACAACTGGGAAAAGTTAAACATCCAGCAGACGTGGGCCAGATCATTCACAGGCAGTATAGCCTGAGATACCTTTCAGTCTCAGGGCCTTCTGAAACGATCAGGTAAACAGGACTACAGATGACAACAGTTAGCAAGTGGAAGGCACTGAAAATGCTTTCTTTGGCCCTCCAACCCTAAGTGAAATATCTGGGAGTAAAACAGCCTGGAACTGTTTGAGTCTGGAGAGCATTTCCCTTGTAAACACGTGCTTTAGAAAGCTGGTAGCCCAGGAGCAGTAGCTGAGCATCCCTCACAGCAGGACTTCCCCGTGCCGCTTCAGCCTTAAGGATGGTTTGCCAGAACAGCATAGCATTACTGGGACAGTGGGGTCTGAATTCGACAGTTCAGAGGACTTTTTACTGATTTGGAAGAAGTCACCATCTGCTATCCTTTGAAATTAAGTAGCTGAGGTGTTGGAGGCATTGCAGGTTATTCTAGGAATCATGCAAAGCCATCTAAGTCAAGATTCAACTTCACCTATAGTCCAAGGCAGCACTTTGTTCTTGTTTTATCAGATTCAGGTTAGAACTTCACAGGCAGCAGCTAAACTTGTAATTCTAAGAGAAAGCAAAAATCACAACAGCGTAGCAATTATTCATTTCCTGAATAGACCCAGTTAAATCAGAGTATGAAAAATGAAGGCTGCATAGGTATGTGCCTAACCTGCTGGGAAATCCTCCCATGATAAAATTTTTCTTGGGAATATAAATATTTCACAGAAATGGGTTACACATAGTTTGAACCCTGATATAAATCACTGCCTACTCAGACCCAGACCTAGTTCTGGGGCCAAGCACTACACATCCCACCCTTGCAGAAAGCCCTACCAAGCTTAGTTAGAAGGTGATGTCGGCTAGTATGGGGCAGTAGAGAGGATATCACTTTGGCTTTTGAGAGACTTAACCTCTTTTTTCCTGAGTCATATACTGAACAGTACATATTAGACCCCCATTCCAGCAGATCTGATGTACATTCATCGAAATTCATTAGCCACGTTTCCATTTTAGTCTGGAAAATGTGGTCTCAGAGCAATGCAAGTGAAAAAAATCATTCTTGCAAACCAGACTAATTTTTACAACAAGGTCTGCTTGTTACAGCTTTCCAACTGCCCAGGGGTATCTGCACCATTCTCTAACGTATACCACACCACAAGACCAGGGACAGCTAGAAAATAAGACACAGAAGCCACAGGTGCTACTTGCACCCAGGGTGCATCAGGGATTCAGAGCATTGTTCAGATATCATTTACACAATAGTTGCACCAGTTAAAATTCTGCTAAAGCGGAAAATCCCAGCTGGAAAACACAAGCAGACTTCAGCCCTATATTACCATCTGAGCAAGAGAGAGAGACTCAAACATCTCACCAGCTGAAGTTTTATACTAACATCAAACCTGAGTCTCTCACATCTTCTGGTTGTTCAGAACTCCAATTCAGACCAACTTTTTAAAACGTTCTCTGCCTCCTCCAAAAGCCTAACCCAGGTTGTAGGTCTGAACTTGCCATGCTTTCCAAAACCTTTCATTTTCCAGAGGTCTGTGACAGGACAGAGGTCAGCTTAGCACTGGAAGCCTGAATCCAGTGGAAGTTAACATGTAACTTCCTCAGCTATATCAGTTCCAGCCCTAACCCTTAACTCGTCCTTCAAAACCACCTATTTTACCATCAAGCCTTTAAATTACTGCCGGCAAGGAGGAGGAAAGGCTACTGACAACTTCTGAAGTGTACTCTAGCACGTGCCTGCTCCTTGGAATGAATTGTATGGAGAGCCGACCTATGCAAACACACTTTTTTGGTAATCTCACCCTGCTGCTCCCTCCTCTTATGCCTGTTACACTTCACAGTGCAGTTTGCTTTCCAATTAGACTGCAGCCTCTCCCAGCAGGACCCATCGCTTACGATATGTTTGATTGGCACAACTACAGTACAAGTTATAGTTAATAATAATGTATACTTCAGTGTTGATGGAGTTGTGGTGATCTGAGGACATAAGCAACACAAAGTTTGAATGGAAAGAGAAAATAGCTTTTTTAAGTTGGGCTTGGGGTTGGTTTTTTTTTTTCTCCTAGACTGACTAGGAGAGGTGGAAATAGCAGACAAATCCTTATGTGCCCAGGAGCTTGCCTACTTTTCCCAGCCCTACCAGTTAGTTTAATAAAAGGCAGTACTTGCTTTGCCTAATAATTATGTCTAATGTCAAGAGAGTTAAGGTCTCAGTCAAATTCTATTTAAGCAGGATTTTAAATTAAAGCATGCAAACTTAGCACTCTTTACAGTGAGAAATCCCTTGTGTGCTTAAAAGAAGGTAGACTGCATGGGTCACTGCTAGAAGTCATTTAGAAATAGCCACTAGATTTTTCCCCTCCCGTAGCAAAGCTGTAAATATTAAAATGCCATGCATGGCTTCCACTAAGTCATCCATCCTCTTTTTACATCAAGCATATCAGGTTTCCAATTTTGAATACCTTTCCAGGGTCTCCACTCTAAGGAAACATCAAGTTGTTCTAACCTAAGGAGCCTATAGTGATCCTTTTCAACAAATTCACATTCTGCTCATGATTTATACATTGCCTTTTTGTAGGTGCTGTCATGTTTTTGTATCCAGAGGACAATAGGAAAACTCTGTTTTCCACTTATGCTGGTTCCAATGGTCTGATTGCTCTTAGTAACACTCTCTGAAAAATAATACTGGATCAAAAATTATCACAGACTGACTGATACACTGATAGGAAAATAGACAGTAAAGAAAAAAAAAAGAGAACCACTACAGTAACCCACCGTCTAGATGTCAGCTCATGGCTGTAAAAAAATTCCACTAGAATAGAGTTCAAACTAAACTCTTAGATCTCCCAGTCTATGGAAAATTTGTAATAACCATCCAGCAAACCTCTGGAGAGGTAAGGGAAAGTTGGGAGTCATATCAAAAGCATTAATGGCACACAGGAAACTTTATGAAAAAATTCAGGGTCTGTCTATACAATTGTCTATACAATTCATTCTCTAGCTTACTTCATTCTAACCTCGTCATTGAGCCAAGCCTGCAGAGAGTTGCTCTCCACCTCTTCCCAGCACATAACATTTCCAAGAAAGATTTGTTTCATTTCTGTCCTTCCCCCAATCCCAGAAGGAACTTTCTCCTTTCTTCAGTGAACACACTCCCATTTATGTTGCTTTGGTAATTCCCACTTCATGGCCTTTGTCGAAACTGCCAACTTTTCTTCTGAGGAAAACCATACCAGGATGTATCTGGGCACAACACCAGTGAACACTTAGGTGACCATGGAGTTTGCTGTCAAATCAGACCAGTCTGTTGACCCTCAGATTAAGTCTGGTACCATGGCAGTGCTCCGCTAGAGCTTCAAAACAAACAGCAATGCAACCATACCTTTGGTGAGGGTGGGAGAGGTATCACCAAACAGCACAGACTTTGAATATATGCAGAGACAGCAGGAAAGCTGCCTATTTCAAATGCCTTATAGGCTTATAGGTTTATTTCCTGACCAGGCTCATCTTGCTCCTGCCTTCCAGATCACTGCAACGCATAGCTGCAGTTGTTCCAGGGCTCCTGGAGTCTGGAGACAGCTCTTGTTGGAAAGGGTGGACAGACATTCCTCACAAGGGTCTTTGCCCCACTTGAAAATTCTCAGCCAAATGATACCTATGTGCCATTCACTCTGAACCATCTAATCTATGCTAGTTTAGAAGAAGAAAGAGGACAAAAAAGATGACTAAGTCAAAGTTCAACAGTATTTGCAACCACTAAGGCCCTCTGGTCCCACAGGTACCGAGCCTAAAAGAAACAACTAGCAGAAAAACTAAGGACACAAATGTCTGAGAAGATATAATTATTACAAAGTAGGAGACTAAAGTATCTAAAAATTTATGAAGTGAGAGACTGTATTTATTTTACTTTTTTTTCCATCTTGAGAGACCAGATACTTCAAGACAAGAGAGAAGAGCTGAGAAATCTTGTGCGATTTAGGCCCATCATGTTAATTATAATTGGTCTGTCAAAGATTTAAAAATGCCTAAATGATAGGTTTTACAACGACATCAACAGCAGGGCACAAAGTTTAGTTCTGTAAAGCTGAGAAAATAAGTTCAATAAAAGGGAACCCTTTTACTCCATAAAACCAGTTGCAGTTCCTGGAGCTCTCACTTGAGCTCAGCACTGTGTGTGAGTGGGAAGCAATAGGACTGACTGAACAGTATTTCCATCTCATCCAGCATTTTCCCCAGCAATTGTAAGAAAACATAGGGGTACCTTCCCTGCGTTATTCAAACAATTTTACCAAAGAGGAGGCTTCTTTAAATATACACGCAATACCAAGCACCTTCAAACTCCAGCACTAGCTCTCTTCCATTCTATATTTTAGACCAAACCTATATTAGTCCGTAATTACAGCAGTACAATAAAGGCAAAAACATTATAGGAATATTGTAATAATCCCTCAAACAAGAATCACAAAGCGAAAGAAATTCCAATTTAAGTTTAAATTGAAAAGAAATTCAAGTAAAATGTGATGCATGGAAATGCATTGTTAAGTCGTCACACAATACAATTTTTTTCTCTTTGAAAGGTTTAACGATACCGTTCAGAGTGCTGTATGAGAATATTTATGGTCCCACTAATTTTCAAAAACACCTGAAACTGGAAGGGGTTGTTTGTTGTGGAGGATTTTAGGTGAGATAAGGAACGTTTTGATGTTTTGGGGGCTTTTTGGTTTGGGTTTTTTTATTCCTTACACTGCTAGTATAAACTAAAACTTCAGAAATTTCCTATTTGTGCATTTCTAGGCTTTTGACTGTTTAGGTCTGCTTTGCACTTGACTGCTTCTGGACCTTCTGCATTTTGAGTGCTTTGTTCTGGAAGTTACTGTCTCTTAAACTTGGTTATTGGCATTCAGCACCAACATTTACCACTGGTTTACTCCTTTCATAAAGTAAGTCTTTCTTGTACAATTTCTCTTCCTCACCACAAATGAGAGCAACCAGTGCTTTCCCTCCCTCTCCAAAAGGGCATGAGATGACAACTTTCTGTGCAAGGACCATGCTTCCCACAGCCCAGGGCAGCAACATATAGTTAGCCAACTCCAGCAACAACCACACACCAGACAGAGCAACAGTCACGGCAGCGCAAAACCCGACTCACCCAAGCCCAGCAGACTGCAGCAGGGGACTCCTCATCCCCCTGCCTTAACAACTACTCAGAAACTGTGTGTTTGTGTGTGTAAGGGCAAACAGGAGCATGGTACAACATAAAGCTTTGCATTAATGAACAAAGGGAGTCTGGAGCCCTTGCTTGCATTACACCTATCTTGCCAGCATCACCCACCACACAGATGAGAGCTCGCAAAGAGTGCGCAGAATTGCTGGGGTTACTTGAGGCAAAGCCGTGACCTGCCGTGGGGCACTGACTTTCCATAGTGACCCATTTCCCATTCATTTTAGCTCATGAGCCAATTGATTGATTTATTCCTGCACTCCCCGGAACCCAGTTCTGCACTTGGCCAGCATTTTGGGGAGGATTTGTTGCATCTTTCTTATGCAACAGGCAGTGGTTCAAAACTTGGCCTTAACAGCAGAGTCACGACTGTCTGCTGCCTCTCCTCACTGCAGAGAAAATCCGTCCGAGCACCTTTCAAACACAGCCCTCTCTAGCACACATTCATGACCTGTTCCCCACCCTGCTTTGACCTCACTCAGAATAGCTCCTCTTGCCCACAGCACATTCACTTTTCACTTTATTCCTTTATCCCTTTCGGCTGGATATATTTTACATGCTGCTGCTTAGTCTTGTCTTCCATCACCACCTGCCTCTCCCTCTTTTTTTTTTTTCTTTTTGTGTCATTGGCACATTAGCATTAAGGGAGCATTTTGGATTTGGAATAAGTTCATATATTGGCCTGTGCTAACATGCATCTTTTCAAGACAAAACTACCAGAGTTGCTCTTCTTGGGGGGAAACAGGTTACTTAATCCCCCCATTTCTTCATCAGTTCTTCCTCAGGAAACACTCCTGTTGGGAGCAGGACACCCCCAGTGAGGGCAGGAGAATAACTGGCTCAAATACTGCCCACAGCTCCATGGGACTTCCACTCACTAAGAAATAAATAAAACCTGAAATAACCAACAAGGGGAAACCTGTTATCACTTGCCCTGCTCTATATTTGGGACCTCTGTTCAAATAGCCCAGAACCGCATGTACAAATACTTTTCAGGAGCGTGTAGATCTCCATTAAATCTACTGAGAAGCTTTTCCAGATAAATCTTCAGTACAGAATGAACTTGGAGAACAAGCATTTCCATTTCTTTCCTCACTTCATTAATTAATGTGGGACCATTGGCTGACTCCCACATAGAGATCTGCTGCTGAGCTAGTTTCTCCAGGCTGTTCTGCATATCGAGGCTACTGTCACACATTACCACATGCTTCCCACTTACCTAGTTGGGGTTTTTTTCTGATAACTGACAGAGGGGAAAAAAGTATCCTAAATTGGCCTTTTCCCTAATTTGACAGTCACTCACCTAAGTAGCCCACCCTTACACAGCCCAAGAACGTGCACCTCTACCACAGAGTAGCAAAAAGAAAGGTTCACATCCTCCTTCCTCTGCACACAAACTGTTCTGCCTGAATTCAGTCCTTGAATCAACTTTTAATCCAGCCTGCCTACAGTCTGTAAAGCATCACTAGTACTTTCAAACAGGAATACTTTCTAGCAGGAAAGCAGATCTCTTAAAAGTTTTTTCTCTACCCTTGTTGTCTCAGGCACGGTAACCTTGTTTATCCAATGGCTGGATATTAAGACAGAATGAGTCTCTCTCCCTAAAAACATTCCTCATCCTCTTCCTTGTCCTACGACTCCTCTTTTTCCATGTTCTCACAGGTGTAACAGGCAAAAAGTTAAGAGTCAGTAGTAAGTTCTCCTAAAAAGGTAGCTTCAATTATCCCAGAATTATTTCTAAATTCAAAACTTACATTTTTCGTAGTACCATTCCATTCTCTCCAATAGTCAGGCAACCATCCAAGATGTGGGAGTCTTTGGTTTGAGTCTCTCTCCTGACCTTGGGGATTTTAACCCATGTCTTTCGCAGTCCCCAGCCGCACCCTGCCGACGTGCCTGGTCATCCTGGGTCAGCCAAACCCAGTAAGTGTGTGCACAAGTCACGGAGGCAGACAGCTATTCCCTCTCTTTCTCAATTGATTTTCACTTATTCTGCATGAATAAGGATGGTATCGCCAGGGGGGAAAATCCCTTGCTCCAGAGCAGCCACAGGACACACTCAAATCATGCTTCGCACAGAAATGTGCTGGTTTGTGTGAAACCATGTCAAACAGGTCACTGAAATAGTACAAGAAATAAACTGGGGCAAGCAAGGGAGGATTCATTGTTTTAACCCAAGTCATTTCAGTAGTTAACTTTCCAGCACGGAACTGCAAACTGCAGCACCAGGGAGTTGAACCACTTAGACCGGCTACACACCTGAGGAAAACCTGTTGTAGAGCCAAATGGTCAATGAAGAGCAGCTAAGCTAGTCAGATGCAAGTAGAAGAGAGACCACTCCAACAACTGAGTCTGACACTAGAAGTTAAGTCAAATCCACAAAACTTTGGGATTTCAGGATGACTGTGGGGTTTTTTTTAATAGGATATGTAGTTTTCTTAGAATTAAAGAGTTGAAATCATTTAGTTCATGTCACAATGAAATTGGAACAGTTTAGATGGAAACAATCCCGTATTAATAAGTGTAATCCCATATTCCTAATAAGCGGAATTAACAGTTTAGGCTATTGTTCCCTCTCACACCATAATGGAGACCATTACACCAGTAATGGACCGTCTGGAACAATACACAGGCAGAGCCTTAGAGGACATCTGTTTGCAGGCTTTGCATAGTTTTGGGGGGCTGAGATTTTAATAATAGTGCACAAGCATCTATCTTCCCAGATATTTGATCTGATCTGAACCATGACTTTGATATTGGTACTTACTGTTTTACTAGAGCCAAGTGGGCCTAAGCAATGTCTATTCAGTTGCTACTAAAAAGAAATAAGCAAATTAACAAGCCCATTTTCAATAAAGTTTAGAACTGGAAAAAAGGATCAGCTTATGTTGCATAAATCTCCAGCTAGAAATTAAAATACCTGGACTTGGTTTAATTACATTTTTAATGCGATCCCCAATAGGACTCAGCAACCTTTAGGGTTTAATAACCTCAGCTCATTTAATGTTCTTTCACTACATTAGTGTAACAATCCAAGAGCAAGGTTTGAAAACTAAAACCGCATACTTCCCCCTGGGCTTTCCCATATGTTCACCACCTTTAGCTCAGACTCCCAGAATACTCATGCCAAGTCTTATAAAATGTTCCTAGCAGAACAGAATACCATCTTCTTCCACTATGATTTATATATTAATTCTTTGCAGAGGAGAGTGAAAAATTTAGTTTAGTATGGCAAAGCAATGCTCTGTGTATCTACAAAGATCCAGCCTTATCTTGGCCAGAAAAGCTAATCAGACCTCCTCATCTGGCCTCAGGAGTTGGTCAGAAAACGCGATAGGGTCCACACCTGAGACTGCGAGTTCTTCAGTGATCTGGAGAGCTAAGCCGATTCCAAATCTGGCTCTAATCAATCATGCAGTAGAAAGGCTTTTTGGCAGAAGGATCGCAGAATAAACTAGACTGGAAGAGGCCTTTGGAGGTCACATAACCCATCTCCTGCCCAAAAGAGCGTTAACTTGCTCGAGGTTTGCACCCAAAGGCCCGTTTGACAAAAAACTCCTGCAGCACCTCCCCTCCCTTCCCATACACTACGTAAAGTCAAATGTTTTAACTTTTGCATGTCACTTTTAGAACAAGTACAGCATTCGAAAACATGTGGGAACTCCACACTCATCCCGGTGAACTCTGATGCCGGGGCTTGTGGAAGAGCCCAGCCCTTGGAAGAGCAGCGCTGTAGCCTTGTAAGCGAGGGCGCCGCGCTGTAGGAACCACAATCCATCGACAGCATGGGTGGGAAACACGTCACCAAACTTCAGTGTCTATGGGGCTGGTGACTCTTAAGCAGCCACCTTCTCTCCCTCTAAAATCTGTGGAAAGAAAGAAGCCACTCATGCATGGTTTATCTGTCCTACTTAAGTGCTGCTTTAGGATAGCAGGAATTACACTCCGGAATCTATTGACTGTCCTGATTTGATCTCCACTGACTGTAAATGAAACTCAGTTGTAGGCAGATGAATCCTACCCTGTGACTGCTTTTACTCACTGCAGACTTTTTAAACTAGAAATAATGTGCATATATGAACAAAACAAGGTCAGATTGTACCTTTCAAAGCAAATGCTACCAAAGGGAGGTTGTAAAGGGATGGGGATTGCTACAGCATTTTTCTACAGAAAGTATGTATAGGCCTGTCCAAAGGACTATCTACAGAGACAAATATTTCTCAGAAATTCTTCCAAGTGCAATTTCTGCACCTCCAAGCATCTGCCTCCCTTCATTAACAAATGTGAACACAGGTTGGGATTCCACTGACTCTGGAATGAACTAAATTCCCTGTACTTTTGTCTTACTGGATACTTTGAGGAAAAATGCAGCAATGATAAGTGTTCCTTAATTGTTTTTCTAAAAGGTGTTAAAAGTAAACAGAATTCTTATGGGCCAGAAATAGTGTGGACAGAACAACTGCCCCTCTATGGATTAGCACCACTCAGTACAGGGCTTTAAGTCCCGGTGTGGTCATGCTCACACAGTTCTGTAGCCTTTTTCTTCATGTCCCACTATGGAAGCATCATAATATAATTTCTAGACTCTACTAAATTGTGAACTGTTAGAAACAAAAGACCAAGATTCTTCTGACTCCCACCTACGAAATATTGAAAAACACTGCTGTATTAGTGAAACAGCTCAGAAAGTCAATGTAACACACTGAGTGTTAATGTGCAACTACTGTGGGGTGATGGCTTTTTTTTTCTTGATCTTTTTAGTGTTCCTGTAAACGCAACAATAAGGAAATAAACCTCTTCAAAGTTCAAGGCCTGGAAAAAAAAATCAGAGTGACCAACTTCTGTGCTAGGAAATCAAAAATGCATGCGAAATATTTTTGTTTTGTTGGGAATACCTGTGGTGAAAGGAGGTTGACTGAGAAAGGCACTGAGGTATTCCCTAGGCAACAGCTTTTGACACACAGGAGCTATTGCTATGCTTGGTAAGGCTGTGAACAAAGAAAACTGTTAAGCCCAGGTATTATCCACATACAGAGTCCTTATACTTAGCTACATAACATAGCCACTAGTGCAACCATTGTGTTTAAGACCACAAAGGCAAGGTTACAAAAAAAGTCTAGTGTCGAACACCTCCCAAACATTAAGGATCAAAACTGGGATTTTAAGACTGATCCCTACTCTGTAATAATATGAAAGTGAAAAACTCAAGGTCCAGACATCTCAGATCTGCTATAGGTTTAATTAGAACTGGATTTTAACATCTCAGACGTACGCTTAATTTAACAAAATCATAGGTGAAACATGCATATCTGTGAATCTACCAGAAGAACTTTCAACTTGAAACTACCCTGCCACATACCACAGGCCAAAAAAGACAAAGTTCTGATGATGGAAAGCTCCAGATGGGGAACAAAAGGTTTTGGGTGCTACTGAAGTCATTTACGTCTACAAACCTGGTCAAATACTCTGCTGAACTATTATCAGATCTCAAAAGAAAGGAGCTCCTCAGCTGTGCAAAAGTGAACTACTTCTTGGGCTAACAAATGAACATTTAGATGTGCAGCAATAACATCTGATTTCTGTCATTGTCAAGTTCTCTTTAATTTAGAAGAATTTGATAACCTCATCAGATCTCGCTGCTGTGGACAATTCTAATTTGTTAATCTAAATGGCATCTGTAAGCCAAAAAAAAAATAAATGCACCATTCCTCAAAGATGCAGTTTATGTATTCCCTACCAGACATGATTTCAAGTAGTCTGAAGTTTAAAGAGGAGCTGTTTTGTGTTTCGATTAAGAAACAATTTGAGCCAAATGATCAGTACACTTGCTCCTGAGCAATTATATTCTCAGCACATATTTTTATGCATCCACAAATTGCATGTTGTGCACTCTGCTAAGCCGTTGTGCGTATACAGCGGGTAGCTGCATGCCAAGCTGCCCTGTGGGCGATAACAAACACCATCCCTGCGCGTCTTGCTCAGGAGAGCTGCACACAGACAAATGCCCCTGCAAAGCATGTTGGTGCCTATACACCAGTATGCCACGACAACTTATTACACCACTGCACAGTTTTTCATTCTGATCTCTTCCCCTCCCCTGGTTACCTATACTGAAGGCATAAGAGTCCTTGCATTATTGCTTTAAAGTAGATAATAAATGAATCTGTTTAGGACTCCCTACAATTCCTTTTTCACACTCAAGCTGTTAAGAGCAATAAATGCTCTCTTCAACTTTGCTGAAAGACCAGAATGGTACAAGGGTGAGAACAAGGATAACAGCTGAGCATGACAAGACCCATATTTTAGTAAGGCGTCTAGTACATTACAATATAATCTACATTTAGGCCTCTAATGGCTCTGCAAGTAAAGAAACAGAAGCCAGATATGATTTAAAAGTTACATCAGCCTTTAAAAAGCTTGTCTAAAAAAGTTTTGTTAATTTCTATAACATATGTAAGAGTATTTAAAGTGGAAGAAACATATGACTCTAGACATAAGTAAACAATGGCTTAATTCAATACAAGGCAGGCCAGGTAATTGTCATTACTGAAGTTGCAAGAGCAGTTAACCTTATAGGACAACGACATTTTAAGTGTCTATAAACTGGTAATAAAGATGTTTCAACATCAAGAGCCCATATAAGACTTCAGTAAAGTTTTATTTTCTGAAGGTACTTTATGTTTAACCACACTGCATTTCTGGTGGTAACAGCATAAGTAAAAAAGGGATTAAGATGCACACTTTAAGGTGATCAAGAAATAAAGTCAGTTTTCATTACAAATAATTACTGTTCTGAAAAAGTGATCTTTGACATCTGTCATTCACCTTGCTCCTACTAAGATAGTCTATTAACAAACCATTACAATTTGCTTGTGGGGATCCTTAATACAACATTAATAATAGAGATTACAAATCTTCTATCTTAGTGTCACATGCAAGTATACAGTTTTTCTGTTATTAACTTTCTCATCATTTGTCATGTTTTTAATAAAAAAAGACCAGGTTATCTTTATCTGTAACTGCAGTTAATAACCACATGTGACTGCAGCTGATGTGCTGAGGAGCCACCAGCCTCATGTTTCTCACCCGTACAGCAAGAATGAAATTTCCTGATGTTTCCAAACACTCAAAAGTCCCAAGAGAAGGAAAAATTAACACAAAGTACTCTGCCACAGCTCCTGAAAGACATCTTGAGAGCACAAAACATCTAACCCAAAGCCCAGGTGCAGAAATAAGAGGCATACAAAACCTTTCCATTCAGAGGCGAGCATAGAGCGCCTCAGCTTCACAAGAATCAAACTGTCACTGTGCTTGGAAGAGGGAATGGCTGCAGTGGCCTTCATGCTGGGATCTACCCACGCATCACGCAGCTGTCAAGAGTGCACAGTGATTGAAATAATGAAGGAGACATAACTACCCAGCTCAGCACCAAAGAGCATCTAGCCCAGCCAGGAATTCAATGTCACTGGTGCAGAGTCATCTCTCAGACAACCTCCACAACTACAAACCCCAGTCAACCGAGCTGTTCTTCCACAGCGAAACTTCCAAAGAGCAATCTTGCCAACACCTTTCAGCCTCCAGTGGGCACAAACAGCCTTTCCCACCTTACTCTACAAGGAGCAGGTGTGTCTTGAACCTGATGTCAAAGCATGGGTCATCTACCAGCCTTTGATATTCTCTGGGATATCAGAGACAGTTATAGGGCAGACCTGGAGCAACAGCTGGAGGTCAGGCAGGATATCTCTGGTAATTTCAAATGAAACCTCCTGTGGATGCACGGGCAAGCAAATCAAGCCATAACTCCCCATAATGAGAATTCGGATACCATGCACACACCTGAACATATCCAACCCCAACCCTGAACATATAATCATGCTCTGTACTAGCTTCCAGAAACTGTCATTCTGGTTTTTGGGGCAGGCCCCAAGCGTGGTTTTCTTTACTACAACTATAGAAGGATCCTTACAAATACTTCAAACCTTTCAGTCCCCAATGAGTCCCTCTTAACCAAATGTTGGCAGTTCTAGGTGAAGTTTCTGTGGCTCACATCTCCATCTCAAGACCATCTTGCCCATTCAGACTCAAAGGGCTGATGCAAGGAACAAGGCCACAGCTCCTATATAAAGCAGGCTTCTCCTCAGTTGTCCATCACTCAGACACACCAAGTCAGTTGCTTCAAGTCCTGACAACAGCCAGATGCTCCGGGAGGCTTGCAAGGATGCCATGAATTCTGCAGACTTCATTGAAGACCAGAACATTCAAAAGGCTGTTCACAAGTAAGGAAACATCCTTTTCAAATTTTCCAGCAACTCAGAATAGTTTTGCAAGTCCTGAGCATTAAGGATCGGTATTTTCCATTTCCCTCTGACCTTCTTATCTTGTCAATTTACTAGGACAATTTATAAACTGGCATCAACAAAATGAGATAAGAGGCTTGTGGCATTACTGGTACCCAGAGCATCCCTCTCAGGTGACTGGGCGTTTTGCTGAAGCTGGTTAAATGAGAGCCACAAAAAGATGCTTAGCAGAACATATTTTGTTCTGTTAAATCTATGCAGATTCACAGACCTTTTTTAACTTAAGGAAAAAGAGCCTGAGGCTAAGTGGGAGTTTATGCCATTTTCTTTAGATTCTGCCCATACCTCATTATAGTGAAATTACCAGGGCATTGATGAAGAGCTGTGCTGCTTTCCAGTGATGACTTCAGGGATCCTGGTCTCTCCCTGCTTCCTCTCTTCACAGCAGCATTGTCAAGTTTAATTTAATCCACTTTAAAACTACAAGTACAACACTTTCTTTTAGCGAAGCATAACAAAGGTGTCCCTTTCAAGAGCCACATTAGGCATCATAGTTCAATTGTCAATGAGTGATTAAAAGATACGTGCTGAAGATTAACCAGAACAAACCTTTTCATTATGAGTGGCCACATGTAATTCTGAGTGGCTTTGGAAGCAAATTATTGACTTGTCTGGAAATACATATACAACAATTACAAGTTTATTACTGCTGCTTGGTCAAATGAAAAAGCCTATTAAGAACACTTATCCTGATTCCACATGAATCTCCTCTTCTCTAAAGAATTTGTCCGCATTACACCAAAACTAATCAAGGCTGCTCCATGGTCAACAATAATAAGTTGTAAAGCACAAACAGCTTTCTCCTCACACCACCTGCACTTGAAGAACTATATTTTTCTGCCTGTAAAAGCTGCATGTCTTTGGATAGGTCTGAGCGATAATACACTGCATTCCACGCAGTCAGAAATGTTCAGTGAACAGGGTAGAAAAGAAAATGGAAATAGGAGAAAGAACCCGCCACTCTCCTGCAATATAGCTGTGTAAAGTCACTCATAACTAATAGTCCAGCAAAGAACATGGAAACTGATTTCCTGTCACCTATCCATGGGATGCATCCAAGGCAGGCAACACTTGCTGTGGGCATTGTACAGCCCAACAAACTTTTGCTTTTGCTTTGATGCAACCTTACTTTCTGTGGCTGCCTTTATCCTGCATCAGGGCTTCACAGATAAACACTGTCATTAGCAGCTGAGCAACGCGTCTGCCACAGACACAGAGGAGAAATGCAGTCCGGACTCGGGAAGAAAGTTTCAAGAATATGGCCACTAAATTTAAAGTCCACAGTCAAAGTCCAGCACTGAAATTCCCTGTGCAGTACTATGACTGGGGACTACAAGGGGGTTCCCTGGGGCTAGCACACCAAGAAGAGAAAGGATATCTACTAACAGTCAATAGCACACTCTAAAAAGGGGGCTACAGCTGAAATTTCTTAAATGTAATTATTTCCTTAAAGTCCTAAGTGTCTAAGAAACCAACAGCCTAAAACTCTCCTGAAATTTCCTCCTTCTTTTATCTACTGTTACATGAACAGCAAGCCCACTCTTTCCTGAAAACGGTGGAGACTGTGCAGGTAATGAAACCCCACCTTCGTATTGCACAGCTGCCCAGGAACTAGTGGATCTGCATTCAATGACCTTTGCTTACCAACACTCAGCCACTTCCCCCATTTTCCACAATGGTTTTAAATAAGGTGTGGGAGGAGTCTGTAGGACTACCTGCAGCTAAAAGTGTAGTGTAGGTCATTTCACATTCATTGGGACTGAAATGAGGACCGACGTATCACCCACTGCCCCCTGTAAAATGCTTTTCACATTCAGTCTGTGGAATTCCAGAGTGTGTCCCACCACAGAAGACTAACCTTCTTAGACAGCTTCCATATTTCACATGCTAACTATTAGTTACACCATATTATATGCTTCACCCATCACTAGGTGGTGAGTTCTAGTTCAAGTTCTTTTTGATTCAAGTTTAATTAGCATTCCATCCTAGGAGAATAGCCCTGTATAAATGCTGATATGCCAATAGGCCACATACTTCTTGATCTTTCTTTGAGACAGAAAGGAGAAAAGACATTTTTGTGGTATTTCAAAGGAAAAGCAACACATGCACGTGGAAAAAATGCACACTCAACCACAAAACACAAGAACTTCACACGTGACAATCCAATTGCACCTGCACATTCAGGTCTGTGTTTTTACTGGCTGCTAATACTTGCTTTCCTGCATACGTGCAAGTTTCTACTAGTCAACCGCAAGTTTGTGTAGGGTCATTTTGATTTGGAAAAAATGTTAGGATTGTTTGGTTGCACAGTGAAATTAGATTCAATATATCACTCTTTTCAAAGGAAAAAACAATCATACCCTAATTTCATATTTGAACGCTGAAGTTATTTACCAGGAAAAACAAAGGCTTTTTCAGCATGACTCATCTTGTTATCAGAGAAAAAACTGTTCCGATTCTTCTCCATCACCCTTATCCTCAAGTATTTATAGCAACCTGAAATACTAACCAAACCTCTGCAGTTCTCCTGTTTTGCCTCTTAAGTGACTATTTACACTTGTTGATTACTATCTGCAGAGTCACAGTGTGCTCCAGCTACTTTGCGCTGGTGCACACGATTACATGAAAGTTCAGGGCTCATCTTTCTAATGACTTAAGATTTAAGGGCTGCTTTGGATTTGAGGTTGTTATTTACAACAACTGCCTGTCCTTTATTAACTGTCCATCTAATACTAGTGTCGTGTAAGCTACCATCCAAAGCTATGACTGTGTTATGAAGAGACTACCTAATAAGCATCCCTGGGCTTTGCTTAGGACATTCATTGCCCTATTACATGACTGCAAATTTGATTTGAAGGTAATGCAGTAGGAAAAGCTTTAATCACAAAAATAAAGTATACAAGCACATCTGGGTCTCTTCATTTTGTTTTCACAATGGATGTATCTCTCTTAGCACCTATATCACATCTTCTGGAAGTAAACAAGTGCAAGCAAAAAGCGAGATCAGATTTTGTCACTTATAAACTAGACACGAACATGCACAGAGTACACTCTTACACAGAAACATTTACAAACAAATATACAAAGGTCAAAGACCACAGATTTCAATAACAAAGTTTATGTGATTCATGTGTCCTCTCTATGAACTCTGTGCAGTAGTGGGTGTGCATGTGTGTGCTTTCCAGAGCACAGGATGGTATGCGTTAGTCAGAAGGTCATGGACCTGAATGCTGACAGCCACGTGGCGTGTAGAGCGCACAGCCCAAACGCCAAGATCGGGACGCTCCCTCAGGCGTAAACGATCCAGCAATCTTAGCGCTCGCAACTACCAGGGTCTCATCAAAATGAAGTTATCTAGCGTAGGCACAGACTGAAAAACAAATCAGGTATTGACATCTGTATTCAGAACGTCACGTAGAAATTCCTTTCTGTATAAAAAGCATGTTACCTGACTTCCACATATCATCACCACTCTCCTTTCCAGAGGAGAAGCTGAGCTATTCAAGTCTCCATTCCCGTTTGTTCTTCAGTGCCGATTTCATTACTTAACAAAGGCTTCCTGATCCTAAACATTAACTAAATTCTGCCACTGTCTATCTACCTGTTGTACCACAGTCTCAACAGATCTTCCTTGGGGCTTCACAAAGGCCAGAATCTGTGTCTGAACAGAAGCAATACATCTTATGAAAAGGGAGATGCTGTTCTTTGTACGCTGCACCTCTGAACTGTATCCTCTGGGAATGGTCACAACGCCGACCTGCTCCCTTTAGTCACAATCTTATTAAAAACGCAAAACAGGAAAAGGCTGAAATTTGTTGCAATGTTCAGTCAGCCTCTGCTTAGCAGGAGGAAAGGGGCTGCATTCAGTTAATATGGATTCCTACTGAACTAAGACCTGCCCTCAGGGAGTCAGGAGGTCTCAGCTCATCCAGAAGCTGTAGCTTCCTCTTCCTCACTAACAAGTATCAGCAGTGACTTCTCTTCTCTCAGGTCTTTAAGTTATTATTATGCCATTACACACACTAGCTTCAAGCCTCTTTTTATACCTGGCAAAGCAGCAGACCCTCACAGGTCACCTTCAGCTCTTCTCCTGTAGTCTTGATTAAAGCAAGTGGGTACTGCCTACCTGTAAAACTTTTCCCGACTCGAGGCTTCAACTTCTTTTCCTGTCTTAGAGATGCTGATGCACAGGTTTTTGTACTCCTAAATTGCCTACGCTCATTGACGATCCTAACTCACCTGTTTAACTGTTTGTACAGAGCGCAGCAGTTTGCGCTCCAGCACTGCGATGACTCAGTTGCACTGGGTGACTGTGTGCTGCTAGCTCAAGTTCTCCACAGTGCAATACACGACCTGCCTCTTAGGTAACTTTTAAGTGCTGCCGTTCATTATCAATTCCACATCTACCCCACAGGCTCTGGGAAAAGGCATAAAGCTGTAGGCAATATTTTACAGTGAAACAATGATATAGAGCTTTGCTTGTGGGCTTGCACAGAGATTTCACTCCCAGAAAGAACAAGGACATAACTAATCTAAGACTTTGCAAACTCCTGTTAAATGGCAGGAAGCTTCTTGATTTGAAATGTAGACAACCTGAATTGTCCCAGTCCATAGAGAGGGAAGTCTGTGAATGCAGCTTTTCCATCAGCAAAGCCAGACTAGCCCACTTCAAGGGAACTACTTCTAGTCATCTTCATGCTCAGAGCGTGGGATTAAGCACCAGGAATTTCTCATGTCTCTCACTTTCTTTGCTTGAATGCAAATGCTAGGCTTCTGCTTTAAACATTTCTAGCTTAGGTATAACCCACTGCTGATCAACATGGTTTTGGTGCTTATCTCCTGATTTGTGCCATAGGACATCCGAATCTTTCTGGTTGCAGATGCGCTTTTTCAGCTCCAGATGTAGATTTGGATGTGTTTGGCTGGAGGAGGCTCTAAATCATTCCCAGATGTCAGCTAAGATAACAGGTCCTCAAGGAAGAGGTTTGTCTTTGTGCCCCAGTTGTTGCCTGCTTTCTGACGAGACCACTAGATTGCTTTGGTACAGGTGGCTGAAGTGGCATAAGAAATATTAGCTTTACATCCCTCTACATCGCCTTCAATAATGCCACAGAGCAGAAATGCAAATCAACGTATTCTGTATTTGGCAGAGATTAGTGCCTCAGGACAGGCAACTATGAATACTGTTAGGGGCAGGACAGACATGAAATGGCAGGACAGGAGACGCTTGCTTGACAACATATCAAGATAAATCTAGCCTTTGCACCAGGCTTGTGTGCTGTATGCCTTTGAGGCATAACATTTCCAGTTTAGATTTATTTGGAGAACATAATCTATGGCTACAGACCTCACATTTCTACACAGACCTGACCTTAAATATTGCTTTAACTAATGCTGTTGGTCCTTTCTTGATCATTAAATTCATTTCGAAGAGTTAAAATGTGTGAAAGGCAGCTTCTGAAAAACAGAACTCAATATCCATACAGAAAGTAGGTTTCTGGCTCCTGCTAACGCACCCTTCAATCTTAAATAATAAAACCGATAGGTCCTCGCTCTTCTTCAGAAAAGTTAGACAGAGATATCACCCAGAGTCTACAAAACAGGACTTCAAAGACATCTGTTCTGCAAAATAATAGAAAAAACGGTGCAGACCAATGGATGAGAATCTGTTAAACTGATTTCTGGGACACATTACGCATTAATAAATATGAACCTGTTCATTGAAAGAAGGATGCATGTTAAAAACTTTTAAGGGAATAAGAAAAAAAGTCAAACATATTTCAAAGGAACCTACAGGACGATTAGCACTTAAATCTTTTTATGACCACTAACACTGAGCACTTACATGAAGATCAAGAAAAGAGACATCTCCACAGGAACTCCTGCAAGTTATTTTTTATTTTAGAAGACACTGCTGCTTTTCACTGCACTTAACAAACCTGTGCTACTTCTGAAGCTCTCTTGCCCAGCCCGCAGCAAAGGTATTAGTTCCAACACTGATCATCAATCACAACACTACCAAAAAAACCAAAACAAAACAAAAAATCCTCCTGTTTAGCAAGAACACAGTCCCAGAAACTGAGAAAACTTCTGCACTGAAAGTGAAATCAGTGAAATCAAACACATGCCTCAACCAGAGGTCCTGAGAGATGCACACTTCATCACGAGCGAAAAAGAGATTTACAGTTCTGAGGACTCTGGCTTGCAAATCACCTCAGTGCTGTCTCTACCCTCCCAAGTAGCTGGCTGGACAAATTTAGTTTAAAAAGTCAAGAGGAGGAGGGGAAGCCTTTCAATCTGAAAAAAAATGGAGCCCTTGCAGCTGTCAGAAACAGGGGACTTGTGCAGGCAGATGTAACCAGGCTGCTCTTCCTCAGTGTCTTGACTGCAGATGTAGGAATCTAGGAAGAGACTCCCATGTTTCAAAAACTCAACACCCTTTGGGGTTTGTTCACTCAGCCAAAACCTATTTATGCTGCAGAAGCGGTTTGTGTCGTTTTTCTCTTCCCCCTCAAATGCAACAAAAAGAAAAGAGATGTTTCCTCAGACTCATTTACAGAGTGACCCTGCTGGTACTAACACACCGAAGGCACTGTTAGATGTTAGAATGCAAAATGATTTAGAGAGCCAGAGAGCAGCTATATGCTGGGGAAGCAATGTTTCAGTTGATAATACAAGACTGTGCTGAAGTCTGTGAACACAGAACATGCTGTTCTGTCAATAAACCCTTATCCTCTTTTCCTTCTTTGTTCCAGCTCAATTACAAACTCACAGAATGGATGTATCATGGTCTAGCAGGCTTATATATCAGTAAGTTAAGGTAATCAAGCTCAGGTTCAGCCATGAAAACCTCCATGATTTCAGTAAATTGGAAAAAGGGTAAGTGAAGACAGGATATGTCCTGCATTTTCTGTTGTTGTAATGCAGTTTAGTTACAAAGAAATCCTCATTCAGGCAGCTCCAGATGCCAGGTTACTTGCAGCAGCGGACAGATTACAGCACAAAGCAGCACATATTAATTGAACATACTCCTGTTTCAAAAGCCTAACTGTGGTCTATGCATTCTAACAGAGCAGTTTGTGTTGTACATTCATCCTACAGCTTGTAGGAGATGCATTTTCTAGGAAGCTAGAAGTTCGGCAGCATTCTCAAGATGAAGGGCATGCTATTATACGAATACATACTCACATAAAAATATGCTCTGGGACAACCAAACAAGAAATTAAGAAATAACTTGTAAGACTTATAAATAATTGAAAAGAGAATGTTCCAAAGTTTTGATGTTTCATAAAAGCTAAGTTTAGAAGGTGAAGAAATTATTTCAATTAAACAGAACAAATGTCAGCAATGAATACTTAAGCATTTTAGTGAATCCATCTGTAATACTATGGTACATGCTGAGGCACAGAGCCAGTGGGGGTATACACATACAGAAAAGTTATTTGTGAATATAATTTGAACCGTATAAGAAACACCTACTCAGACTGGGGAAGAGTTTCTTGAAACCGAATCTGCAAAAGCTCCAGAAATTTCACTGATATCAAAGCCTGACTGCAGAATTACGACACACAAAGATGAAGCAGCAAGTGAGTCCAAAACCAGGGAACCAGTTTGGTCCAAGCAACTGACAGAATTCCTTTAACTTGATTCCTAACATATATATAAGCAGTTTCGTGACAGAGCAGCTCCACTGACTTAAATGGCAGCACCTCCTATTCTGCAAAGCAGCATATTAGAAAAGCTTCTAGTCAGCTGAAAGACATTCCCCTCTACCAAAAAAATTAAGAGGGTAAAGGAGCTATACCTTTATGACAAACACAATAGGTAAATAGAGCTCGTACCCGAATTATTTCTCTTGAAGAAAAAGTGACTAGAAAAAAACAAGACGGCGATAAGTTTTAAATTAAACATAAACAATCTGCTGCCTGTTCATAGCAGTATCTGCATTTTAAAGACCGTGAATGGTAGGACTTCAAAAGCACTGTCTGCGCCCCAGAATACAACTGATCACCCACTGGTTGGTTTAATGTTCTTGAAGCCATTTCTTATCCCGTATCCTTCAATGAACCGGATTCCCTCAACTTTAACTTACCACGTTTCAATTAAATACTGGATTTACTGTTATCATTGGTTTGTATTAAACACATTACATCACTGGCGATTAAGCAACCAGCAATGCTGTCCACCATTCCAGCACATTGCATGCAAAGAACCCAAGCTATGGGCTATGTCACATGCATGTTATCAGTACGCTGTATTGCACACTGTTCTATTGATTATCACTTATGATACATTTCCTATTTGGTTAATTATTTTTCCCCATACGAAAAGCATACTGACAAACTTCAGTGATTAGCGGCACCACAGACACAGCTCACGTTATGAGCTGTTACCTCCAGATGTTACACTCTGAATTTTCCCAGCCATATGTTCTCCTTGTACAGAGCCATACAAGTCTTCCACAGCCCATGCTTAGTCCTTTGATGGATTGCTGACATCCTGCTCCTTAACCCTGTATTTCACTATCAGGCCCTCTGTAAAGATCTCCATTACCTCAGTCGTGCATCTATAATAATTAGATTTTGTATTTTTGAAACCTTCAATTATACTCTACAAATAAAGCCTTAATTGGTGCATAGCTGAGCTGTGGAAGGCATTGCCGTGGTGGTTTTGGGTTTAGATTAGCAGAAAGGACAATGTAAGCACACACTAACCGTTTGAAAATGGTAGGGATGTGATCTCTTCATGTCTCAGGACATGAACCGAACCAGCAGTACTTCAGAACCAGCTTGCAGCCAACTTTGTGTTCTCACCTGTATTTCTGGAGAAAGAGATTGAGCCAGACCATGCGTCTTCCAGTTCATGGCAATTCCCAAACTCCAAGAAATGTTAAAATGGACTTTGAGTTAGGACAATCAAACCTACAAAAAAATTTCTATAAGCTTGAAGAATGCAAGAGGAACATTTAGCACCACTGTTTAGCCTTTCCCAATATTTTCCAGGCATTTTATCAAACGAAAATTACAGTTTCAAGATCGTGAAGGTAAAGCCTGACTCTCTTGCTCCACAAAGAAAGAGAATTAAACTGGACCGTGCAAACCTGTCTTTTTATAGACCCTACTCCTATCCTCAAAAAGAGGCTTTTGCGTGACTACCTGCTGTTAAACTGCCTTGACAGGCTCATGAGAAAGCTCAGTTGTCTTCCTCTGTCCTTCAGACACAGCAGGAGAAATGTCTGCAAATAACAGCTTTCTATTAAATTCTTTCAGCAAGTGAGCAATCCAGCCAGGTACCTCTCCTCATGAAGGTACAGGGAAAGAGTTCCCCCTAGGAGACTGTCAGGTGAAAGATAACTCATGAAGTCATGGCAACAGGTATTTGCTAGACAAGATCAGGCCTGCTGGAGGCTTTACATGGGACAACTGGTATACCAAAGGCTTGTAGAAGTGAGGAAACTGAACAGAGAACAACCTACAGTAACGACAAATAGGGAATGGTGAAAGCTGTTAGGAAATCAGCACAAACAGAAAGCAAGCAAAACACAGTGCAGGTATGCAGCAATTTGTAAGAAGTTGCGACTTCTGACAAAGAATGTGAGCTAGGTGGACAAAGAATTATTATGGATCTGGGAGGCTACAATTCAAACTCTCTTTTCCAAGATTGAAGTGGTGAACAAGTCAGTCATATCTCTGAAAAAGAAACTAGGAGAAGGTTTTATGATTGCAGAGATAGAGGAATAAATTGTGATACTTAAAAACAAAGAGCTATAAGAAGTATAGGAAAACAAGGCAAAAAAAAAAAAGAAAGACATCTTTCAACAATAACAGACAAGTCCAAAGAATAAGGAAACCAAATTAAATACTTGGAAAACAATTATTACAGATATGCAGCTAGCACAGGTCTGGCTTCGATCTTTTACCTTCTAGACTTAAAAATGGCAAAATTGCTGTTAAGATCTACGGAACAACATGATTATTTCTTTATATGGTGATAAAAGGTTACACAAGGCATGAGAGAATGTCACATTTAGCAATCCAAATTCTAATGAATGAACAGTGTTTTAAACAGTATTAACTCAAATGAATAAAATTTGAAGTGATGAACAGCGTCCCATGACTTCTCAGTCAACTTTCCACCAAAGCAAGGTATTTGCAGGAGGAAGACACAAGTCCCTCTGGGCAGTAACATTTTCCACAACCAAATGAAGCATGGAAGCAGAGAAAAGCCAGCTTCTTTATCAGCCTGAGCACTGCAAGTGTTCCACATAGCCTGGAAAGTCACAGCTCAAGTTAGAGTTGAGAGATCAACGAGACATATGCAACTCCTAGTCGAGGACCAAAAGGACTCACAGCAGGTATTCCAGCAAAAGCAACATATTAGCTGAAAATAGCAGCTAGCCTTTTTAAAAGAAAAAAAAAAAAATCAGAATTTTAATAATCATAGAAAAATACAGGTTGGAAGAGACATCCACAGGTCATCTAAGCCCATCGCTTACTCAAAGCAGGGCCAGCTTCAAAATTAGACCAGGTTGCTCAGAGCCTCAACCAATCTAGATTTGGAAGTCTTAGAGGTTATTGAGTCCACAGCCTCTCTGGGCCCTGTTCCTGTGCTTGAGCACCCTTTGTTGTGAAGAATTTTCCCTTAATCTCGTAGGAATTTCCATCACAGCTACTTCTGCCCATTGCCTCTTGTCCTTTCACCGTACATCTGAGAAAACTCAGTCTTCTCTACAGCCCTGCTTTAGGGAATGGAAAGGCTGCAAAATAGATGCCTAGATCCCCACCTTGGCCATCTCAAGGCTAAAACAACTCATGTCCTTCAGCCTCCACAGTCTGTCTTATGGTCCACCCCTGACCATATTAATAGCCCTCCACTGGCCTCACTCCAGTCTGTCTCTTACACTGGAGTGAATGGGGAAACACCAACACTAGACACTAATAACATAGCAGTATTCCCCTCCAAGGAACAGGGCTTTTATGGAGGTGGTTAGCAAGTGGTCTCCCTTTTTCATCAATAGGGACACCCAGGTAAAGGAAGCAGCATACCCAGTAGTGTCTGGTAAATCCGTATTTGACATCCCAGTTGCACTGCCTTATTGCACAGTTGTCCTTTACACAAGGATTTCATATATTACAAGGGCAATTAGTAAATCTGATACAAGTGAAAAGTACCTCAGAGCCTTCTAGAGACAGCAACCCCTCACAGAACTAATTGTGCTCAATATCACATCATAAAAGCCACAAAACCAAAAAGAAGTGCTGGCTAGTTTTAGGAATACAGCGTATGGGGAGATACAGAATAAATGAACAATAATTTGCACCTTTTCCCATGTATCATGGATTTAAATTTTAACAAGGCAGAGGAAAAAAATATCTATAAAGGACTTTAAGTTGAGTGACACTGTTATAATTACACTGGATAATCTTGAGGCAAAGAAGTTTTTCCATATCATGCCTTTAAAGGATTTAAAGAACAGAAGAAAGCCACAAGTTACCTTAAGAACTGAATCACTCTGAAGATTAATGATATTTAGCCAGAAAAGACTTCAAAGACACAAAGCATCCTTCCAAAATCCAATTCACCCAGCCGCCCAGGAACAAGCAGGTTGGTTCTGCTGAACAACTGGCAAGGAGACACGGATTTCCTTGTTCATGGCAGTCAAACAAGAAGCTGAAGCCAGTAGATTTCCACAGCAATTCTGACTTATCCAGAGGAAAGAAACAAACTGGCATCTGAGCTCCATAAGAAAAAGCAAAAGGTACTCTAAGGGCAAATTTTAAGAACTCTCCCAAGTTCAAACTCCTTCCCCAACATCCTGCTGAGATCAAGGTGATTTTTATATTTTTCTCCCCCTAATGCAAATCACCAGAGGCTCCTCTTCCCCTCAGACTCCAGGAACCAGCTGCTGAGCCAGTCCATGCAGCTGGGCTGAGATGCACCTGGCTGGTCTGGATCTTCTAGAGGATCAGCTTGGGATGCTGGGTCTCACAAAAGCAGTTCAATTCCCTTTTTTAAGAATGAGAAAACCCATGGGAACAGTACCCAAGCTTTGGTAGTTGTCGGTTACCTTGACACCACCCATAATACAAGCCAAGTAAAAAGCAAAGAAATAATTGACTTACTGAAATCTAAAAAACAACCACCCCGTTTCTAATGTTGTGAAGGACAAGTGAACAGAAATAGAACTGTGATTTTTTTCTTTTATCTCCTCATCCTAGGATCAGATCTAAGAGGCTTCTCACTCTTTGTTATACAGTTTCAGATGAGACAACTGTGTGGCGAAGGCTCCGCTCTTTGAACAAGCCTTCGATCCTCACATTTTCCTCACAGCAGGGAATACAGGCTGAGGAATACACTTGCCATAACACCCCATCCCTCCTGTGTGGCCTCCAGCTAGATTCAGATCTTGGTCCCTTTCTCACCCTTTAGGACTACTGTATTTAGCTTTACTAAGGATGTAATTTCAGTAGGCTTCCCCTACCACCACCTTTCTCCCCTCTTTTAATGACCATCCTTACTTCTTTGGAAATGCTTATAGATTGATGATGTCCCTGTGAGAAAGCTGTAAAAAGGGAAACAATATTATTTCCACAGGCAGGTTACAGACTGAAGAAGTTAGGGCTGGATTAAAAGTACCCCTGACTTCTTAAATCTGTTTCACAGCCCACACCAAACATCCTGCTGTTCTGAGCCGGCCAACAAAAAAATAAATTGAGGAGGGAAAAAAATAAAAATAGAACAACAACAATACAGTGTAATCACTAAACAGAAGAAAACTGTAAGTACAGCCATAGAGTGCCTCTCCAACAATGTAGTTTCATGCAGATAAATTCATTTCCTTTGCACAATCGAGATCAATAACAATACTTTGAGATAAATACTGTAAACAATATGCCACTGTGGGAATAAACCAGTAGATTAGAAACAGAAAGGATTATTTATGTAAAAGAGCTACATTGTTTATTATTATTTAGTTTGTACAGCAAGTTCCTGAAGGCCTCTGAGGAATAATAAACGCTGCACACCTAAGGACAGCTCATTTCTTATACCACTGAAAGGCAGCCACCCTGTGACTGCTCCATTGCCTCCCCTGGCCATTTCTTCAGGCATTTGTACAGTATGTGGCTTTTTCCTTAAAGTTATGGCTGCAGTTTCATATTACATGAAGAAGAATTTCTGTCCTTCGTAAAGTAACAAAAAAAACTTGAAAATGAGTGCTTTTAGAAGAAAAAAAAACCCAACCCAAAAGACCCACCACACCACACACCTATTCCAGCTGCAGGAGTGCGAGGGCACAGCGACACCAGCAGCCTCCTCTTCAGCTCTTTCACCAAGGACCACGCAGTTATCCAGTACTGGTTAATCGTCTTGGTACAGGCAGGTACATCCAGAACAGGCTCATGCAATATCAAGTATTTCCACAGAACATAAGATATGTTCAAACTGAGTTATAAGAAAAGCTTCTGATAGAAGGGCCACTTCAGCAGGATCCCTAAAGCAGTTTCCCAGTGATGGAAAACCAGTTCTTTTCTTTATTAAAAACAACCCCACACCACCACCAAACAAACAAAACCACACACACAAAATGCCAATGTTTCTTATTAACAGGGCAAAGGATTTTCAGTACTATAAGGAACAGTTTTATAGGATCCTGTTTTTATTTCAGACTCTGTTGGACATTAGAAAAATGCTATTTTGACACAAAACCTCTAGCTTCATGCACTACATAAGACTAGAGATGGCAATACTAGACCTTTAGAGAGCTTCTACTAAAGTTGCAGAATTCAATGAAAAATAGTACAGATCTTCCTTTTTGATAGGCGCAAGGATTACCTTCCATCCCTAGAAAAAGCCATAAAGTAATATTCTGTAAGAATACCTTGAATTGATATTTCAAAGGGCTTCTTTTGAAAGAATGATTTATAGATCACAAAGCCCAATGGGTCTTTTATCAGAGAAAATGGATTCCTTTTCTGAACCACAAAGGAAAGATTGATGATGTCCTAGACCACGTCTCCGTTTCTGAGAGTTGTGTAGTGCCAAAAGACAACAGTTACACTTGGTTAGTACTTTACAATACCGCAAATAACTCACATACTAATTACAGATGAAGTTCTCATGGTGTTTTATGGAAGCTAGTAAGCAAAATTATAGCACAAGGAAATTCATGATGTAATTTATCTTATGCCTTCAGTATACATTAAGGATGACAAGGAGGGTTTTAAGTAATAAGCGCACATGACAAAATAGCACAATGGATACAAATGTGTCAGTGTGTTATTTTATTTTCTTACCAGAACTAATATGCTCCATGTATGAATGTTTAGATATTTCCAGCTCGATCATATCCTTTCCTCAGCTCAGCAATGCAATTTCTATCAACACCTTATTTGGAGCACAGCCTGTATGGACAGCCTTTCCAAAATTATTATCCAGTCAAGAGAAAAACATGCAAAATGTATTACCTTCTGGTGGGTTTTTTGGGGGTTTGGTTGGTTTGTTGGGGGGTTTTTTTGAGGGGGAGGGAGAAGAACAATACCTTTCTTTTTAAACTGGCTCCATTATTACTGATTTTTCAAAGCAACTCTTTCCCACAGAGCCAGTGTCTAATTCGTTACATGACATTTATTCTGCCTCAACAAAATATGAAATACATGTTTTTACACATACAGAGGACAGGTAAATGCAAAAGAGTATGGAAGAAAGTGGGCAATCCACACTGGCATTTACTGTTTTGTTGGCGTATGCTGTCCTCAGAAGACACAACAGATCTGTGGAGATCAGAAGCGAACATCTTCCCAGCTGGGTGAAACTTGCTGAGAGCTGCACCTTTCGGTCCTCCACATGGTCATTATAATGGATCTAGTTTCATCATTTCATGCCCATCTGCTAAAGCCTTACACAGCACCAGAGGTGGGAGATTCCACCATCAGTCTCTTGTAGACATTTCCTTCACCCCTCAACCTCCAAATTTTTCTTCAGCTTGTGAGGTCATGACTGAGGCTCAGTCATAACCCGTGGTACTGAACAAGTGAAGAAGGTTAGACTTAGCAAGCAAGAAGCAACACGTTATTATAATAAAATACTGTGACCCTACAACACACATTTCTTTTTGTTAGCTTAATCAGCTAGACATTGTAATAAAGATGATAAAATTAAGGGTAAGTATTTTTCCAAAGTCCCTTAAATTCCCAGAAAATTCAAGGACAATGTTATTTATCAATCATTTTACCGGTGCCTGTTCCTCTAGTGCTGTGCCATTCTCATTGTGTGAGGGGCAGAGCCACAGGTGGTAAAAATCCCGCTACTCTGTGGTTTCCCTTTTTCTTTTTATTGTTGTTGTCACCTCTATGCTTTGTTCTTTTGGGCTAATGTGGCATGTCTCCAGCACAGCCTTGGAAAATAACTATAATGTGATTTGGGTTTAGTGTTGTTAAACCCGATTAGCAAGGAGTTCTCACAAAAATCCAAAATTACCTCACAAAAAAAAAAAAAAAAAACAAAAAACACAACACCCAACATTTTTTGCCAGGAAACTACAAAGAACTTTACTTCCATTTAACTGTTTGGGCTACATGAGAAAAGTTACTGTCATATTGTTTTCCCTCTGCACTTTTCTGTACCTTGTAAACATCTTAAAATACCAAAATCTACTGAAAACATCAATCTTCTTTCAAAGCTGATTTCTAATATGAAACCAAATATACAGTCTTTATTTGAAGAAAATAAAAGAAAAAGCCATAGAGAGCATAATGCATCTTGATGGATGTGCTAGTGTTTTGGCTACAAGGCTGGACTCTGTGCCTAAATCTATAATGATAAAAAAATTTCCAGCTGGACAATAGCACAGCGTGGCAAACATCCACATAGCTAAACTGTTTAACCTCCCAAACTAAGAATGGTGCACAGGGTATTGCCCAGTAGTTTGAGGATTCCCCTCCAGACCTACTTCACCTTGTCTTTTTCTTTGCATTTATTGTTTTTTTTTTTTGAAAGGGGGAGACACTGCTCTAAACTTTGTGAGTAGAGGCATAATAAACTTTAGGCCAAGACGTACACCCATATGCATTCTTCCAAACCCTCATTTTCATTTAATAGTTAGTAGAGGATAGTGTCTGCCTGTAGGTTTTTTGGTCTGTCTTCAGCTGCAAATTAAGCTCAGAGTAGTATTTGCATCAATTGCTGCTTGAAAACCTCAGTAAGAAGCAGGCAGAAAAAGAGCCTCTCCCCTCTGTAGCATCAAGAAAAGGGTCTGGGGTAGCTCCACTGCTGCACTCCATGGGCAATAATTCCCTCAAACCTGTCCCCTGAGCTTTGCCAAGTCCAACAGCATTCTTGTTTGATTTTTTCCAGTAATACCATCCTCAGAGAATGAGCTTGCCTGTAGCTGGCATAAGCAAAACCCAGCTTTCCTTTGCACTATTATTTTAAGAAGTTTCCAACCTCTGTAGTGGTGTTACATTAGAGACTTGCGTGGCCACAACCCTGGTTTCAAACTAGTGAGTGTTCTTGATCTACAAATACCAGACTTCTTCCCATACAGCTCTTCTACCAGTATCCAGACCTGCTCGCCACAGCATAAATATGTCCCCATCTTCTATGCGGGGACAAAGCAGCAGCACCTGTACAACGGTTGCATGTTGTGCACATGCTGAACCTCATTCAGAAGCTTAATTAAGTGTCCTCTGTACCTGAATGACAATTGGGTCTGCAGCCTGGAAAGCTGCCCTTGAAGTGCTCTAACATGCAAATTTAGAGATGTGGGTGGAAACACGTGCTGTAAAACAATGTTTGAGGAACTCTCCAGCCCTAGGCAGTGAAGGTAAAAAATACTGACAATCTCAGTAGTAGAATGAGAAATGTAGAAACTGGCCAAAAGTCACCTTCATGGAAGAAGTAAGAAGTAAACTCTGTGTTGCTCATATTAGGAGTAGGTAAAATTCCACTCACACATTTGCCCTCTACATGCAGTATGATCATTATATCCAAATTACATGAAAAATAACAAGCTTACTTCAAAAGGTCTCAGGCTGGCCTCTCCTGCATAGGTTTATGGGTACACACAAGTACAACTGATAAAATACCCAGTTAAAACCCTGTGCCCTCTCCCTCCATTCCAGTTTTAAGCCAGTAGAAACTAAAATCTGCATATTACCACTCTGGCCAGTTTCTTTTTCGCTCCACCATCAGAGGTCAAAAACTGGGAGACAGGTTACAGCATGGAATCATAGAATACCCTGAGTTAGAAGGGACCCGTGGGCATCGAGTCCAACTCCCAACTCCATGCAGGGTAACCCAAAAGTTAAACCATATATCTGAGAGCATTGTCCAAATGCTCCTTGAACACCAACAGGCTTGGGGCCATGACCACTTCCCCAGGGAGCCTGTTCCAGTGCTTGACCACCCTCTTAGTGAAGAACTTTCTCCTAACATCCAACCTGAACTTACCCCGACAGCTTTAAGCCATTTGCTCTCATCCTATCACTGGACACCAGAAAGAAGAGATCAGCACCTCCCTCTCTGCTCCCCATCACAAAGAAGTTGCAGACAGCAAATGAGGTCACCCCTCAGCCTCCTCTTTTCTAAGCTGAATAGACTTGGTGTCGTCAGCCACTCCTTACAAGTCATGCCCTCTAGTCCTTTCACCATTTTGCTTGCCTGTCTTTGGAGACATTCTAATATTTTTATACCTTTCCTAGACTGTGAAGCCTAAAACTGCACACAGTACGTGGGGCAAGGCTGCACCAGTACTGAGTATAGTGGGACAATCACTTATTTCAACCAGTTAGCTGTACCGTGCTTCATGCACCCCAGGACAGGGTTGGTCCTTTGGGCACATTGTTGACTCCTATTGAGTCTGCCATCAACTGAAACCCCCAGATTCCTTTCTGAAGGGGCTCATTCCAGCCTCTCATCCCCCAGTTTATACATACATCCAGAATTACTCTGGTCCACATGCAGAATCCAGCATTTGTCTGTGTTAAATTTCATACAGTTGGTGATTACCCAGCACTCTAGTCTATCAAGATCTCTCTGTAAGGCCTCTCTACCCTCAAGGGAATCAACAGCTCCTCCTAATTTAGTATTATCAGCAAACTTACTTATTGTGCACTCAACTCCTGTGTCCAAGTCACTAATAAAAACATTAAAGAGAAATGGCCCTAAAATGAAGCCCTGAGGAACACCACCAGTGACTGGCTGCCAGCCAGATGCTACCCCATTTACTAAAACTCTGAGCACAACTCTTCAGCTAATTGTTCACCCATCATAAGGTATACATGTCTAGCTGTATGCTGGGCACTTTTTTCTAGAAGGATATTGTAAGAGAAACAGTAAAAGCAACAAAAGCTTTGCTAAAAATAGAAACAAACACAAACCACATCCACTGCCTTCCTTTTATCCACTAGGAGGATAACCTTGTCATATAAAAGGATATTAAGTTAGTAAGGCATGACTTTCCCTTCATGAACCCGTGTTGGCTTTGACCGATGACTGCATTGTCTTTCAAGCGGTGTTTTCAATAACTCCCAGAATAATCTTCTTCATAATTTCACCAGGCACCAAAGTAAGACTGACAAGCCTATAATTACCAGGGTCTTCTTTCTTGCCCTTCTTGAAAATTGGAATAACCTTTATTACTTTCCAGTCAACTAGGACCTCTCCAGATTCCCAAGACCATTGGTGAATAACAGAAAGGTCTCACAATAACATTGGCCAGCTCTTGCAGTACCCCTGGGATGAATCCCATTGGATCCCATAGACTTACGTGCAATTCACTTGCAGCAGCAAATCCTGTACCAGTTCAAAGTCAGCCAGGAGCTCATCACTCCCCCAGTTGCAGTTCTCCAACACAGGGCTCTAGGGGTCCCAGGGCCCATCGTTGATGTTAAAAAACAAGGCAAAGGTGACATTAAATGTCTTTGCTTTATCTTCATCCCAATTTGTGAGGTGACCAACCTCATCAAGTAATGGACCAATGTTTTCTTTAGTGCTCCTTTTGCTGTTAACATATTTTAAAAAAAGGTTTTTGTTATCCACCACAGTACTGGCAAGCTTCAACTCCAATTGAGCTTTAGCTGTATACATTTTCTCCCTACAGTGGTAAACAGCACCTCTATAGTCCTCCTGTGTAGCTCATACTTGCTTCCAAAGTCCATACACTTTCGTTTTCTGCCTAAGCTTCAGAAGGAGATCGCCATTCAGCCAAGCTGGCCTCCTTCCCTGCTTGCTTGATTTCTGACACACTGGAATTGCTTGCTCCTGCACTCCTAAAAGATGGCCCTTAAACAATGACCAACATTTACAGACCCCACTGCCCTTGAAAGCAGATTCTCAGGGGACCTTATTAATTAGTTCTTCGAGCAGCCTGAAGTCTGCTCTTCCAAAATCCAGAGTAGAAGCTTTGCTGACAGTTTTTGTAGTATCAAAATCAACCATTTCATGAGGACTGTGGCCAAGACAGCCACCAATCTTCATTTCACCCACGTGACCATCTCCATTGACAAATGGCAGGTCTAGGAGGCCGCCTTTCCTAGTTGTATCAAAAAGTTATCCTCAGTGTGCTCCAGGTAATTTCCTGGACTTGATCACATCTGTTGTATGATAGTCCCAGTTAAAATCTGAGAAACTGGTCTTCTGTAAGGATAAGGGACCTACAGGTTTCCCTTAATTCCTTACAGAATAATACATTGGTGTCATCATCCTGGCTGGGTGATCTATAGTAGACTCCCACAACAGCATCCACTTTATTGGCTTTTCCCTTAATCCTTACCCAGAGGCTCTTAACCATGTCATCCCCAACTACAAGCACTGTACAGTCCAACCTCTCCTTTACAAACAATGCTATCCCTCTGCCTCACCTGCCTGCCCCTCCTGAAGAGCCTACAGCTGTCCATCCCAGCACTCCAGTCACAGGACTAGTCTCGCCTATACCAAATACTCTGGGAATGAGCCAAAGCTTCTAGCCCCCATCTTGTTTATTCCTCATACTGTGCATATTAGTGAACAAACATCTCAAACGTGCTCCAGTGTACTCAGTACATCATGGAGCAGAGTGAAAGCTCTCACTAGCACACCATCCCTCACCCACCTGATTTTAGCACTTTTCCCCTCGGAACCTAGTTTAAAACTCTTTCACTCAGCCCTGTTAACTCTTTCCCCTTTGAGAAAGGTGAATCCTTTCAGGCCCCAGTAGGTCTGGTGTTTCCCCGTGATCGAAAACCCTCTAATTCTGCCAGTGACGCCGGCCTCAGAGGCAGATATTGATAAACTGGGTCCACCTGTTTCTTTCGATGTCACTCCCTACCACTAGGAGGATAAAAGAGAATACCAGCTGTGCTCCTGACCCCTTTACCAATCTCCCCAAGGCCCTGACGTCTCTTCTGATCCCCTTGGACTTCTCATCACAACTTCATTGGTACCCACATGAAAAAGCAATAACATAATAACCTGAGGGACATACCAGGCTAGAAAGTTTCCTGGCAATATGTTTAACCAAAGCTCCAGGGAGACAGCAAGCTTCCCTAAAAGGTGGGTCTGGTTGGCAGATTGGGCCCTCTGCTCCCCTCAGAAAGGAGCAACCTATGACAATAACCCACCTTTTTTTTTTTTTTTTCCTCTCTCCACAGAGGTGGTCATGAAGTAGGGGATAGGCTGACCTGATCTCAGTCACCCCTCTAGTATAGATGTATCATCATCCACCTCATCAAGTCCTTGTCCTTCCAATTCCAGAGCCTGTTATCTGTTGTATAAGGGCACCTGGGAAGGCAAGTTAGACAAGGAGGAGCTTCTCCCACTGCCCCAAGCAGACACTTGTATCCATTCACCTCTATACCTCAAATCACTGTGTTCTGCCTGGTGGAGAGAGGGTGCAGGATCCCTCTTGCCATGTGCTCTACCTAGTTGAGATTTCTGTTCCAGGGAGGGCAGAGTACGGGTCCAGCAGTTCATCCCCTTCTCAGACTTCTAGATGCTCCTCAGCCTGTCCGCTTCCTCCTGAAGCTCAGCCACCAAGTTGAGCAGTTCTTCTACCTGGGTGCACCTCCCACAGGCATTCTCGCTACTGCCCTCAGACACCAGTAGAAACCCCTGGCATACCCCGCAAGTCAAAGACCTGGAAGGCTACATGTTCCCTTGGGAGCTCTGTCTCGGTAGCTGCATCAATCCCAGTGGGTGCTAATGCCACAGGGGACACAGAAGACATAGCTTTCTGTTGGGTGGTTACCATTGCTTGAACTCCCTGTGGGTAGATTCTGACCGGTGGCAGAGGCCCTGGGGCAAGCAGTCTGGCTGGTGAAGCTGCAGTCACCCAGCATCTCGGTCTCCTCCAGCAGCTGGTAGCCCTTGCTGCCACCTGGTCCCCCCACAAAGAAGCCCAAGGGCTTTGGGCACCCAGAAACCTCCTCAGACACCCCCTGGGTACCTTACAAGCCTTGCACCCTCTCAGTATGCAGCTTCTGGCATCAGCTTCACAGAGCTGAAAACTCTACCATCAACTAACTCTGAAATTGAACAAGCTACGCAAAGAGTGTTTGTGTGTTTAATAACCACGGAACAGCTACAGGGCCAGAACAGAAGGTGTTAAATTCACCTAGGAAGATGGATGGAGGGCTATGCGTTAAAGCACCTAATACTTAAGAGCCTCCATCTACTTTCCAGTGAAACCAGCAAAAAGATTGCCAAGCAGAAGCTGAATCAGGCACTACCTTTGCAATATTAAGGTGAATATTACAAACTTACAGAGCTTTATCACACAAACTGGGTTGATGGAAACATCCTTTACACTTGCCACTTCCCTGTCATCTAATGGTATTAAAAACAAATGAAAAACCCACCTACTGAATTAATGATGAACACAGACAAGGGACAGTCTCTTAATTTAGTAGCAATGGAAAGTTTAAAAGAACCTTCAAGTGTCATCAGCAAAGGCAATGCAGAAATTCTCCCTCTTTCATGACACAATTCTGTCAATTAGCTGAAAACAGCAATTACCAGTCCTTTTCTTTATTATTCGTAAAGAATCAAAACTTTCCAAGAATGATAAATGGCTCCTCTGAAAATGCAATGCTCAGTTCTGCTAAATTTGCACTTTTATGTTGGTTTTTTGTTTGTTTCTGGCTGGGTTTTTTTAACTGTTCTTTCACACAGCCTATGAAAAGATGTAGGGGCTACTGGGGAAAAGAGGAGAGACAGGACACATGTCATGGAAGGAAAATGCCAAAGAACGGTTTAAAGGAGAATACAGAGTTTTTCTCATTTAACTGACCAAGGGAAAGACATGTTCCACACCTTCATTAATTAAACAGGAAAGTTAACATTGTTAGCAACATTAAGAACAAAACCTCATTTAAATCGTTCTGAAACAGAACAGAAAAAAACCCGATGTATTCAGAGATGACCTTTGAGAATTCTGGCTTCATTAACATTTCAAACAGCACAGCACAAAATTAAGACAAGAAATAGACTTGCAATGCTATTTGGCTGCAGAAATACATATCATTAACATGCCCATAATTAACAGGATACCAATGTTTGTCCCGTTGTCTCTGCTAATAATGGTGTAATATGCAAATGGGATTTCTCCTAACAAAATTGAAGGGGACGTTTAAGTTTATTCCACCTCTTAAGCATACTGAGCCCAAACGACCCCCTTTTTGCTCTTTGAAAGGGATGCCCTCCATGCCTGCCCTCCCAGGCTCACATAAAACAATTGCAGAAGGTAGATACAAGCTGCACTTAAACCACAGGGTCCAGTCATCCTTCCCGATCTCAGAGCAGCAAGCTCACTGGGGAGCTGCCAGTGACCCTCACAGGTGTTACAGAAGGTTCAGATGCCAACATCACCCCTTCCACGCAACACCATAACATTAGTGGATCCCATTCCTCTGAAAGGGATCATTTTCCCCAAAACACGACAGCAAAACTCTATCCATTCCTGGTTGTTCAAAACGCCAAGCTCCCATGCCATTTCTCCGTGCCTGCTGCATGCCAGCCAGGGACGGCCACACTGAGCACGATCACATGCCTCTGACATTGCCCCACTCCCATGGGACAGGTAACTGAGCCTGCTGGTTTACGTGATTCACATTTGGGATTTGGAGTATGTGGCGAAAACGTATACATTGATTACTGCTTATGAAAAAGCCTTTGTCTTTAATTATGTATCGCTTAACTTGGACAGGGAGCTCAGCGAGCTCAAGGACAACTTTAATGAGCAGGTGGTGTTTGTCTTGAGCCCCTGAACAAGCAGGATACAAGCAGGACCATCCAGACAATAAATACTGTGCGCAGCTGTGTCATGAGGGTAACTCCACCATGCCCAGGCATCTGGCCAACGTCCCTGGCTGTGTGCACCCTACAAATCATGAGATAGCGCATGCCTGCGCTTAGACTGAACTTAAAAGTTTACATACAGTAGGTGTGTGAACTATTTTTGTTTTTCACTGAGCATAAAGGTGGGCAAGCTCCAGGGCTGGGCCAGAAGCCTCATGTATGGGTGGATGCACTGTGTAGGAATTTTCCCAGTTACCGAGAGACTCCTGGTGCTGGCTGCAAACGGGGCTTCCCAGCAGAAGTGTGGGCCTGGGTGATGTTAAGGCGGTAATTGGTGATGTGACCTTTTTTCAGTCACTGTAATGCTTTGCAGTAATGGTGCGATGCTTCGCTCCTATTGCTCTTTTATCATATTGTGCATCATAACTAGGACTGTTTTCTTTTATCATATTGCATACTATTCTCTATTATATTGTAATAGAATAAACTGCATTTATTCTTATATTTGATTTGGAATTCATTTTTGCTTGGTATCCAGTCAATCAGCAAAACAGGGTAGAAGTTAAAATAAGCCATCTAAAACAAGGCTTAATAGGCAAAGGCAATAGATCCCCTCTGTCAGGGCAGACCACCACTCTGGACTTGGTGGGCTTGGTTGATTATGAGAGGGCTTCAGTACAACATGCTGAAAACAGGCTGAACTGAGTTGTCACCAGCGGTGCCACAGGTGGATCAGGGTCAGCACACCTGAAGGTCAGAGCAAGGTCTGGGAGATGGAGAAGTTACCACGTTGCTTCTTGAGTTCCCATGAACTTCAGCCTCCTTTTGGATGAACTAGTGATAATATCCGCCTTTGTGAAATAGGTTTAGGCCCTTCCTTAGATTGCAATCAATTAACTAACATGTAATTTGCTGCCCAGATAGGGAAGCAAGCTGCTCCCGCAGCAAGCGGCTCCCATCACAGCCAGCTTAGCCTGGGTCTGGCCAGTGCTTGTTGCCAAAGCGATGCCTGTTCATTCTTAATAGCACAGTACAGCCCTTTATAGGGCCATATGCAAGTTTTATTTTTTGAACACTTACGCAGAGACTATATATTACAGCATTTCAGCTACTGTTTTCCCAGGAGTATTCTGTAGCCTGTTAGACCTCACTGCTGGGAAATATTGGCCTGATATTCAGTCTAGACTCAATTTCATTCTGTGTTCCTATGTTATATCTCCTCCAACAACATCTATCCTTGTATTCTCATGTCATGGCACCTGTAGGCTGCTTGGTCATCAGCTGACCAGTTGTAGGGCTTTTAATCTCTTGTGTGTCAGATCAGCTTGAAAATCTGGTAAGAGGCAGCCCTGCCTTATGATAGACAGGCAAGGCACAGTAAGAAGTTCTCAACAGGGTCCTGCCTCTTCCCAGGGCGGAACAAAGGGCCGGGTGTGACAAACTCTTCAGGTGTCACCGCCAGTCCTACAGTTCTATGATTAAGTCACGTTACATATTCTCTGTCCATTCCCCTATTATCCCTTTTCTTTACAGTCAAAGAGGCTGTAGTAACAGCGAACGCATCTTACTCTCTTGTAAAGGACTAGGGGGATTATCTAACCTGTCTCTCTCTGTATTAAAACATCACTTAGATTATGAGTTTGCTTACAAAGTCACAGAAGAATCAGACACTTAGCTGGCTGATTGTTTCGGTCACATAATAAGCATGGACAAAAAAGTCCCATTATCAAGCTGCTATACAATTACTGCTGTGCCACAGATTATGTCACCGACTTAATAAGGGTTAAGGAAATAATTATTGTGGGGTTGAGAGACTTAGTAAACAGCAGAAGTTCAAGGATAAATCAGATTTGTTGATCCCAGCAGAGAACTGCAATTAAGATGTAATATTTCCTTAAGTTTTTTCCCCTCCCCTTACTGTTTATCAGTATTAAAAAGGCAATTTATACTTTGCAGTTCTCTAGATCAGCCAGTGTATTTTACCAGCAGGCAGGTAAGATTAAACTGTCCATCACAACAAGCTGTCCTTTCCCTGTTCTTATATTATCAAAGCCTATTGAGATTAAAGCCATAGGAAACTGGAGGAGATTTGTTCGTTTGCTTTAAGTCCATGGGCTTATGAAGTTAGATTCCTACACACCTGTAGTCATCTTTAATAGAAAAAGCAAAATCCTAGAAGTTCCCTCAATGGTAGTGAAAGGCTTTCAGAAACATTATATGCATTTGCTGAACTGACTCATGAACATCATAAAATACCTTCCCATGATGCCCTAAACCAGCAGACAGTCAAGAAAGAAACATTTCTAGGGCTGATCTGTTTAAAGAGGAAAACTACTTATCCAATTTGGCAAGATCAAGAGAAAGTGGCTTTGAGCAGCTTTCCCTTCCATAGGACTCTTACCCAACCTCTCCCTCATACAGCACTCGGTAGAGTGGTTTGAAGGTGAGGGACATTTCAAAATGCTTCACTGCTCCACACACCATCACCCAAAAAAACACCATTTTTTACTAAGAGTCAATACTACACCTTCACTACATCAATTACGCATGATCAGTCATGTGTGCAAGGTGATTCTAGATTCATTATTGGTGGGCTTCTTCCTAGGTCTGAAAACCAGGAAAAGTTACTGTTATTATGCAACCACCTCATATTTGTTCTCCAGTCTAATATTCCTATTCCCCATTCACTTCATTAACACTCTTCAAACTGCACCATGCCAGCTGTAAATCTGCTAGGACTAGAACACCTACTCTTCCTGTGACATTAGTACTCCTTGTCAATCAGTTGAGCTGAATTATTTGGAAAAAAGTCTTTGTGCTTTCCTGGGGTGGAACAGAGACTATAAAGCCAGGGATGACCACACTAGAATTTAAAAAAATAAACACATCAGTGCATGAGCTAATTGAAGTTGCAAAACTTCCTGGGGCATCCTGACACTTTGTTACTGGGAACAACCTAAGGGAAAAAGTAAAGACTAAATGGCTGCATGGGGAAAACTGCTGCTGGAAGCTCTCTGTGGAGCTCTGTGTCAGCGCCCAGGTACGTCCCAGTTTTATTTGTAGTATAAATACAATCTATCTCTTTCTTTCTGGAACTGTGCTCAAAAGCAGAGAGGTAATCCTTCCAAGCTCAGAGCAATACAGGGATAGAAGGCCCTCTAGGATGCCCACAGTTTTTTGTGCTGCCTCCACAGACCAAACTCTACCTTTGGATGCTCACTGACACAAAGCCCTATTAACACACAATTGAAGGAATTTAGGGGAGCATTTTTCTTAGAAGCCTTTACTAGATACCCTTTATCATTCCCAGTCAAAAACACCTTTCTTCTACTCACTAAAGCCCCCTGCTACTTAAAAAGTAGAACTGCCTCAGGAAAGATGTGTCCCTACAAAGAAATCGCAGAACACAAACTTTGTGTCCATCGCTTTGCTGATGAGTCACGTCCTCAGGGGTGACGGTCAAATGCAGAGAAATTAAAAGCTTTCACAGCTCAGAGAACAGAGTGAAAAGGTAGAAAAGGAAAGAGTGAAGGGCTAAAAATTTTTGCTCCTCAAACGGGTTGATTTTTAAGTTCTCTTCTTCGCTCATATTAAGCAGCAGCATGAAAACTTGTATATTCAGATGTATGTTTCAGTCAAGAGAAATAGGCTCAATAAATCCAGCAACCACGAAACTGCTGAGGACAGGTAGGCACAATTCTTTTTCCAGCTCCAATCTAATAATTGATCAAGTATATGGCTGCTTGTAGTGCATTTTTCTCCCCCTTAACAGAGATAACACTAGCTACACATCCTTATGAAACCCTTCAGCGGCTTTAGACTGCAGGAGCTATGGACAGAGGAAAGCCAAACCTTCCAGTTTCATAAGCAAACTGAAGCTGGGTGATGATCTAAACCCTGTACTATTGTGGCTCTTATTTTTGCAGGGTAAGGCCTCTAGGCAGGATCTAAATCTAGATGCTTCTGTTTCAGAAATAGAAAAAAATCGTGTCCTTTTCCTTTGCCCATCTCCCCTCATCAACTGCTCTCCCACCCTTAGGTCTGGTAGTCCACACTGCAGGCTCTGTTTGAGAAGATCTTTGGTGGGAAAAAGCACATTCTGTATCAATCATATTCATGCTGATTGCTGCTGCTGTGCCTAAGCTCAGCATTGACTTATGTGCCATGATACAGTGCCACCCCCTCCATGCAACAAGCATCCGCTACCTTTCGCGGGATACTCAGCTCTGGATTTCATTGTCCGTGTAGCAGCAGCTTTCCTTTGAAGCTGTGCCCACTTAAACCCCAGACAAGAGCACATCCCATTGATGATGCTTCTACATTAGTAGCAATGTAGAAGACCAGAGGTACCAAAATGGATTCCTCAGTCCTAGTCACATTTTCTAAAGGGAGCACATGTGTACCCTTGTCAAGGTGAGACTAGCTTTCAATACTGGTACAGCAAGATGTATTGCTGTACATTTTCATGCGGAAGATTCTCTTCCCAGAACAGACAGGGACTGAAGTTATGGAAGCCATCTTATAAAAACAAACAAAGGAAAAAACCACCACAACTATGAAGATCCTTTTTCACTTGGCAGGAGCCATCAAATGGTATGTTACTCACTGCAATATATATAATTGCTCACACCAAGCACAAACAGAAATAAGGAGACAAAGCCAAGAAGACACTCTAGTATAAGTTTGTGGGGAGCTTTTACACAGCAGGAAGACACGCGTGAGATTAACAGAGAAGCTGATTAACAGTAAACCACCTCTCAATTTCACAGCAATGTCTAATCTAATGAGCAGAGGCAATGCCATAGCAGCAGTCCACATCAAGTCACAACAGCCAGAGCACAGGAACCCAGAAAAGACCTCAAACCTCAAGGGACACACGCTAAGGGTGCACTGAAATTTATCTGCCCATCCAACATTTTTCGATACCAATCACCACAGCAGTCAGCCTACCTGTTAAAGTACACAGGAGAACAACAAATCAAATCAAACCAACCAACCAAATAAAAAAAACAAACAAACAAAAAAGACATTCTCCAGGAAAATATATTCCTAAAAGAAACCCAGCAGTAAGGAAAATAATTAAATAAAACATCAATCCCCATCCAGCCCTGTTGAGAACCAGTCTCCCTGCATAGATGTTAATGGGCAATAATCAAGAATTTTAATTCCCACAGACTTCAGGTGTTCAACCTTAATCAAATATATTTACAGCAACATAAGGAATGAGAAAGAAAAGCAAACCCTGCATTATGACAGACTTCCATAGCACTTTCCTGGTCAGATTAACAGCTGGACAACCAGCAAAGAAACCAGCTGGGAGGTAGCCAGGCTTGTTAACCAGCAGCAAAGCTGCTGTAATTTAGCAGGCGAGAGAAATCAGCAAGATTTGAGACACCTGAGAGACCACAGATATTTTGTGACGAAGAAGGACGAAAAATCCTGATTTCTCAGGTGATGAATGGAAGGAGGAGAATGGTACAAACACCTGCAGACACCAGCAGCTCTGCAGTCACCAGCCCTTCATACCTTTTGTGGGAGCCACAAATTAATCCACAAGGAATCCGTATGCAGGAGCAGTGAATCCAGCCTGAGCTCTCTAGCTCTGAAATGAGCTGTAAATGACTAATTAAAGGCCAAACAGTATTAACATTACTCACATTGCCCAGTATCTTCCAACATGAGTGGTCCCTTTGGCTTCAATTAGTTGCTATCCTGATGGGTGCTGACTAAATAGCAGACAAATGCCCAGCCTTGGCAAATTCTGAAATAACTGCTTTACTGAGTGGTTTTCCTACTGGATGCCTGGTTGCTTTGCAGCTAGTTACCTCACTTGAGGTGAGCAACCCAGAGCTTTGAAAGCTCTCAACACCACCCTTCTTGACTGAGAAATCTGCTTTTTCCTGGAGATGAACGCTATGAGTTGTACCTACGTGGGTCTTGGCAGAACCTGGAGGAGCAGCTGGCTCAGGTGCAGCCTCAGCAGAGGGGCTGCAAAGTTCATGGAGTGCCTTCCTTCATCTCCTGACAAGGCACCTTTTCTAAAAGCCCACACTGATAACACACAGCAGCATTTGGACTATGACCCAGGGGAGTGCACTGGAGAAATCTGGTTTTTTTTGTTTCAATTTTAACTTTTAAGTTATGTAGGATAGATGCCATACTGCCAATTATGCCTCAGTGCAGAGCTTGCTCAGAAGCCTCTGAAATGTTCCAAAGAGGCATTTTAGAGCTACTCGTCTTACATATACCTTCTGCTTTGGGCTGTGTGAATGTCAAACACAGTCCAAAACAAAAATACCTAAGATATTTATAAACCCCCAGGAAAGAAAACTCATAAGAATCAGCTGTTATTTTTAATTTCATAGCTTTTTGAGTAACTTCAGTAAAAGGGGAAAGGAATCTTATTTTTTATGGCTTCTTGTAGCACATTAAACACAGACTGGATGCTCTGTATTTATTGCACAGCCATTCCAGCTTTCACAGGAATAAGACATTGCTTTGCATTAAACTTTTTTCCCTAATATTTGTATTTATATATGGCACTGATTTTGCTCCACAGCAAGGCCAGATTAACCTGACGTTCTAGAAAACTTTATGTCTTTCAATTTCGGGGGGGAGGACTGATTTTTTTTTTTAGTTTCTCTTTCTCCACCCGCTCCTCAATAGACAGAGCGGTTTTTCTGTGACCCCTGTGAGCACAGGCCAGTGGAGCGCCATCAGGAAAGCAAGCCTGGGGGCAACAGCATTACAGGAAAACTTGAATTATTTGATGAGAAGTTTGCCTTTTCATCTGTAACTTCAAACTGTATCAATTGCTTAAACCACTTTTGCCACTTCTGATGACTTTGTTGAGCAGAGCGGACTTCTTCAGTGCCAGCGTGCCCAGGATGACCCCAGAGTCCCCATAAAGGTCCAGGCAACATCTCTAAGACAGGAGAGGGACAAGTGTGCTCTCGCAGAGACCAGGCAGTCACGCACAGCTTGCTTCCAGCTTTGCTGCTGGGCTTATGTGACAGTTGGGTAAGAGGATTTGTCTCCCCTGTAGTAAGTAGGGAAGCTACACAGGAGCTCAAATTACTGAAGTTTTAAATATCTCATGAGCTTTTTTTCCAGCTTGAGCCTTAGCCAGTTGTCAGATGAGCAGCAGGTGCCTTTGCTAGCAAGATACAGGGGAAAAAAGGAAAGCACCCAAGTGAAATAAAACAGGCTTGCCTTACCTTCTCATGCCCCTTCCTCAGACCTTCCCTCGTTGCAGGCTCACTGTTAGAGGCCAGACTGGCTAGAAACTGGAGGCAGCAGCCCTGCTAACGAGCCCCACCTTGAAGCTAGCAACTTTCTTTTTTTATATATGACTGAGCCGGCAGCCAAGAAATCTGCCAGTGAAGATCTTCAGGTCACATTAGTGATGCCACCTGGGGTAAGGGAATACAGCTGACTGAAAGTGAAGTATGTGTAGGTACATCTGCAAAAGATCATCAGAATCTGGGGGCATGAAAGAGGAGGAAACACAAGTTATTCAACACAAGTTATTCAAAGCATGAACCAGGCACTTCCTAAGCAGCCAGTCATGGAAATAAATGGACCCATTTTGACTCTCAGCCATTTATAATCACAGAGAAGAATGAAAGTCTTGTTACTTTTGAAGCCTGTAGTCATTTAATCAGGCCAAACCTCGTCATTCTTAAAAAAAAACAAAACCAAAACAAATGAAAAAAAACCAAAACACAACGGCTAACTGGCTCCTTTCCTCAGCTGATCTCTCCCAAGCCCCTGAACCTTCATCTGTGCATGCATATCTCGGTTCAGAGCAGTAAGACCTGAACAGCCGCAGCAATGACAGAGCATCCTCCTTATTCACAGAGGACTCTGGATGACCCAGGAAAGCTCATAAAACTAGACAAACATAGCAAGGATTTTACTAATTAAATGGAGACCATCAAAAGTAATTTAAGTTTTTAAAGAAATGTTACGGTGTTTATAAAGGGAAGCTGATGCTGTTCAAATGGCTCCTGAGAGGACCATACGAACAGCAAGTCTGCAGCATCTAGAGTATGTTTGTCTACCAGATACTTAGTAATATATCTATGTACACTTATTAAAAGTGAAAACATACACAAACCTTGGCAGTCTAGACACCCACCATGGATTTAACACATACTGTTCCTAAGTCTATTTATTCTCTCACATGCCTAAAGCAAGCCCAGAAGGCTTCAAGCAAAACCTTCTAGGGTGCAATACCACTGCCACAGGCAGAGGTAGGAAATAAATGACTTCAGGTGCTTTGGGAACATTAGTGGTGCTGCAGGCAGAGAGGCAGGCAGTGGAAAATAAATACAGCTAAACAGTAGGAAATAGATTACTTTTGCTCCTTCAGGCTTCCTACTGGGGAAGTGGATGGCAAATGTGAGGCTTGAAAGGGCTCCCAGAGTTACCAGCGCCCCTAAATGAAGAAATTGTCCCCTTTCCTTTTAAATTCTTCAACTCGCTCTGTTAACGTTGTGAAAACCAAACCGCAAGCTGTGGTGAAACCCTGCGCTGCTGCCACGGCCAGGACCTGAGCTGCCCGAGAACAACCAGCTCCAGGGCCAAGACAACTTGATCAACAGGGAAAAGTAAGGCAGCAGGTTTCCTTCAGTTACAAAGCAAATGCAAAGGGGACTGGGAGTTTACAGACCCTTTGTAAGCAGCTGGACTTACAGGCTCTGTCATTCTGTAGGTGGGAGAAAGACAGCACCCATTCCCACCTCTCCTGCAGGGATCTCTAGACTCTTCTCAGAGAGTGATCTCATTTACCCTGTTAGAGTTCATCCACAGAGACCTCCTTGAGAGAGCATGTGAACTCAGCTGGTCTTGACTGCTGGCAGCACAACGCTTGCTATTTCAGCCTGAGCAGCACATGGTTTTCAGGGGGACAGGCAGCTCCTATGTAGGCGTTCACCAACTAGGTGTGACAGAGCAAGCAGGCTTGCACCAGCCAGGTAGTCAGAGCAGTGCAAACCCCAGCAAGAGCCTCCAATTACCATGTACTTGGTCAGGTTTTGCCCCCCATCTTGGAATTAGCCCTAGCCCAGACCCAGGCACCCAGTGAGACAGCATGCACACACATACTTGCTCTGGGACACTGGAGCTGCTGGTGCTGATCGCCAAAGCTACCATGAATCAGCAGGGGGTTGACTGAAGCAGCATGCCTGTCTCACAAGACAGATAGAAGATGTGTCTAACAAGCAAACCGATTGAATGATGCCTGGGGGGAAGTGGGGGCCTCACAGGCTGGTGTTACTTCATTAAGAGCCAGGAAGACCCCTGTAAATCTGTACCAAATCCCTGTTCTGCTCCTGCTCCGCTCTAAACCATTGGGTTCCACTGACCTTCCAGAACTGATAATCCTTGTTAAGGGCCAATTGGCACACAATCATTGAGTTAGTCCCACCTCACCATGAGTATAAATCCGGCATTTTAGAATTGTCTGTTTTGAGGATGAGAACTCCAACTATGGGACAGGCCAATGGGCCTGGACCTCTCTCCTCCCCAAGCAGTGACACCTCCTTGGTAGGACCTGCACCTCTGACTATGCTGGCTGTTACCTGGGACAGTATTGTTAACAAAGCACTGAACTCAACAAAAGGTCAATTTTTTGCAGTAAGTACATCTATCAATGGCAATTCCAAACTTGTTATATCTGTAGCCTTAATAAATCATCTGTTTTCTTTCAACCTTGTGAAACTGCTTCAGTGAAAGTCCTTAAACTGGGCTCTGACAGCAAACATTGACTCTGATGACTATATATAATCCATTAGACCTAAAACTGTTGACCAAGTCTGAGACTCAGGTTGGGTCCAGCCACACCTAGACTTCTCTCTGAGAAGGAGTTCAGAAAGCAAGGGGATCCTTTCTGAAGCACGTGACTCAACAGGAGGACTTTTCCCCCACCAGCCACACATCAGATTTATAATCTGCTTGACCCACAGCAGCAAAAAACAGCTACTACCAGAGGGCAGTCTGTGCTGGGCTGAAATGGGGCTCCTGTGGCATGGTCAGGGGTGGGGAAAGACCCCAGGTGAGGCCAGTTGGGCCCACTAAGGGGCTGCGAGGCTGGTGTAGTCCTGGGGGGAGGCATTGCCTCCACCTGGTGCTTCTCATTTGCCGCCCATGGTCACCAGCCAGAAGGTTCCCAAACAAAGCAGAATCCATTGCTTTTTAGAGCTGGGCATCAAGAAAAATACCACCTTCCTGATCTGGCCATGTGAGCCACTGGCCATGGGCTTGCCCTTGCAGCCGTGGCTGCAGGAGGTCCTGCATTTGCCAGGAGTGTTGACTGGGAACCACCTTATTCAGCTGGCTGCAGCTGCATCCCTCCAACCTGCTTTCTTCAAAGATTAAAATTCACATGCCCAGAACTGGCCTGGTACTCCTATCTGTTCTGGTGTTTAGAAGCGGCAAATTCTGTTTGCCAAGCCTTTTCTACTTCTTTTTAATCAAATGTATTTTAATGATATTAACAATGTTTTCCTTTCTTCCATATACACTTTGCCAGCTAAGTATTTCCAGCTCAGTGAACGTACCTAAGAACTGTTAAACTGCTCTAAGTCAATGTTAATCTGCCAAATTGCCTCATATCAAAGGCTCTATGAGTCCATTAAGTACCACTAAATGAAGAACAGCTTTTGAGCAGTGCAGCAGTATGAAAACTCATTAAGAGAAGTCCTTGTGTGCCAATAGCCTTCGTACCTACCTATCTGAGCATCCAACATCATGCCAGGGCTTAACTGTTCCCAAATATTCAGAGACTTCTGTCTCTTCAGGCTTTTTACATCAGGTAATTCCATGGGAAATCTAATGACCTTTTAAAAAAGAACGAGAGAAAATACCCAGCCTTCCAGGCCTTAGAAAATATTCATGCATAAACCTCAAAACTCAAAGCAGAGGGTAAGAAGAACCGGTTTGGTTCTTCTCTTTTAAACCTTGTGCTAGGACAGCATTTGGAGCTGGCAGCACGCTCACAAACCATCAGCAGAGAAACCTCACTGAGTGTTGCAGCGTGTTGTAGTGGTGTTGCAAGCAACCAGATGACAAAAGGAAATACGTGACCCTTCCTCCTTTTCTTCCCATGCTCCTAAGGTCTCTGGGTGAATCATTGAACCAATGGACACCAGCAGCTTCACCACTAAAATCATAAGCAGCTTTAAAAGTTACAAGTTGTATTTGATTTTTAGCCTACTTTATCAAGAGATTTCTGAAATAGCACTGTAAAAAACATAGCATGGAATTTTAAAAAGCAGCAGTTTGCATTATTAACGTGAATGAATTTTAAAACTCCAGATTTACTTTCAACTTCTTTGCTTTTCCCTTATTAACTTTCCTGTATGCTGTGCTTGGCGTAGCCCTGTGTAGTAATATGCTGAAGTAATTTAATATGAAGATGGAAAAGGCTCGGATAGTTAGGGCAAGTTCACATCCATCTGCAGAAAAAATGGCCTTGCAATCTTTTTGACAACTAGAAATGAAAGAACATCCCTGCATCTATTCTTATCTGGAGATTCTGGAGCAACTGAGGATCTAGCAAGGTTCAGGAGAGTTGTCAGCGTGACCATAAGTCAGAGGAGTGCACAGCAGTACAGTCCATCCTCCCAGGAGCAGCCAGACCCACTCTCACTCAGACGAAGGTACATTACCCTGTGCAGTAGGATGGGCTTGAAAAATGGGTACCTGCAAAGAAAAAATGTCAGATATGGAAAGCACTGTGTTTTGGGTGGCACTCAGTGGTCGCCTGTCATTGCTCCCAAACTGGCTTTGACTCCAGCTGCCCCCTGTCAGTGGGAGGTGCTGGGCTGGCACCCTCCAAAGCCTGGAGGGTCATGTCAGCATAATGGTACAAGTCCTGGGGTGAATCAGCTCGGGCATCATGTTAACCGTGCCCACTGCTTCCAGTTCGAAAGCTATCCCCAGCTCTGGAGCAAGGTCAGCTGCTGGAAGGTTGAGGCTTCCCACATGCACATCGCAGCACAGCGCAGGCAGGCGTGGAGAGAGAGCGGGTGGACATCCAGCAGGGTGCAAGTGGAGAAGACCACCTGTAACTCAGAAAAATAAGGTTTCATTGCACAATTTCATTGCTGTAAGAAGCAGTATGTGTTTTATTTTGTTATGAAAAAGGGAAGAAATACTCAATTTATTAAAATTTTACTTTTTAAAATGCCTCCCATCTAGCAATGGAATGTTTAGCAAACCAAGAGGTAGCTGTATTGAAACAACATGGCCGAAAGCAGGCTGAATTACTCTGCAGCAGCCAGAAATTGTTTGTTTTCTGGGTAAGAGAAGGTTAAAAAAAACCTTCATATGGAAGCAGGAAGACTTTATGGCATTTACAGAAATAGCACAGAGGAGAAGTCTATAGTTCAGGATATTTCCAAGACAGACCGCAGCAGAACTACAGGGAAAAAGAAAAAGGAAAAAACAAAAGTATTAAAAATATGTATAGTTAAGCTACCTGAACAGTTAAAAAGCAAAACATTTAGAAGGTGTAAAACTCTCCACATTGCAATGGTTTAAACAAAAACACTTAAAAAGAGATTTTATACTGGGTACTAAGCCAAAATAGAGCAAACATTAATTAGTAGCTATTCAAGAAGGATACTCTGAAAATATTAATTAAAAAGGGCTTTCAATTAACAGAACACAATTTGTAGGGAGATGCCTAGGAAAAAGATTAAGCCTTTGCTTTTGGGTTTATCAAAACAGACATGAGGTCTATAGTCTGGAAGCTGTAATCAGACCATATCGCTCACTCCTGATCTGCTGGAGCTCTTTTGGGGTTGTCCTGGTTTCAGCTAGGATAGAGTTAATTTTCTTCTCAGTAGCTGGTACAGTGATGTGTTTTGGATTTGGTATGAGAATAACGGTGAGAACACACTGGTGGTTTAATTGTTGCTAAGTAGTGCTTACCCTAAATCAAGGACTTTTCAGTTTCCCAAGCTCTGCCAGCGAGCAGGTGCATAAGAAGCTGGGAGGGAGCAGAGGCAGGACAGCTGACCCAAACTAGCCAAAGGGGTATTCCATATAGGACATCATGCTCAGTATATAAAGCTGGGAGAAGAAGGAGGAAGGGGGGGGATGTTCAGAGTTACGGTATTTGTCTTCCCAAGTAACTGTTACACGATGGAGCCCTGCTTTCCTGGAGGTGGCTGAACACCATGAATTCCTTGTTTTACTTTGCTTGCACGTGCACAGCTTTTGCTTTACCTATTCAACTGTCTTTATCTCAGCCCACAAGTTTTCTCACTTTTACTTTTCCAATTCTCTCCCCCATCCCACTGGGGAGAGTAAGGGAGTGGCTGCGTGGTGCTTAGTTCCCAGCTGGGGTTAAACCATGACAGGGCTAAAAGGTGATCCAAGCCTTCCAGCACTTGGAGAGCTTCTGAAGATCCCTGTTACCAGGAATAAGACGTTATTAAGCTGAACTTGCAGCCCCAGGTGAGTCACAGAAGAGAGAGATCAGAATTTTCTAGTCTGAGCATTTGATGTGAGGCAGAAGCACTATTTGCTTCACAAGTGGCTGACTCACATCCAAAATAAACCCTGCCAATCTGCAAACCATGTTCCTCACTTCAGTCCTGATGTGACTATGGCATGGTCATATTCAGATACCACGAGACTTTATTCAAAAGCAAGTCCATTTGCAGATGGATGTCATTTCAGAAGCTGCATTCTGCTGTATGCAATGCGTTACAGAAAAATACATTGCAGACCTAAGTTCAGGCACTATGAACATGTTGTAGCAGTAATGTGAGGGAAAAGACGGCAGAGGAAGAGCATCTCCTCTTGGAGGAAAAGCGGTCTCGCTGATTAGTGAGATAAGATGATTACTAGCTAAAGGAGAGTAGATCAAAGGCTGAAAACTAAAATCAAAGTATTAACACAAGCTGCCCAGACAGGTGCCAAAAGCACAGAGCATGGTACACAGACCAGGGCATGCAGGAAAGAAAGCAGCAAGCTAGCTTGCTTTTGACCTCCTCTCTTTAAGATGGGAGAAGAAAGAAACCTGAACCTCAGGCTGCCACACAGAGGGGTGCAGGAAGAATCACGAGCTGTGAAGTCCAACCTGAGCATGCTGCATGCAGGTAGCCATAAGGGTCCTGTCTTTGCCATCTCACAGCCAACCCAAGCGAGGGCCCTGGTTTCATTAGCAAAAGGTGTTTCATGACCTTTCCTCAGGACAAAAAGCGTTTGAGGCTCAGGACACTGGCACACACATGGATGCCCAGTCTTGTGTCTGAGAGCTGATCACTTCCCGGGATAGACTTTAGGAAGCTTGAAGACTTACTGGGAAAGGGCAGAAAGTTTCATTTCAAAGCTGTCAACAGAACTTGCCCCAGAGGGCTTGAAGCACAAATATCCTTTAAACAATAATGCTGACATGCACTGGACTGTTAATAACAAATATATACCAGAGATAGAAAACTCATCTCCTCAATGTTTCTAGGGCAAAAGACGCTATGAATGTTATCAGATGCAACAATGCAGGTTACAATGAAGTGTGCACCTCAGCAAAGACAAAGTACCGGCGGTATCCTCAAAGGAGAAAAAAACACACGTGTGAAACATAAAACTCAGGTTTTGGTACTGAAGTTTAACAATACTGTTTGAGCCAGACACAGCTGCTCATTGGCCTTGAGTTTTGTACACAATAGGCACAAAAGCTAGAGAATCGTCTTGCCAGGTAAGCATCCCTGCTAAGTAACCCTGATTAATCCATCAAATTATGACAGTGTTCCGAAAGGATGAGCAATGCTGCAAACTTCATGGTTCAAGGCTTCACAGTTGAAAGAAATCATCTCTTGTCAGCTTTCTGCAGGCTCAGTCAACTCCACAGATACCGTATCACAGAAGTTGCAATCCCGTTTCATTTAACAAATGCCCTTGTTACAGGCTGGGTCTAGGAGAGTGCCTGGGAAAATCTATGAATGAGGTATTGCACACTGAATGATGCCCTCGTGCAAAATAGTGCCTTTGAGGGATGCACAAAGAACACAAGGGGAATATTGTAACCTGGACAAACAGAAGGTGAAGCTGAAAGGTCTTAAACATGGTCTAAGTTAGAAGTGTGTGACACAGGAATCAAAATGCCTGCTGAAGTGAATTAGAGAACAGAGTGACATGGCACACGGGATGTGCTTGCAGAGGAAGCAGAGTGTCACCGCAGTCTTCCCTGAGTGATGGATTTCCTCAGCACCACCAGTACAGCTCCAACCAGCAGAACTGCCGTGTGAGTTGGTGACTTGGAGCTGGGACTAGATACCCAATGTTAGATACCCAGAGCAGATTAGAAAAAGAAGAAAGCCAACAGGGAAAGGTATGAACAAAGACTAGCTGGACTATACAAACTACAGAGTTTTGATCACACTGATACAGTCAGAAAAATAGTCTCTATTGCTTCTCACCTCCCCTGTAGCCTACACACAAATGTTTTTTTTAAGGTGTTAGGTATAGCTCATTATAATGGTGTCAGGATGTTTGATTGAGCAACACTGTTTACAGCACGGGAAGAGCACTATCAGGAAAACTGGAGGTTCTTTTTCAAAAACACAGTGACTACCAAATTGTCAAAACCTATACTCTGAAAAAGACTTTGTTTTTTATAGGGGGAACAACACTACCCCATTGTGACAATATGGATGTTTCCCCATTTTGCCTGGACCGCAGAGACCAAAAGTTTTCAGTGCAACAGCGTTTATCTGGGTAACTTTTAGTCCACTGAAGCAAAAGCATCCCAGATTTGTCAGGTTCACTGAAGTTCAGGCTGAACAGCCAACAAACCTTGGAGAAAAAAACTCTTTTTTTCTGGCAAAGCAATGGGGCAAGTTCTTGAGTAACATCTTGGAAGTAAAGCCACAGAAGAAAAGCATGACTTGCATAAAGGCAGACTTGACCTGTCCTTGAAATCTAATTTTCTGCCAAGGAATTATTTAAGGTTTCTCCAAGACACCTTTTCAGAAAGATACCATGGATGCTAGGGGTTTCAGATATATCAAGATACAATTACCTGTACCTTTCAGCCATCCCTTAACTGCAACAAGTAAGTATTGGCTGGCCTGAACAAGCTGTCTGCCAAAGGGGACCCTGCTTTAGGCTCTCCCTCACACTGGTGATACCTGCAGTTTATCAAGGTGACACGATGAAGCTTCAAAGCAGGTCCTGGATCCCCAGTTTTCCTCCTTTATTGCTAGTCGGTTTACAGAGGCTGATTGCATTTACAGCTTTGATGAGCTCTGTGCATTTGTGGCAGATACAAATTAAATACTGCCTCAGCCCATGTGGGGCTATAAGAAGCCATTTTGGCACTTTGGTGTTTTACACCTACTGTAACTGGAGGATCACCCTTCCACCTCTCAGATACTTTCTTTCCCAGATTGTGTGTACTGCATTAGAAACTCACTCCTGGATCTGTAGTAACTTGTAACTTGCACATAATGAGAGATACCTGCTCTGGGAGCACTCTCAGATTGAACCTGCTTAGCCCCACCACCACAGTGGTCCATTCCACAGTGATCATACGACAAAGCCATACCAGTCCTATGCCAGCCCATGTGCCCCCCTGAGAGAGCTAAAAGGATGCTCCTTGCCCTCCCATCCTATTCTGGTACCACAACCCCATACCTCTCCCTCTACATCCTCACCCACCCAGTCCCTACCTCCTTAGCCACATGCAGACACCTGCCTGCACCAAAAACCCACACATCTGGGCCTTGGGAGCAACATTCCCACCCCAGCTGGTCCCTGGGAAGCACTTACTCATGTGGAGAGCCTTCTCCTGCAGCCTGACAGCTACAGATGGCTGGGAAGTGCCTCTTCTTGTGTTGTGAAGCCCTTCTTAAGAAAGGTGAAGTCTAATTGTTGCTCTTGTGCTGCTGAAGTAGCAAAACTCTCAGCAGGGTGACTGGCAAACGGACACTGAACCACTGGGCAGGACATCCCCAGCCTCTCAGAGGTCTATTATGTGAGATACCTGAGGTGCTGTCTGAAAAGAGGGACGTCAGCTGAGAAGGATCTCTTATTAAATAAAATAAAATACATAAAATAAATCTCTATATTAAAAAAAAAAATTAAAAATATTACAGGAAAAGGTCACGGAACTGAAGACTACAGAAAAGGAGGTATAATGAGGGGTCTGTGAAAGCTCAGTGGAGGCTGGTTTTCTTATTGCATGTGAGCTTCACATTTTGTCAGTAGAGCCTGTACTGCATCCAAGCACAAAGCAAACTCTCACAATTTGTCTGTATTGCCACTAGGTAATTTGAGCTTGGGTTAGAAGATGTTTTGTGTCAAGAAAAATAAAAGAGAGAGAGAAATACATTTTTGGCACAGCACACCAATACACTTACATGTCTTGCCTGAAGCCAAAATGTCAAGCAAGACTGTGGTAGGCAACCTCTTAGATTACCTTGGTTTGAAATTTGGTTTCCTGAAAAGGATCCGTGGTGCTCTGGAAGGGGCAGAATTTACAAGCAACTTCATTGGAAAGTTGCAAACTAACATCTCACACAACTGTCAACAGCCCATAGATTAAAAGGGTGAGCAGCCAACCCAGCTGACTATACTGAGGATCGAACTGACTTCTGCACGACTTTGTCCGACAGGAAGTAGGGCTATATTTGTATTTGGAAGAGGTGCAGGGATTGTTATGCTTCTGTGTTTCATGTGGAACAGCCTGGAGCGTATGCAGTGACGCTGCATTTCGCTTACCTTTAAACTCTGAATCTACCTCTGGGGACCACGAAGTTCGTGCTGAGAAATAAAAACAGCTGAAGAAGCAAGCTTCTGGACCCACATCAAAATATTTGAAAAATCTGTTGGGGAGGGAGAGAGCACAGGAGCTCACAGTGCAGCCCTCTTGTCAGGAGTCTTTCAGAGAGGTGGATCTGGCAAATTAATGTTACTGAGGTGATAAATTTTATATCACACTGGGAAGGGAAAGTGAAATAGCCCAGTAGCAAAAACAGAGATGGGAAAAGATGTTAAGAGTTCTTCACTGCAGCACTTTACCTTCTTATAATGTTTTCCCCACATCTCTGTGTACTGGTATCTTTTGATCTGTGTGTCCTCCTTTATGTCAGGTCACAGCGGGCTGTAAGGAGACACACAGCACAGAGCAAACCAGCTAGCTCGAATGCAGCCTGGAAGGAGGTGGGGATTCAGATTCCAGGGACCAACACAGCAAGAGTTAAAGGTGCCTTTGCTTTTATCTCCTGGCATCCCAATGATGTCCGTAGCACAACAACTTTGAACCAAAGAGCATTTTTATCTGCATTTCAGGACTATCCGTGCTATTGATTTGCCCAACTTGGAAAGCACCAAGTAGACTGATCAGGTATTCATGCCAGCTACTGAAAGGCACATTTCAAAACAATAAGGCAGAAACTAAAACTGGTGATGCTTCAGAGGAGAGGGAACAGCAACAACCCACTGACACTAAAAGGCCATCTAGAGAGAGGAAGGGGTGCTCCAAACCCACCAACACTCAGCCATCACAGGGTACTTACACAATGTATATGCCCAATGACTGTATCAGGCTCAGAAACATCTTTTTTTCTCCTTTTTGTATTTTTTCCTTTTTCCTGGGGGTTTTTTCCCCCTCTTACCCCCACCCCACCCCACACTCTTTTTTTTTTTTTTTTTTAATCAAGGACAGTAACAAGCATGTATGAAAGTAATTTCCAAGTAGGCTGCACAGCCTAACTTCACCCACCTAACCCTTGCCAACCTGTCAGCCCCACCAGGCTGCACAGGCAGTGGTAAGCAAACCATCGTTCTCCACTCTCCACCAGCAACCTGTTTCCTGGACTTGCATGTGCCAGGGCAGTCTCCTGGGAGACACATTGCTTGGGAGCTATAACCAACAAACCACACAACCACCTTTGTCTTGAATCCGAACTCCTGCCTGAGGAGTGAGCCAACACCCTGCTGGCTAAAATATTTAGTACTAGTTAACACAGATGGCAACCCTTATCATGTATTTGGGAAGGATGAGAAAATCAGAAATTAAGAATCTTGTACAGGAGGGTCATTTTACATCTAACCATGGGAGGTAAGACCTTAGAAATTATGCAGATGGCTGAAAAAAATCCCATTATCTCCTCACGCAAGCAAGTTGCCCTACTGGTGACTTGACAGGTAACCTGGCAGCAGACCGGCTCTGTTGAGGAGCAAGTTTCAGCTGCTTGCCTGCGCATTAATTTTTCCTTCAGGTTTCCACAAAATGGTGCCCTAAATTGGGGTAAAGCTGCTATAACTAAGTGAAGAATAAACTTTGGATTTTTGCTCAGTCCCTAACTCTCCAAACTGGCCACAGAAGAAATGCTGTGGTTTCAGCCCGAGGAACAAGGCTGGCTGCAGCAATCACGGGGCAGCTCCTGCCACCCAAGCCCTACCAGCATCCCCACAAGCCTCATCCCTTTGTTTAGGTCTCTTACAACAGTGCAATAGAGGAAAGAAAGACCTTGTCCAAAATGAGCTTTTTTTTTTTTTTTAGGAATAAGCTAGCCACTTCCACTGAGAAATATTGAACACCTTTGATAGTCAATAACAAAGGCATTTGAAATCTCATTGCAGATTCAAGTGTTTCAGCATCTTGAAGGTTAGCTCAGTACATTCCTCCAAAGGTTTGCTGGTGCAGAATTAACCAGAACATACATCATCTCTTTTACAGGCAGCATCATTTCTGATATCTTCAGAGATAACCTCACAGACCAGGAGGATTATTGTGGCATTAACTGCTCTGATTACATTCCCCACAGTTTAATAACAAGAGCAGTGAGACTGTAGGTGTATCAACGGAGTTTTGGATTTGTGAGCAAAGAAAGTTGGGGGTTATTAGCAGAATGTGAGAAAAGAAAAGGTCACACACTCAAATGTGCCTCTCAGGATACAGCTGACATTCTTTGGGGCAAGAAAAGTGATTTCTCAATATAGCATCATGAATTTTCTGATAAGAAGCAATAGGAACTATGTTAGGAAAGCTGTAGATGCATCTTGTCGCATCCAGAGTGCTTTGTCTGTGAACTTAACCCATTAAAAATTCTGTAAAAAAACCAAAACCACGTTTTGTAACATCTGCCTTTTAAAGATATTAGCTATGGTACGTGCATGCTTTATGTTCCTATTTATATGCCGATGTCTACAGCGCTGGTTTTGGCTGGGGCAGACATAATTTTCTTTATAATAGCTAGTATGAGACTATGTTTTGGATTTGTACTGGAAACAATTAATAATTGTGTTAATAAAATAGAGATGGTTTAGTTACTGCTGAGCAGTGCTTACACAGAGTCAAGGCCTCTTCTGGTCCTCACACTGCCCCACCTGCAAGTAGGCTTGACTGGGGTTGAGGAGGTGGCACAAGCAGTTGGGAGGGGACACAGACTGGACAGCTGGCCCCAGCTGGCCAAAGGGATATTCCATACCATATGAGCTCATGCTCAGCACAGAAAGCTGGGAGAAGAAGGAGGGAGGGATATTCAGAGTTATGGTACTGGTCTTCCCAAGTAACTGTTATGCATGATGGAGCCCAGCTTTCCTGGAAGTGGCTGAACACCTGCCTGCCGATGGCGAGTGGTGAATTAATTCCTTGTTTTGCTTTTCTTGTGTGCATGGTTTCGCTTTATCTCTTAAACTGTCTTTAACTCAACCCATGAGTTTTCTCACTTTTACTCTTCTGATCCTCTCCCCCATCCCCTATCCCCCATCCCAGTGGAGGGGAGTGAGCGAGTGGCTGCGTGGGGCTTTGTTGCTGGCTGAGGTTAAACTGCGACATAACTGCACTAGCTCCGGGATTTTTTTAATCAATCCGAAGAAACTTACTTTCATTGGAAATAAAAAGCTAGAAAATGGGGTCTCAGCAAAATGGCGGCTGTTAACTGCACTGTCATTCCCTCTGTCTAATGTTTTCCCCAAGGAAGTATCCTCCCCTCTCCACAGAAAGTTAGTGGTTGGTATTTCATGGAGGAAAGCAGAGAGGTAGCTAAAGAACCTTACAGCTAAAATTACAAGCTACCAATGAGATTAAACATATTTTTCCCAGGCACATTTACTGATGATAATACAGAAGAAGTTTACAATTCCATTGTTCCAGCTCCCTGTGCTTGTTAAAGTGCAGAAGACGATCTGTAGTTGCTTATTTTGTATCTAAGCAACTGTCAGACTCTATATCTACTAATAAGAAAGGGTATAATTATATGCTGCTACTTTAATTAGCAGCAGATGCCTATGTTTATGAAATAAAATGTAAGATTTTCTGAAGTGCAGAGTCTCGCTTATGTGCAAATTGCAAGAGCACTTTTGTAGGCTCCGAAAGGCTTTGTTTGGCTGTGGCAGCTTGCCTGGAGTAGGGCATGGGGTACATACAGGCAGTTGCTGGTGTGCATTAGACCATGGGCTCAGATCCCAGCTGTCCTGAGCACCCTTTTGGGAGAGCTGCAGGGCAAGGATAAATAGCATCTAATGTGCCTTTTGACACTCCCATTGCTGGCATGAAGCAGGTGCTTGCACCTGATTCAAAGACCAAGAATTGCCAGCGCAGAGTCTGCTTTGGGCTACCTATTTCACTGCCCCAGGGGATGCTTTTTGTGGGATGCGGTCGCAGAGCAAGCGACTAACACAGGGGAAGAATCCTTAACACGAATTTCTGATCTCATTGAGGTACTTCAGCAGCACATAGTGATGCAATGCAGCATTTTTCTTCAGAAGGAATAATATCAGGGGCTACTGCTGAGGGTCCTTCTCTGCTTGTAAAAGGAAAAGAGTACCAACAAAACAAAACAAAATCCACAGTCTTTCAGAAACCCATGAAGACTCATGCAGATAGAGAATATAGATGAGAATAACCTTGTCCAGAATAGGAAACACTTGTTAGATGGGTCTCTAATTTCCATTATTCAGTATTTTTAGCCTTGTTTCCATGGAAACAGCACTTGTGTGATGTTGCTGTCCTGCAAGGGAGTGAGTGGATGCACACATATGTGCATGTACCTCTGTATTCTTCTCCTGGCCTCCAGCAACTTTGAACAATGTGCCAGCAAAGCTGAGGTTCCAATGATAATTAGATGCAGTTATGTGAAAGCATCCAGGTAAGGGAGGAGTGATCTTGTAAGTTCTCCAGCCAAAGAAATCTTGTTAGACAGTAGAGAACCTGCATGAGAGGAGAACAAGACCACCCCTGCAACTGCTGCATCTCCAGAAGGTGCTTCAATATGAAAGCTCGTACTTGCTTGGCCACCAAACACTGCGACACACTGCCTGCCACAAGGCATAGATCTGCGGGAAATCAGTTCTTGGGTTTGGAAATCAAGGCTCCTGTTTAGAAACTGTCAAAATACAAGACACCCTTCCTGAGGTTTGGGATGCCAACAGAATAACTAACATCTGTCTTGTCTGTTTGTCCATCTTTTGGGGTGCCTTGCCCTGCCACCTGCACCCTTCAGAGAAAGAAAATGAAGTAGTCAGCCAAGTTTGGCCCATCTCTTTAATCCTTCAAAACAAGCTACCGTGCTGCCTCTCACAGCCATGTATGTAAGGAAAAGGACAAGTCAGATCATCAAGCTAAATTGGGGAAAAATGTTGAGCATTCATCACTACATTCCTCATTTCAGGAAGATATAGAATCCTTTAGCATACCTTCATATTCATAGCTTTTATGCCCCTCTGTCACTGTTTGTAATCCAATTACAAGAACAAAGTTACACAAGACTGCACCTTAGTAGGCTGCAGGAGCATGCAAGTGTATAATCCATACCTTTCTCTTCTTTTACTACATTTTCTAATCTCTGATATGCTCTCTGCAAGAACTGCCAGCCATTTCTCTGCTTGCTGCAGTGCAGGCTGTCAGCAGAGACACACACCAGATGCTTTCCCACAGAGCCCAATTTTCTCTCACCCTTAATTTGTGGCTCTCAACCAGAATTCAAGGTCATTCCATTCGCAAATTTCCGTTTGTATTTGGTCTTCCCTGTCCACGGTGTTAATGCACAGTATACAAAGCAAAGTTTCCACAACAGGTATCACTCTGAGCACATATGGAAGCAAAAAGATATGGTTGAACAAGACACCTGCTAAGCTGGAGCATTTGCATTTATTCAGCTTTAGGGGCTAGTTTATGTGCAGGGTAATTGTGTCAAAGCCCTGTCAGCCTCCTCTTGAATATGCTTTAAGAAATCATCCACGCTTAAGGTTAGCTGCATAGAACAACAGTGACCTGTATTAACCAATGCTCTAGAAGAGGAAAACTCTGAATATTACCATAGGTGTAAATAAAGTGACCTGTATGGCTGTTAAGCAGTATGTCAGCTCTTACCCTCTTTACAACAGGGGTTTTGTACCTTCTGCTACACACAGAGACAGTTTTAATAACCTGTGTGCAGGTAACGTTCAGTAACAGGTAGAAATCTACTTGTTTGGAGTGTGCTCCAAACGCCAGCACATTTTCTGTGCCGTGTGATATGAATATTATTGCAGCTTTGCAGGGAACAGATCTCCTCACACCACTCCAAAAGACAGCGAATGCATCTCAAGGGAATAGTACACCAAAGCACAAGAAGTTACTACTGTTATTACCCTGAGTTTTCAGCTCACCTCCTCACACTTCCTCTCCATGGTAGATGGGCAGCCACATGGAACACAGCCACCATGAAGCCACAGGGGGTAAGAAATTAGCCCAGGTAAATTCACCCTGGGCACACGCTCCTCCTCTGCCATAACCAGCCTGTTACAGTATGTATAACATTCCAGGTCCTACTGCCAGCTCCACGTGATGGCAGAAACCAGTAACTCTCCAATAGCATGGTCACCTTTGGGACACTGCTTTTGCTACCCAAGAGTATAAACAGTTACCCAAAGCGGTGGCCCTTGTCCAGAAAGGAGGAAGGGCAAGACTTCCACGTCTGCCATAAGCTCCTCTTCAGATACTAGGAGAAATATTTTATACTAGGAAGGTTCTTAACTGATAATGTAGGTCATTGCTATTAGTATTTCACACAACCTACTGCCTTTCTGCTCCTTAAATTAAAAATAACAGGAATGGGGTGTTATTTCACAGAAAATTGGGATGGAGTGGAGGGACTCCCTTGTTAAGCCCCACTGACAACCCTGTGGAGAAACACCACATGCTTAACATAGCCAGAGGTGGTGGGAGGATGGGGGGAGGGGGGGGAATAATCTCTAAATCCAGAAAATTGTCTTCTAGGGACTTACAGGTAGTCTTCTGACTTCTCTAGTGTTTTCATAGCAATCTCTTTCCGTAGCACAGCAAAACTTTTTCTTCCATCAGCTTGCATCGTCTCATCTTGACCCTTAACAATGCTGTTGAAAATTTTCCACACAAAGCTGATGATGCCGTGGAGATGCAGGGATTTAACAGCAGCGCAGTGCGCGTTGGAGGAGCTGGGTTTCTGTCATGTCTTTCCGTATAATGCCACCTAGCGCTAGGACACTGCCAGGCACTTTGGTCAGTCCGCCACGTTTGGGGATTGGAAGTGCGCTGCAAAGTTTTGTTTACTTCTAGGCAGGAAGTGTTTCAGCGTGGCCAGATGACAATTCTGGAAAACAGCAACACACCAGGCAGGTTTTTTCCGCTGGATCTACATCTGTTTCTGTACTAGATCACACACTACTTTCCTGTTCATGAAAATTAATACTTGCTGGAAACCACTGACTAATGAAAAATTTACTAATAGAATATTAAACGCTCCTTTGCTAATGAAATGTAACGACTAGCAGCAAGAGGCTGAATAAAATAGAAAGCCAGCTTTCTTACTAAGTAAGAAACTCCATTTTCTTTCAGATATTCCTCTCTACCACCAGTTCTCAGGCTTTTGCACCTTGACCTGCTGTCTCTCCTTTCCTTTACAGGCTGCGGGGTTCACATCACCCCTTTTTGTCTCCAACACTAAAGACTGGCATGTAAGCACCTACCTCTATTCCTCTGCTCAGATTGGTCACTCCATGGATGATTCTACTCATTTCTAAGACCTAACTCCCCGTTACAGGCCAACATTGTCAAATCCACCTGATCTACTCCCTCTTCCCTTCTGAAGACCCTCTCTGTCCATCACCACTCCCTAGTTCTCACCCAGCTCCCCAGATCTCCAGACCCACTGGAAATCACCTTACTGATTAACTCCTTTCCTTACCATTACTCCTCCCCTCACACCCAAGGAGGAGGGGAAAAAGTTAGTTTCCTTCACCTTTAAAGCCCTTTTCTGAACTCTCTCTCCCTGCCTGTACAGCTAAAGCTCCTTTTCCCTCTCCCTTTGCTACCGTTGCTCTTTCTACTGTTTCAGTTAATTCTTAAGCCCTTTCAACTTTAATTCAGTTTTCCTTGCACCACCCATAATTTTATGATTTGCAATTTCATGCTGTCAAAGTTCTAGGGCCTTTCTTCCATGCTTCTTCTTCTTACTAAACTCATTTGATAAGACCCCTGTTTCCTCAACCATCTGCTGTCCCTGGGGGTTCCTTCCACTTTCTCCTGGTTCTTTCTCCTCTCCACCCACTCTGACACCTTCCCCCTCTAAGTGTTTTCCAGCCCCCGGTACAACATCTGCTGTTGGTGTTGCAGCTGCCCCACAGCGACAGAGCTGTTACTGCCGGCACTGTTTTCTCCTGCTGGTAACACGTACTCCTTTTTTCCACTCCCACTCTCAGAACAGGTCATAAGGACACCCGCCATCCACTTTGCTTCAATACCAGTTGATTGCAGCCGCTGTTGAAGCCCAACCAGGTAACTTTGCACTGCACCGGGTAAGGAGCCATCTTACCATGTCAGACGAGGCAGGTGAGTTTAAACCACGCTGGGTAGATTGAGGAAGAGACCGTCCAGGTCCACAGATTAAAGGGAGAAAATACCCCAAAGCCACATAGCTCCTGCAGAGCAATAAAGTAGTTTAGCATGACTGTGAAGTCTTACCTATCACTTCACCTTCGCAGCACGGTGCTCCAAATCCAGTGTGCAGCTGGCCAGGATGGCGGACACGGGCAGCTGTCGTTGTCATCGTCCCTGCGCTCGCTGGTCCTGCAGTTCAGGCTCAGGGTCATCAACCAGGGAGCATTCAGGATAGCTACGTGGACTTAAAATTGGCAATGCTTAATTAAAAGCGATTTGCCTGTCCTTCTGCCAACGTGAACTCAAAATCTCTTTTCGCAAACAGTCGCACCAGAAAGATCTGTTGGCAACGTGGAGCATCTCTGCGATCCACGATTTCAGCCTGCCCTCTGCTGCAGGCTCAGCACACCGCACCGCACCGCACCGCGCCGCACCGCCACGCCATTCAGTGTCCGAGAACATCAGAAGCGCGGGCCGGCCCTGTCTCACGTGAACACCCAACTCTGAAACATTTCGTTTAAACCCGCAAAAATTAAGAGGTCCGACAAGGCGTGACAACGAGGAGACTTCAAAATCCTTAGTAGGAAATATAAAGCAGAGAAACGAGAGCCGTGCAAGGCTCTTCAGACAGCTAGCTCTCCCGCGTGAGGCAGCTCGCTGCTAGCTGCGCCCCGCGGCACGCACCGCGAGCGGGCAGACCGATGGCGAACCCCAGTTGAACGCAGTAACGTGTAACCACCGTCCCAGGCCGAACACAGGGCTCTACTTTAGGCAACCGCCCCCTGGAAGCCCGTAAGGCCTGGATGACCTATATGACTCGCGGCGAGCGACAGCCCTCCCGCCTCGCTGGGCCGCGGGGTGCAGCCCCGCCGGCCCGGCCGGTTTCAGCCCCTCCGTGGGGTCCCCAGCTCAGCCCCCGCCCGGGCCCCTCCCCACGGGGCCACAGGCCCTGCCAGGAGCTGCCCCAGCACGGGCTGCCCGCGGGTCATGGCCTCCGGCCGGCACCCCCCGCCCTGATGTGGGGTCCCCATGGGCTGCGGAGGGGTCTGCTCCAGCATGGGCTGGGGGCACAGCCTGCCTTGCCATGGGCTTCACCACAGGCTGCCGGGGAATCTCTGCTCCAGTGCCTGCAGCCCCCGCGGCCTCCTCCTGCCCTGGCCTGGGAGGCTGCAGGGCTGCTCCTCTCACATATTCTCACTCCTCTCTCTGGCTGCAGGTTTTTTTCCCACCTTCTGAAATACATCATCCCACAGGTGCTACCACCATCGCTGATCGGCCCGGCCTTGGCCAGCGGTGGGTCTGCCTGGGAGCCGGCTGGCACTGGCTCCATCGGACATGGGGGAAGCTTCTAGCAGCTTCTCACCAAAGCCACCCCTGGTAGCCCCTCCACTACCAAAACCTTGCCATGCAAACACAATACACATTAATTTTCAGTACTGTGATGTATTAAACTATTACAATTACTACTGTATTGCTGTAGCAATTGCAATAACTGCTACAGCACTTGTCCAGATCTGCAGGAATTGCGTCTGACTTCTGATATATGAAGTAGTTAATACTGCAACATCTGCCTGCATCAGCATTTATTGTTTTCCGACAGGGAGCTCTCAGAGAAGAGTCTGTAAACAACATTTATAAAATACAGATGCTCTTCGTTGCAGATGCATTGAAGGAAGCTTAATAGCGGTTTGGATGGGTTAAGTGGTTGTGAACTTCCAAGACGATTTATCACCAGTAAAAAAGCAACCTATTTTGTAAAACTTATATCCTATTAGAAGAGTATTAAATGAAAAGCAGAGCTGCAGAAATTGTCTTCTGGGTGGGGGTTTTTCTCTCTTTCTTGATCATTATCAACAATATCAACTTGGGCAACGAAATAGCTTTTTTTTGATGATGAATTTCATGTTTATTTTGAAAAGTGGCATGGATGGGTAAATAAATTCTTGAAAAAACAGGATTTGAATTCATGGCTATGCGTAGTTAAAAAAAAAATTAAAGGAGAAGTTTATTCTTTTAAGTCAGGATGAATGCATACATTTGTATTCCCTTCTGCACAATTGACTGAACTTCACTTTCAAAAAGTCAAGGATAAATGTCCTTCAAAAAGTTCCATTAAAATGATGACAGTCATAGTAATGGTGCGTAGTTTGCCTTTTTTTTGTTGTTTTTTGGTTTTTTCCTGGTCGGCATGTATTTTTTGCAACAATGTTGCTGCCAAGAAAGCTAAAGAAAAGTGATCCCTACCAAATTAATTATTTGAATGTGGGTGCTTCATAGCCTTCATATGTTATGAAATTAGGTTTTGTTTGGTAATTTACAGATCTGTTTATGGATATGAAATCTGAACAGGCCATTATGAAAACATACTACCACGTGCTGCACTCATCAGTATAGAGGGGATACCATCTACCGTGTTCTACTTCTTTTCCCCAAGTAATTATTTGCATTTTTATAGCAGAATCAGAAGAGGGGAGAGTATGAAACCAGAAAAAGTTAATGTTTAAATTTAATTTAAACATTTAAATTTAAATTAATTTAAAGATAATTAAGAGATCCAGCTACACAGCCTCCAATTACTACTAATACAAATGGACTTTATATTGCAAAATCCCACAGATGTCTGGGGGAAAAAAAATCTCAGTGCTAACGCAAAGTGTTGTGGCAATATTGTTAATGGACTTACTAACTAAGGAACATAGATTTAGGTCTTGTTCAATCACACCAAGTGTAATCCAAAGAACAAGGCAGCTTGCCAAAGAAGTGCTGAGGCAAGGGAGCCAAGAGAGTGCAGATGCCACAACAGCTGTATGTACACCACTGGTTACAGAAAGACACTGCCATCACCCTATTTGTACAATACATGGGATGGACACAAGCTAAATTTGGCCTTGATTTTGAGATTAGCACAGTTTGATTAAGGATGAGAATTAAACCTAGGGAACCAGAATTGTTCTCTATTATCCTCACATTTCAGACAGTCATTAAAGGCTGAAAGTACAGACACCATCCTACTACATCAGAACAATCCTATCACGAATATACAGCATTCTAGTACCTATATTTCTGTCTAGAAAAGAATAGGCAAAGTTTGCATTCTTTCAGAGTAACCAGATGAATTAGTATTGTCATTTTATGTGTTTCCTTCACAGTGGGATAGGAATGGATCATGCTGTTATAGCACACATATATATAAAACCATCTACAAGAACATGCACTTCTGACCTCGTGCATATCTCTCTACTGATTTTGCCAGAACAATTAGTTTGGCTGAGGTTTTACTCTCTTGTTAGGAAAACATTATAGTGGAGACCTGACCTATGCACATACCTGTTCATGTACCAATACAGCTTTTAAAAGGTGGATTATTCCATTTAATAGAAGAAACATACTTCAACCCAGTGCCAAGAGAGCATGTATAGGAAGGAAGCTTTCTTCTTTCTTCCCTAAGATGCCACACAGGACCATCACAATCTATTCTAATCCATTCAGATTAAAAAAAATATGAACAAAATATATATGTAAAAATTGCAGCACTTCAAATTTAAGTAATTCCTTGGAATACTGGTAATATTCAATACTGAAGTTTTTGGCTAACGCTGTTTTACTTGACATCTCTAAACTCCAATGATCTTTAATTCATGTGATTTTGACTGAAGATCAGAGATAAAATCTCCTTAAGAATTTATTTAAGAAAAACTAACTTGGCACTTGTTCTCTTTGTACATAATTTTTGAAATAGCACAGGTAATATTTTCAGGCTTTCATTCTACTCGGAACATTTTTTCCCTGAATAATCCCACTTCTCTCTGTCTTTACTTATAATTCTATCCATCATCTCTATTGTGATAATTCACCAGCTATTTCTAAGTTAATCATAAATTCTTAATTGGAATAATCTGGTCAAAAATACCACCTTATCCCACCTGCCTTCCCATAAGAAACAAAATGCCTTGCTCACTGAATCTGTCAGCAGCAGAATAAAGTTCTGTGGTGCAGGCTTCATTTGGTCATTCTTACTGAATGTTAAATAACTACTGATGAATTTGAGATTGAGTTCCAAAGCTGTCCTTCCACATTGCTGTTACTGCAATACAACATACTTCACACTTTCCAATTGCTTTACTCAGTGTGGATACAAATGAGGCAGTAGCACAGTGGCCTTGCCTTTTGGATTTGACATGGTTAAGATGCCTCTGCCCTGTCCTTCAGAAACAATAGGGATTTTTTTTACCTGTATTTGGAACCAAATTTTCTCATGTCCTGTATCTACTGTGAACCTATTTAACATGAATGCAAGATAGGCACTATGGGTTTTTTGGCAATATGCATTCCTGTTTCATTCACTTGCCACATACCCGTGACAAGAAAAACAAATCAATGAAAAAAACTCAACTCATTGAAGCAACCCAGCCTGGATCCAAATTCTTTTTCCTGAGCCTGTGTCAAGATTGTGAGCTTGCCTATTTGTCTAAGTATTCTATTCTAAGGTACCATACTGGAATGTTGCAGTTTATTATTTCAGGGAAGGATTAAGAAGATAGTCTGGGAAAATCACAAGCTGCTTTGGTACTGTCAAAAGGGAAAATGTCAATATTATATGCTGAAGGGCTTTCCTGATTCACTTGACAGTGCCCTAGTTTTGCGTGGATAGGGTTGATTTTCTTCACAGTAGCTGGTATGGGGCTATGTTTTGGATTTGTGCTGGAAACAGTGTTGCTAACACAGCTTTTTTGTTATTGATGAGCTGGCACAGAGCCAAGGCCTCTCCTGCTCCTCACCCCACCCTGTCAGCGAGC
>JAVJGI010000050.1:96142274-96176057 GCA_035590275.1 Ibycter americanus
GAGAGGGGAGGGAAAAACAATCATGTGAAAGCTGAACATAATGCACAGAATTCTATACATACTCAAATAATAGCAGACTAAAGCAAGCAGTAACACAACTGGAAAAAATGTTTTAACAGTGATTCCAGATACATGAAATTTTAAAAAGAAATTTCAGTTCCAGGAATCTTTATGCTGAACCAAGTTACATTTTTTATACAGCAAAGTAAGTTTCATAAATTGAGGCACTAGAAACAAACTTACACTCAAATTATAGCTCAAATGCATTTACTGTGCAAACTGAAAAATCTACAGGCCATTATCATACTAGAAATTCAGAACCTAAAAGGTTGTATTAGGCTTGCACTTGCTCACATTGACACAGTGAAATTAGTGGAAAACTACTGTTTTTCCAGTTACGAGTAAAAGCAGGTTCTGATTGTTGGTTCCAGTCACCTTCCTAGCTTTTTCTCACTGTCCTCACTTGCCTCATGTATTCTCATCCAGGGAAAAAAAATTGGAGAGGTTCCTGTGCCACCCCATTCAGCAATGTTTATATAGAAATGCAAAGCACCTGCCCTTGGGCACAGTTTTACCTAAGGTGCTGTATTCCCTTGCTTCATCCTGCTCCTCCCACACCACCAAGATTCTACAGGGTTAATAAATTTCTTTAGAATTAAGATACTCGTGTGCCACGAGGGATGCTTATTTTTACCTTGTGATCCACATTTTCCATGGGGTCAGGGAGTACTAAAGACTAGTAGTCTTCACAAAGTAAACAGAGTGATCACACAGCAAGAACAACTTGAGAGAGAAAGGAAGGAGCTCATGCAGATACGCATGCTGCTTTCTTTACGAAGTATTCAAGATCCAGTAAGGTTTCCACCCAGATGCTACAAGTGGCACCCTCTAAACCCCTACATTAAAATATACCTCGATATTTTAATCAGGCACTTAAGTAGAAAAACAAAGCAGTAACATTAAACATAGGTATTCTGATAGCTTTTCTGTAAGGCCAGAACATTTTGTATGAAGTACTGAGGAAACTTAATGGTCCCACAAAAACAAGTAACTCACGTAGAGGGCTAAAGGAATGGAAAGTCTCTGCCTAGACAAGCATGTTGGGGGGAAAAAAAAAAAAGAAAAGAAAAAAAAGACTGAAATATGGTTAGTAAATATTTGGTAGAAGCCATTAACTACAAACTTATATACTTCCTTATCTACTGCAAAATGTAGCGTAAGGTTACTAATCCCTTGAGAAGATGGATCCAAAAATAAACATTCAATGTGCTTTAATTTACAAGATAATATTTCCTCCCCCCAAAAAAAAAAAAAGTTTCTCCACTGATAACAAGCTCCCTGAGGGAAAACATTGATTTTTTTCAAGGGAAAAAAAATAATCTGAAAAGTTCCAGCTACCAATAGTTGCCTTATTTTGAGCCATAACACATTTCTGATCAACATTTCTTTGGAAATCGTGGGTTAGATCAACCAGCCACTGGTCCTGTAAAGGGGCCCTGATCTCCCTTCTTTTAAGTAGTATTCTGGAGATGAGAGTAACTATTCTTTTAGAACTGTAATGTATATATTTTAGTCCAAATCACTTCAAAGTTTAGGAAAATTCTACCTACAAGACCTCATCTACCAACATTTAAATGGTTGAGGTGGAAATTCAAATGTAAGGCTAAACACTTGAGAAGGTATCTTTATGTTATGCAAGTCAAGGGACAAATGAAAGAATCTACAGACACACAAAACACATTTTTACGGTAAGGAGAATGCCAAGTGTTTAAACCATTCTTAAGTAATTTATTTTTTTTTTTTTACTGACGATTTACAAGGCCTTGATTATTAGACAAAATAGCATATTTTAACTAAACTCAAAAAATACAAACCAATACAGTATAGAAGGAAATGCTATATGGTTCCGTAGAAGGTTCCGTAGAATATATCACACCCAGCGCACGCACTGCTTCATTTTTCCCATCTGAACCTATTTGTTACTTACAGGATTTTTGCAAAGAATATTTTGGTCTAGCCAACATGTAGTGTACTGTTTCAGACCACTGAATTAGACTCTAATTCTGGCATTAGTCTACAGTCTAAATCACTGCAGCAGATCTTTCAAAGTGTTTAGTGTAATCAAAAAACTCATCTAGATATTTCTGAGCAGCTAACAATAAACAGGAGTTATAGACTGCATACAGTTCAGTATGGTACATTAACTGAAGCTAAAAGTTTTAGTACGCTTATTGCCAATTTCTCCCAAATTTTAACAAGCAGAGCTTCTTTGCAGATACATTATTGCTGAGAGTAGTAAGGCTGTTGAGAAAAAGGATATCCAGGTTGTTGAGGTGCCGGATATGGTGCTTGTCCAGGGTTTGGATACACAGGTGCGGGTGCATACGGCAGACTATATTGACCATACATGTATGAATTATAGCCCATTGGCATTGGCATCGGGCAATACCTGTGTGGGGTGGGGGAAAAAGCATACTTTAGTTGCAAAACACTGATGATGTTACTTCACAAATAACAACTCATTGATACAAAAAGACATGCAATGACCACAAATGCTTTGCTTTCCTTTTCCTTTTTGTGCAGCAGAAAGTGTGGTAACTTTCAAGGATCGAACATGAGAAAAACTTATAATGCGTGGAACAGAAATGCAGACAGAAGGTGAAGTCAAAGCAACATGCTGGAACTAGAACTGATCTAAATTGATTCTCTTATGTTTAACATCACTGCACGTATTTTAACATTTGCTGAACCTGCTCCTGAAGGAGAGAGCAGCTGCCTTCAACTTTTCATGATGACTCCAGAAAGATGGGAAAAAGCATCAGAAGAAAGCACACTACTCAACCAGAATTTTCTTCTGTATTTTTCATCGTCTTCAGCAAGATACCAAGATTTGAAAAATGAGATATGCCAACACTTTTGAGATAAACATCACCAACTGATTATGCAAGGGCTGGCAAATCACAGTTAAGGAATTGCAGTTCTATCTCCCTTCTCCGTTAAAAAAAGCCAAACTACAAAAACTTAAAATGAACCCTCCCACAAATGGTATCCAGCAAATTATTCCAATAAGAATTACATAATTTTAAAAAAAAATCATCTCGCCTCAAACACTAAACACATCTTCAATTGCAACAATAACTGATTGTAAAGTGTCACATGCAAACAAGTGCTTTTACCTAACAGGGTAACAAAGAACTGCTTAAGTACTCCCATAGCTTACCCTGGGTAACCTGGATAAGTTGGGTAAGGAGGTCCCTGTGCCTGTGTAGGTGCAGCACCTGCTGCAGGTGCACTGGCTCCTGGAGCAGGAGCAGCAGCAGGAGCAGGAGCAGGAGCTGCAGCTGTTCCAGAGGGTGCTGATGCAGAAGAGGAACTGCTTGCTGCAGAAATCACTGGTGGCGGCGGCCGTGCTGGTGGCTGTGGTTTAGTCCCCTAAAGAGAGAAAGTGAATTAAGCTGCAGCTTCTTTCTGGAAGTCTTGGAATCAAAAGCTGTGGTTATATGATTAGTTGATTTTTATTTTTATTTGCATTTCAAACAGACATTCTATATTTAGTCTATATAGATAATAATGTGAACCATCTAAAAAGCAGTAAGCTTTCCATTTGAAATCTATAAATTATGAACACCAATAGTACCTACTACACCTCTCTGCGAAGTCTCTAGACTTTGCCCTCTATTTCACTTCAACACATTTCCAAATACACTAATATATTAAGGAGCGATATACATAAATTACATATCAGTTTGGAGTTCCAAAGTATGGACCTGCTATTTTCAACCCATCAATTCCATAGCTTATATTTACCACCATGGTTCTGGGTGCTGGAGTAGGAGTTGACGATGCAGCAGGCTTACTTCCTCCAGCTGATGTGGTCTGATATGCAGGCAGAGGAATAGAGGGAGCACTGGGTTCCCTAGCAATGCTTTGCTGTAAATCTCTATTAAAAACAAACAAGCAAACACACAGCTTGCTTTAAGAATTGTTTGTTACACACTTCAGCAAGCTAAGCTAAAAAGATAAAACAGAGTAAATCTAGTATTTAAAGCACAATCACTGAGTTAGCTCGAACTAAATTTGGAGTCCAAATCACTTCCACAGAAACAATCCTCTAGCCAACCCTCTGATTAACTGTTTACATTCATTTTCTAATAATGTCTTTATGTTCCAACTCAATACTGGGTACAGATCACTGAATTAGCCAAAAGCTTTGGGATCAGAAATCATAGAACAGTCAGACCACTTAGCAATTTGGAAGCTTTCCTGAGAACTTAAGGAAACCTCAAGGCTATGGAAAAGGATAAAAGTAAATTTCAGTAATTTTCACTAAACTTTGACATGTAAAGAGACGCTAAATAATAGAAGAAAAGCAATGTTGTATTGCTTGTAGATTGCCCTAAATTAAATAATACTGCATGCAAATACCATACATTAACAGAACTGTTAAAAAAAAAAAAGTTTGCTAGATAGTCTGCAATATTTATATCACAGTAAACATAACTATCAACAAAAATCCTGGCAAAAATCTGAATGGCTCAGCCATTCATAAGCTTTCAAGTTGTCTACTCAGTTAGCTCTAGTGTTGGAATTACTTTTGGTAAGGTATTTCGGTATCTTACTTTGATAAGATACAACGAGGCTTTGGTGTCATGTTGCACTACAAGCTGCCACTAAACAACATAATTTTACAGTCAGCTTGCCATGAAAACTCCAAGGAAGCAGTTCTAAGTTACATATTCAGAGGAATGTAGCGCATTTCTCAATGCAAAGATTCAGTATTTGAGATTGGGCAGATTCTTCAGAGTGACTTCAGGAAGTATTTAAAATTTCAGACAGTTTTGCATAAAAATTATACGTAAGCAGCATGTAACAGAACTTGATACCTGGCATTCTGAAACTGAATACAGGAGAGAGTGACAGAGATATACAGTCTGTCTAGTTAGCGACACACTACAGGCTCCTATTACATAGCATGCAAAAGGTGAGCTCCAACGGAGCGCAAAACGAGCAGCTTCTGCAGAAACTTCGTAGAAAAAACAAAACTGAAATAAAAACTCTAAGAAAACTGTCCTCAGTCAACCCTGTAGTAAAAAGGTATGATGGAGAAAAAGATGAAAATACTGTCTTCATGCTCTATTACATATGTGTATCTCAACCTACTTCCTGCAGATAGCAGAGTAACTATTCAACACTATTATACTGAAACTAACAAAAACAAAACTTAACATCTTAGAAGATGACTTAAGGGGTGGACGTAACAATTTTCTTCTTAAAATCGCACTGCGAAGACTTAAAATCAGACGGCAAAGGCTTACAGAGCAGTGGTGCCATTGAGAGCGAAGTATATGTTGACCACAAAGTGACCAAACACATTAAATGTGAAGCTTTAAACACTATTACAACTGATCCTCCAATGGGCATTTGGGGGGGGGGGGGGATATCTCTAGTTCTAAATGAGACACCATCTAAAAAAATTTATTTTCACTAAGTGAAGATGCAGCCCACAGGCAGTATTTTTATTGTAGTTTGGGGCAGGGGTGAAAGGGCAAAACACACATTTTATTTACTCAAACTGTGAGTTGGGCACACAGAAATACATTTTGCAGATAGCCCAAATCTGATCATTGCCCCTAACCTTGACAGGGTTTCACGTGAGTGAACAGTTAACACGAGGCAGTAAAAGAAACCATGGCAGGTTATATCAACACTAGACCTACAGCTTTAACACTGAACATTAACATATTAGAGATGTGACACAGTCAGACCTAAGCCTCGGTTAGGCAGCCTACAGCTTCCAAATTGCATGAAGTGGAAGAAAGGTAGAAGGGGTTGTATACAGTTACTAAGAATTAATTTACAAGTACAATGCCTCACTAAAAAAGAACATCCTACAAAGGATGAAGTTAGAAAAAGTAAAGTTTGAGGGAGGGCTGAGCATCCCATTCACAGCATGGTACATGCACAGAACAACTGCAGTTTCACCAGCTGAAACTTCAGTAACAACTAGACCATTTTATAAAAGCCTATGTGCTTTGCTAAAAGGCAAACCTTTTCCGTTATGCTTTCTTCTTGAAAGAAGAGCCTAAAAATCAGGGCTGAAGCACACTATGCTAGCCTTATCACATGTGGAGGGCAACAACATCATTAGGCACTTTCCTTCACATGAAGGACAAAATCTGCCTCTCCCCAGCAGTGCAGGCAACCCACACATCTAAACAATGATAAAATATCAAACCAGATCAGACTACAGAACAGAGGTGGAATACCAGTGTTTTTCCAACCACCACACTGGGCACATGGAAGGCAATCATATGCTGAAGTATTTATCTAATTTCTCAAACCAAAATGACAGCAGGAGCAAGGTGCAGAAATCAGAAGTTCCTCAAAGGAAAGAATAAAATAATTATCAAATACATGCCAAAAAAGAGTGTGAAATCGTGATAAGATGACAAATTAATGCTGAAATGTACATAGGAACAGCAGATTTCAAAGTAGATTTTTCCATTTATTTCTCCTATCACTTTCCTAGTTTTTCAGGGGAGGGGAGAGTGGGGTTAGCGTTAAGGCAAAGAAGAGGTGACAGTCTTTACATGCCTATCCTCCCTTTCTCACTTCATCAAGTACCATAATAAACATGTCCCCAAAGATTAATTTCTGATAAATACTTAACCCTTTCCACAATGCTTAAACAAAATACCAAAATCTTACTTGAGCAGTTCATCTCTTTCAGTCTTGCGAGCAAAGACAATGTCACTGCATTTGTTTTGGAATTTCAGCAGGATTTCTGTCAGCTCATTGTAAAACTAGTTAAGGAGAAAAAAACAATATGATCAATCAATACTTCCAGACTCCATGCTAGCATATTTCTACATATTATTCCGGTTACAAGCATTCTATTACTACAGTGCCCAGAACGTGCCATTCCAGTAAACTTTGCTAGTGCTTTTCAAAAATAAGTATTAGTCAGCTGTTGTCCATCCTTGTAATATCATATAATTTTGTGGGGTTTTATTAAAATATATATATTTGTGTGTGTCTAAATATAAGACTAGTTTAAGACAACTAGAAAATATATTAAAACCAGAACAAAACTAGATTACTTCTGGTGATTAACTATCTTTTTTAAAGGGTATTTTTTTTCTTTTAATTTCACTGCCTTCAGTCACTTCCACACATTCCATTTGTATAGACATTTCAGAGTTTTATTTTCTTTTTTCCTCTAGTGAGCTATCAATAAACCTGCAAAAAGTACTTAGTACAGAAGCAGTAAGGCACCTTCCAGAAGCCCAGATGAAACAAAGCAAGCTAAATAAAGCCCTCTTCATGTTTCCTCACGTATGCAGTAGCAGTATATAAACCACAAATTTGATAAGGTGATTAAATACCATGGGAGAACAGATGAAAGAATTCCTCAAATAAACTGGCTCATCTGGATACTTCAGCATCAGTTACTCAGCTGTAATTAATATCTTTCCCTGTTTTAATATCAAGCAATGCTCAGAAAAGCTTACTTTTCAGATAGGAACAAGGAAGCATTTCACAGCTGTCAAAACCATCACAATTCAGCAGTAAAATCCTCCAAAATGTACCTCTCATCTAGCACGTCTGCAAATTTTATTATGATTTTTGATTCACATCTCATTGTGTAAATAAATAAATAAAAATGTCGTTCCAATCCCTTAAGCATTTCCATACCTTTGTGCCTTCTTTCAAATTGGCTACAAGTTCCACGAAGTTATCATTTGCTACAGCTAAGCTCTTCAAAACTTCTTCCCTTAAGTTAGATTCATTGTTTGATTGTTTCATCTTTGAAAAATCCTGGTGTGCATTCTTAAAAGAAGGGAAAAGATAAGCAGTGAAAATAACACGAGCTAGTTCTGTATGTTTTGGGTTTTTTTCCTCTTATTGCTTCTACCCCCTTTTCCCAATAGCTGCCTTTCCTCACCTTCCATTGACACACTCTACTACCCAATACTTGCCATCTGCCAAGTGCAGTGGCTATTTCAGAACTATACATACATTGACTGACTGGCAGTAGGTACCAGCTAATTACCTGTTCTGTTGCGGGCTGCCTTCAGCTAATTCTCAAGCTCATACTGCAGACTCTCAAGATACTATACTAATTAGGTTCTCTCCTGTACTACTCTCCATTGATATTCATAAAATCATACTGAAAGTTAGTATTTTTAAGAAGTACTACCTTAAATTTGGTTGACCTTGGCAAGCTATTAAGAGGACAGGGAAGTGGAAAACTTACGGAAGGATCATCTCATTTCTTTGGTGAAAATAAACAAAACCAGCAATCTTAAAAAGACTACTTCAGTTGCAGAAGCAGACAAACTTGAACTCCGGGACATTCAAATATCAAAGCAATACCCATCAAGATTTTAAAAGTATACTATGTCAAAAGACAACAGAATATAAAATCCTTGATAAACACTGGGCATATGGTCATTTAGAAACAATTATTTCCCTTTTGGAAAAGCCTCTTTTTCTTGCAACCCAAGCTGTAGTCGGAAGTTCCAAGTGATCTTGTGCACGAATCAGCACAATCATACTCAAGTCACTACCGTCACTTGTCCAAGCACTAAGACTTTTTGCCAGATGTTTCAGGTACCTGTCTTTAGTGTTACTGAAAGGCTGAATTTATAAATAGATTTATAAAATGGGAAATTATCATTAATTTTTACTTTGATGAGCTTTGCACATGCTAGAAGTCAAGCATGTTGTAAACAGAAATTAAGGTAAACCAAAATGGACTTCAGAGACCCAAAATGTCTTCTAGTAGACAGTAAGGATGGGTCTCCTGTTTTACCAGAAGTACTAAGATGGGATGAGGAGAAAAATAAAAATAAACCCAAAAACTTCTTAACACACCAGTTAAGCTTCAAGGGCAAAGCCATCTGCAGAATTGGGCCAAGAAAAGGTCCAAAAGAATTTACACCGGAGCTCTGGGAGAGTCTTCCAACAAGTCACATTTTCTGTCCAGTGAACACAAAAAACACCTCTGTATTTTTCAGCGATCAGAGGAGTAAAGGTGCATCAACTGGCCTATGACAGATTATCAAGCAAAACAGAGTAGAAAGCAAAGTGACATTTCTAAAGCACTGGAGAGGTAGAGGAATCATTGCCCCTTAGTTTAAGAGGAAGGACAAAGGCATACAGGCTGTTGTACCTGAATGTTTTTGAGAAGTTCTTCCTGCCTTTTTAGGGACTCTTGCACTTTCTGCGTGTAACTTCCATAGATTCTGTCCAACTCAGCCAAAGAGATGGACTCCTCATTTATAGCACCATCCTGTGCAAGCGCAGTCAGGAATTTACTTGTCATGTCAAAATTTACAGATTTCAGGTCATTTTCCAGTTGTTCTCTATCCTTCTTAACTTCATCCAGATTGGCCAGCAAAGTTTTTAAGACATTAACAACCTAGGCAATAAAAATTGTCAGAAGTGAGCATGTTTATAGGAATTATTGCAAAAGTATACCCTATTACTTTTTTCATCACTCCTCTGATGCTGGCAACACTACTGTATGAGTATTTGTTTATAAATGTGTTTAAGATGACAAAGCATAACAAAATACAACAAAACAAAGATCTTCAAGAATTTCTCAAGCTATATTCTCCTCTAAAGATTTCCTTCCACTAACAACACTGAATTGCTACAAAGATTTTTAAATCTACTTTTTTTTAAAAAAAAAAAAGACTGATCAGATACCTTCCAATAGTATATTCTAAAAACAGCAGTCAAAAACACTGACTTCAAATCACTCCTATGAGAAAAATAATCATATTGCTCTGGATAAGCCATAACCTGCTTGGAAAGGAAGTGGAAGTATTTAAAATACTGGGTCACGTCTTTTACATTACCTGATTGCCCCGAGACCACCCCAACACCCTACATAACAAAAATACTCATCAAGGATTACTCCTTTTATAAAGTCAGCCAGCCTTGCCGTCCATGGCAATTGATCTTGCTCACACTAAGTGTAATAACAAAATACACTCAAGCATATTTTAAACAAAAAGACGAATTCCTTTCCAAATGTTAGTTACTACCTGTATCAGTTGTGACAGATACAAGAGCAGCCAAGGATTAGCTTCCACACCAATTCATGTAAGTTTACTTCGTTAGACAAACTGCACTTCTATTCAAAAGAGGGAAAAATTTCAACGCTTTACCTCATTTCCTTGTAATGTTTTTGCTGGGTTGGCAGAAGGAATGGCTGCATTGAGTTCGGATTCTGGCTTACACAGAAGTGCAATGGTATCCCGGTGAGACTGGTAGCGCTCTTTAACTTGCCCATCTGCTTGCACAGCTTTATTCAAAATATTATGGTAATTGGTTCCCTCTGGTGGTGGGAGGGAAAAAAGCTTGTTTACATCATTTCAAAATTTGTTTTATCCAAGTCTTGCACCAAAGCGTTTTGATGCTTTTCAGCAAATCTTCACACATTTTTACGAGCCTGCATATTACGAAGTTATTAACACATAAATAAAACTTACTTCTAAGTTATGTTTTAAATAGTGCATAAACTAGGAAGCTATATTAATTCTCCAGAGAAGCATACAAAACTCTATGAATGAACACTGGTTTCAGCTACCCCCCAGATCTGAACCCCTGTAACTCTGCCAAACTAAGGCAGTGGTATCAGTCCCTTGTTAGCTTCAAAACAGCACATATTAAGTGCACAGAAAACACGTTACAGTGATGACACTAAGCAGTTTCACTAACTACTGGGGGAAAAAAAAAACCAAAACAGAACACCAAAAAAGAAAAAGAACACCTTGATGAGAAATAAATAAAAAAACCCACAACCAAACCCCAAGAAAAATACACTAAAGTATTTAAAAGGTAACTGCAACCACATTTTCGGAGGGCAGCCATTTTTCATTACATATGCTTCCTGAAACTTTAACATGCATGTACACTCCAGGGGTGCAAAGGCAGCAACAAATTCTCTGCTATCACATCACTCAGCTCCAAATAACGGTGCAGACTGCAATAAGGATATTTCAGCATAACCTCTCCCATACTGAAATTTGTATATTTAAAGATAATATATTGTTTCATTTTCAATTCAGAGCACTGAAAATTATTTTAATCTGGACAATGAGAATGGACATTTTTAGAGCATCCACAGAATCAAAACCATGAAACATGACATTTACCCGCCCTTAGAGGCTTATAGAGTTCATTGGATGGTGTTCTCTGCCAGCGTTCTTTGAATTTTGTTCGCAGGTCATTGTCTGTAGTTTCTTCTTCGTCTAATAATCGTAGTGACTACAAAAGTAAAATGATACGTACATTAAACCGTCCTAAACATGAAAGTTACAGAATATACAGCTAGTGTAGAAAACACAAAGAATGTTTATACATCCCTTTAGTAATTTAATTTGGCAAATAAAAAAAGAGGCACGAAAGGCACAAATCACCCAAATTTCTGTAGAATACTTCCCCCCTCCAAACAATTTTAAAAACAAAATACTTTTAAGGGAACATCTACATGTGACAGCATAGCTTTTGTACAGAATAAACATTTATTTTTAAAGTGCTGTTAAAATTATAAACGTTTTGGATAATTGTGCACATTTTCTATCACCATTTAAGGAAAAAAAGTTCAGTGGTGGTGCTTGTTAAGAATGTTTTAGGGTCAACAGTTGCTGAGCTTACCTCATCTAAAATTTCTTTGTTCCTTTGTAGCAGTTCAGGCAGATCTTTGATCAGCTGATCAACAGTCTGAATTCCTCCCTGTTCAATCACAGACTTAGACTTGTTCAAAATAGACTGAGGAACAGTATCACCAGACACATCTTCAATAGCAGCAGGAAGATTGAGGGAAGCCAAAACACTGAAAAAGTCAACATGTTAAATAGCAACTTGTTTGTAGTTTTATCTCACAGCTTCATCCTGTAAATAACACTGCTATCCAAACAAGCACACTGTCAATTATAATGGAAACAAAGTATCATATACTCCTGGACAGAAATTTTAAACTGAGAACTCTAAACTTATTCCTAGCTTATACCTCTCCAAAAATATGCTTCAAAGCTCTTAAAAAGCTAAAAAAAAAAATCCCAGTCTTCTCGCTTTTACAAAACATGGCACACATTTCCAGAAGTAAGTATCTGGTAGACACAGAACCAACTGCCTTGAGTTACATTCCCATCTTTCAGCTTGATAAAATTCTGTTTACTAGCATTTATTTTAAAGCACAAAATTGTGGAGGAAAAACCATCACATACTGACTCACTGGTACAATCAAGTTGACCATTGGAATGTGAAAATCCTTCTAGACTGATGGTACTGGAACTTTTTCTGAGCAGGTGTCAGACTCCCAAGAAAAAATGAGGGAAGATTGAAGAAAATCAAACACTATTTGTTCTTAAGCTTTCAGTCTTACCATCCGCAGAAAAGTAGTTCTAAATACCCCTGCTATGGCTGCCCAGCCTACCATACAGTAACAAAAATCCACTGCTGTAATCTGGATGTCTGCAGGCTGCAAGGTTAACCAGTGTTTATAGGCTGTTCTGTAACTCCCCTTGAGAAATTTAACAAGAAACCATACTTACCCATTTGCCAGATTTGTGGCTTCTCTCATCTGGGCTATGAGCCTGTTTACTAGATCTGCCTTTCTCTGGTTATAAATGCTCACAGACTGCTGAACTTGCAATGGAACCATCTTCTCAAACAGGTCTGCAATTAAAGTAGCACAAGTTACTCAAGTTGCACTGTGAAGTTAAAAAGGAAACAAACATCTTCACAGCTCTTTTGTACAGAGACTAAACAGTTTAAGATACTGTCCCTCACTCCCCAAGATGTCTTAAAAATACATATATATTTCTAAAGGTTTTTAGATTTCCATTTTTAAGACTGAAATTGAGTCAGAAATAATTTAAAGACATTACATTTAAAACAATTGTAGTATTACAAATCAGATTTTCCTTACAGCTTCATTTCTAGTTTTGCTGCTTTAAAGGAAGAAAATGAGAAAAAGAGGATCATTTTTCACAACTCCCCTGTACAGCCAACAAACTCAAATTTTTCAACTTTATGGATGGGCAGCAACCAGATTAGTTAAGATTGTACAAATTGATACCTTTCCCTTATATTGCTGTTCCTTCTGAAATTAAAAAGATTGCTTTAATATAGAAAATACAGTTGCTGAGAAAATCTGAGAAAAATCTTTTAAGATAAGAGCACATTGCAGATAATTATCTTTAACCTGTGGTTTATTCTTCCAGTACTTTTATCATCAAGTAGTAGCACAACAAACTGGAAGAGACAAAAGCCACTTTCAAAAACACCGCTGTATGCTTAATACAATTCAAAAGTAAACATTTACTTTTTCATGGTACAAATGAACTTTGGTGGCCATGCATTTCACAGGGTAACAGCTACCCTGTGCACTCCACACTCTTCACTTACCAGTGAATTTCTGACTGAGGGGAACAACAACTGGAGTAGACTTCACAAGACTGGCTTTTCCAATAGACTCCAAGTCTTTCAGGTCAGGAACCCGGTCATGATAAATGAAGTCATTGTCTTTTTTGGCGGCTGTAAGTGCACGGTTGATTTTGTCAACCAGATCTTTAACATTTATATATTCATCATAACGAGATGCCACTGTTTTCACCAAGTCTGCCGCATGCTAAAAAAAAATATTATAAAGGAAAAAAACATTAAAATAAAACTTTTCTTTCTCCCTTTCATATATACTTAGGAAAACATATGAGCTTCCCAGTCAGCCAAATAACTACTACCTATATATAAGACCAATTTATATATATTAATTCCTTAAGAAAATATTCTCCCCTCTTACCTATCAAAAAGGACAAAGGAGATCTTACTCATTAAAATATTTCATTGGGGTAAAAAAACCCCAAAAAACAGAACAGTAACCAAGTAATATCTCGCAATAGCCTCATTATGACTCCCCAAAAATCCAAAAGTGATCATGAGTTAGAGGCAGTAACACTTCAAACACTCATTCACAAAAAGATTTTTTAAAAAAAAAAGCCAGCATGTCATTTTCACGTTGTTTCATGAAACACACAGCTTGCTTTTGCAGGTACCGCAAATTGTTTCTCAAACCTTGCTCACATTCACAAAGGAAGAGGCCAGAGTCCTGCTTTTCACATTTGCCACTAACATCCATCTGACCTTGAGCTCAGAAGTTACAGAAAGTATGTTGAACTCCTACTGCAAATTAAAATAAAATACAAGATCTGCTGTCTCTGTTCTGTCTGCTCAGCCTATGTGATTTTCCTACATCCAATTACCACAGGAGAGATGCAAGACAAAACATTGTCCTTTGATCATGACTGTTCAATCCTAACCACATTTGTGTTGTGGATGTGTAAAAACAAAATACTAAGCAGCAATGTCAGTTGAGGTTTACATAAACTCACAACAATTCAAAAAGTCAGACTTCTTGGGATTGTGAAGTGGAACCTGAGCTACTTTATAAGTGAAGTATATTTGAAGTTTGCTGAGATTTTTTTGCCTCTTTCCATTGTGCCATAAATCACACAACAGTAGTTTTTATTTGATACAATACTACAGTCTAACTAGCATTTGCCAGAAACAGAAAATGAGAGGATAAGAAATAGGGGTGTGCATACATACTTTATTTTGGAAGAATTTATGTTAATCTTCCCCCCGCACCCCCCCCAATCCATCTTTATTCTAGCTTTTAAAAAGGGAAATAAAAAGAAAGTATTATTTTATAGCAACTTAATTTTTCAAAGCCTCAACAAAAAGGGTACTAACCTCTAATTTAGTTATGGAAGCACTATTTCAATAATTGTGGAGAACAGGAATACAGGAATTACGTTTCAACTTACTAAGTGCATTAAATAAGAAGACACAGGATTTTAACTTCTGACTACATGCAGTTCATGAAGCAGTGCTAAAATAAGTAATAATGGAGTAGATAAGCTCCTCAGGCTTCACTTAAAAAAAAACAAAACAACAACCCAAACTTATTAACTGTTCGGCTTGAAGGGATACTCCCTGTAACACAACATGGAAAAATCATGGACACAAGCTGATTTACTATACAACTTAATGATAACAACTTTGATATAGCCAGACCTGTCAAGGGTGAGCACTAATGAAAAAAAAATATCAATATTCTATTACAGTAGAGTCCTAGAAAAGAAGGTCTGCTAGGCACATTTGAAACTCAAGAATAAACAGATACACCTTCATCTACCACCTAATAATTCATAATACAACAGCTTGTTATTAGAAGTTCGTATAGGCACTTCATTGTCATGCAAGCATATAAAAAAGTTTCAAGCTCCACCCACCACCAAGTCAATAAATGCATAATGGTAACTTTCAGAATGTCAACATGTAAGTCTCTGAACAATTCTGCATTATCAGTAAATAGATATTGCACACAGATCCTATAAAGTCAGTTGAAGCAGCACTTCATTATTCTAGTATTTTTTTTCCAAGGACCAAGGGATTTGAGAAGGTAGTTCCTTTTTAGCCATTTTCTTTCCTGCTTTACTTAAAACATGAGAGGACCTTACTCATTACAACATCTCTATCTGAGTCCCTCTAGAAACCAGATATAAAGGCAAAAAAATTATAAAGACTAAAAATACAATTGTTTGTACATTTTTCAAAAACTATTCAGATTTAAATCAGGATTGCAGGAAAGGAGCTGGGTACAGACCAGGCAGAATTTCAATGTTCTGGGGATTTTTTAATAACTTTACTTAGGAAAATTTATTAACAAACTGTTTTATTAGCTATACTAAGATATGAAACCTATGCAAACAAAGATACAGACTTAACATGTCAAGCAGTATCAAACTACCCAAAAATCATTAAGCACACACCTTTATAAAAGCTAGAGATACCACTCATCTCTGCAACTGCTAATTGGATTCACATGATAAACATGCTCTCCAATTTATTAATACATTTCATTCTTAGTTACTTGAATTTTAGAACTCTAACTAGCTTTTCAGGATTTACAGTTTTCCCGTATTTTTAGAGAAGAAGAAAAATCACCCACCTGTAACCTCCCAATCTCTTCACCAAATTTCTTCTGCTGTTTTGCCAGGATAGATTGATGATATTCTGCATTGGCCTGCATAATGCAGTGCTTTGCAGCCAGAACAGGAAACACCTCCTGGAAATAAAAATACTGACCAGGGGAAAGTCCAACCACATTAACCACCACAGACAACATGGGATGCAGGAAGAAAAAGGAAGAAGAAAAGGAAATTAGAATCACCCAATTAATGGTTTAGATAGGTTAAAACATTAGAAGTAAATGTCAGAGACCACATGACCTTGCACGGATGAATCCAGTTTTGGCATTTGTTTTTTTTATGTTGCTGCAAAATTCTTAGTGTCCATTATTTTAGATGAACTACAAATTACATTCAAGCCATGAAGTCCCAACATTTACTTCAAAGATTAGAAATGCATGCGTGTATTAGAAAGGATAGTTGCAAGAACACACTCAAATGCCCCCAAGACAAAGCCAAGACAAAGGCCGGGGGGGGGGGAGGGAAGACCGGCCTTTTGGGTTTTTTTTTGTTTTGTTGGGGGAGTGGGGGGTGGTTTTTTTTCTTAACGAAGTACACTTAAAACAGCAGCAGGCTTATCAAGAAAGTAACTCTACACTTATGAAAGCAAAGAATAAAAAGGACCAATAACTATTGAAACAAAGCAATTTTAAAATCATTTTTATGCTTTTATATAAATGAACTTATCTTTGCAGGAGTACCAAGACATGAAGAAAACATTATGCTGCAGCCCACAGTATAGGCATGGTCTTTGATTAAGGATTTGGCCTTACTGTTCCATTTCTTAAATCAAGAAGAATTGGAAAACCAGAGTGGTGTTTTAAAGATCTCAGTATATAAAGACCTGCTTCACATTTGTGCAAACCCACTGCACCTCCCAGAGATGAGAGGGGGGAAAAAAAAAATAATAAAAAAAAGGGGTAAATTTGGAAGACAAAGCTGTCTGGGAGGCCTTACAGCTGGACTCTGACGTACCAAGTCAGCCTCTATTTCACACTCCTACACATGTAGCTGTTCTCAGACCTGGTGTTAACTCACGGAACCACCAAACCTCATTATGTTCTTTCAAATAATGAATTGGCAGATTACTTGGCAACTGGAACAGGGAGCAGATCTATGGCTCAGAAAGGTCCACAACAAAAAAAGACAAAGCAATGGCTTTATTATATCTCATTGCCTCTCGGAATCAATCAAACATAATACCTCAGTGAGAAAGTGAGAAATCGGCCCAATCTGTAAAATGCTACAGAATGCATGAGAGGAAATACGTGCAGACATAAAAGAATCTATCAAGCTGCAGCCAAGCAAGATACCAATTTAACTTTAAAAAAAACAGTATTTTTTTCAAACATACATACAAAAGGCCACTGACTGGCCTACAAAGTCATTTGTGTTAATTCATTGCTTAAGAACAAAAATGCACACTTTTACTTTAGTACAGTGGCCCTTACCCATAGTTTCTACCATTATCAAGATTCTATTCTGCATTAGAAAGCAGGGGGGGGGGGGGCAGCAGGGTGGAATGAACATTACCTGCTTTTTTCCCCCCAGAGGAAATAAAAGTGCCTTAGTCAAATAATTGCCCAAGTATTTGCTGAAGATTGCATATTAAGTTATAGGACCAAACAACAACTTCCATTTATCAATGGTAAAAATATTTTTAGTACGTTTTCTAATGTATTTTTAGTAAATCTAGTATATTCCACATTTTCTTTCTAACAAGACAGACACTGCAAACTGGAATAGTTTACAGTTTTGAAACTATTAATGAATGAAAAATAACTGCAAATTAGCAACAAGGGATGCTTCCCAGGGATGTTCAGAAAAAAGCACTATGGAAGATAATCTCCTACTTCGCTAGATACAGATTTCAAGAGTCCAACAATATCAAAGTAAATCTTATCCACCTGTTACATTTATAACACTGTACAACAGGTTCTCTACTATTTTATGATGTGAACATAATTGATACATTGAAAACCTGCTCATTTTTGAAGTATTTGTTACATAGTATACATTCAAAGAGCATGAAAAAACACCCTTCTGCATCCTCCCAAAACCAAGAGCACTCAAATGAACAGTCAAGACTAAACTGAGATAATTTTGAAGTATCAAGATTGGTTTGGGGCACAGAAAGAGGAGAAGGCAGGCAAAAGGACAGAGGACACGCACTGACTTCCAAACATGTTTTTCATTAACAGGTAAGTGAACAGTACCACTGCATTCATGCTGTCAACATGAGAGCATATTTCACATGAAAACATTGAGACTAGAAGCCAATTAAGCCCAATTAGAAAGTTGTTAGTTTGAAGAACAGATTTAGTAAGGCATTAAGTACTAAGAAGGCATCCCTAAATGCTATGATAAACATTTCAAGTTCACTTTAAATGAAACGCATTGCAAGTAAACACACTTCATGTAGTAAGATTTTACTTATTTAAAATACCCACGCTATCTTTTGCCTCCTAGATTCTTCACTGTTTTTCAAATTACAGGTTCATTTCCCTTAAAGGTAGCAATATGTCAGCATTTCTTGAGGATACATTTTAGGTGTATTTCATCAAGAACATTGTAAACAATAATAGTTATTCACAGTAACAGAAGATCCCAGATTGTTTCTGTGAGAGTTACTAACCTTGGGTAGAGTATCTTTATATTGACATTGTTTGTAAGCATCACCATAGTAATCTGCAGCTTGATTAGCTAGTTTAGCTATGATACCATCTTTCATTTTATCTGGCAGGAGGGGGAGAGAAAACAAACAACAATTATGATTATCATCAGTTTTTGCAAGTGAACAGGTAAATTACTTCAACTTCAAACAGCAACAACTGCATTCTAAGGGTATAGCTTTACATTACAGCTCAAAGGTGGGATCCCATTGTCCTCTCCAGACATTCAGCAGCAGTGTTCAGATTCTCTACTTCAGCCATGATGCTGAAGATTCAGTCAGGTGTACAATAGATCTTTTGGCAGCTGCTGGCATTTATGCAGGATTAAGAGTGATGCTTTACCTCAGACCAACGGCAAGCTGCCAACAAAAGCTGCAGTCCCACTCTAAATCTGGCAGCTTGTTCCCAGCCCTTCCCCTGCGCCAGCACAAGCATTTGTTCAGCCACAGTCAAAGAATCTAGCTGAAATCTATTTAGAAAGAAATAGCTAATTTTCAGCAGGATCTGTTCTCTAAGACAACTCAAAATATGCTGAAGTGCAAGAGAAGAGAAGGGACTTGTCCTTTCCATGGCAGTCCACACCACTGTTAGCTTACAGCGAGCACAGAAATACCATTCCTAGACACAAAAAAACACTGTTCCTCCAAGTGGTATCTACTACTTCGTATCAGAGCCTCATGAGCCTAGCAGCAATGGTACTCCCTGCCTCACATCCTTACCCTGCTCCTGAAGCCAAAACTGTTAAAACAGGAACATGCCGCATCTATCTTTATCTCTTTTCATAATCATCTCTGGCCTGCACTAGCAATTCAGCCTTTCAAGAGAAGGCAGGCAATCAATGCAAACATTGGCCATCCACTCTAAACAACTGCCCTTACAAACACATATCCTCTGATTCAGGTGATTTATATGCACTGCCAGAATGATAAACACGAGTGCAGGGTATGGGGAGATTAGGAAGTCTGCAGAGTATGCTTAATTGCCCAAATTAAATCAAAAGAATTCCCAAGTGGTCTTCTCATTCCAGTATATTCACACATGGTATCTACACCACTTCAGGCACGAGCTACAATGTAATATATTTACCTTCTATGAGGTAAATGCATTTAAGGTATGCCAGAAAGATCTTTCACTGTGGAACAGAATTTAGATGACAAATGGAGAGAAAGGAGCTTATGAGATCTAGTAACTTACTCCTTTGCTAGAATGTTTCAGTCCAGTGCACTAAATATTTCCTAAACCCCAAACAAGTAAAGTCTAACTAGACTGTCCTTCTAGCCCCACCTAGTGTATGGTAGTTGCATCTTCCTTCATGGAGCTTGAGCTCTAAGAAAAAAAAAAGGGGGGGGGAGAACAACAACAACCCTGGCATATTAACTACCTTTCCATTAACAAAGGACACATTAGAGGAGGCTCATTTGTCAATGCAGACAGCTCAGAATAGATCTTTCATCATCAAAAGCTTTAGGTTTTAGCCACGTATCTTTAAAATATTGCAACTACAACGGAAGCCTTGAGATGGAATAGTGAACACATGCAAATTTAAAGTCACTTAAAACATTAAGAAAGGCTCCGAGTGGAGTTAGATTTGACTGACCAGTTTGGTTTCTGCCAAACACTTCTGCTTCCTTTCAACTTGTGAATAAACTCAGTGCTATCAGAAATACCATTATCAGCTGGTAAGCTACTAAATGGACTGTCTCACATGAGAGAAAAAAACAGAAAATTGCAGGTAAGGTAAACAGCCAATGCAGCAAGAAGCTAAATTTGAGTTGTGAGATCAAACTTAGAAGCATTTCCACTTTCAAAATGGGTTTCTGAAGTTAATTATGTTGTCAAACATTACTCTTCACAAAACGTCTTTCCAGCCAGGGAAAAGAATCTCTACATCTGGCAAAATCTACAGCCTCTACAGTCAGATGATTATTAACTTTAACGTCCTTCCAACACTGGCAGACTTGTGGTCTTGAGAATAGTCACAGAAATCTTCAGTTCACTGAGCACACATGGGTTTTGGATCAGCCTTGCTTTCTTTTTCATGTTTTGGATAAGAAGAAATCAAAAAGGTGACAAAAGACCTCATTTTGCATGAGAAATATCTAAGTGGCTGCTCCAGCTCTGAAGAAAGTTTCAGGCATTTGCTACCCAAATTGATTTCAAAGCAATGTCCAAATATCCAGAAACTGAAATAACTGCTACCAGTAAACATAACTTATCAGTTGGCTGAAGGACAATAGTTTCTCATTGAGATTCTCCTAAAAGGCAGTAGGCTACAAGAATGTTCATGGATCTTCCCTGTGAAGGGAAGAAACATCCCAGTTATGATAGCCGCCATCTTCCTCTACTGCATTCCAAACAACATGGGGAGAGAGAGCAGTTGGTGGGCAATCACATGTGATGACCTCTATGTCCTTAGTTCTACTTTTAGACATCTATAATTCCTAGATGCACAACTTTTTGTAAATACAGAGAGAAAGGCAGAATAGCAAAGAGTAAGAGATCTTGCACTGAGGATAGTACTGTTCCACAGGAAAATTCTTTGAAGCATATGGTTTGTAATAGTTGTATTAAAATATGCAGCCTCTGAATCAGTATTTCACTATTAGCCTTTAACAGTTAGGGACATAGTTTTTTGTTCTACCTGCAGAATTTCACTTTCTGAGATAAACTGAGCATTCTCAAAGCAATCAAAACACAATTTGTTTCCCCTAAACTCTTAAGAAACTTCCTTTGTCTCCTAGCACAGTCATTTCTTTCTAAATTCTCATTAAATCATTCCCCTGACAGAGGAGGAGAATAGTGGCAAACCCCCTATGCACCATTTCTAATACTCTCAGTTCTTTTAAAGAATGTTTTTTGTTCTAAAGGGGGAAAAGGAAAAAATATAAGCCAGCAAAATCCTTTGTAAAGATGAAAACTAATGGGTTTAGACATGAAAAGAAAGGAAAGGCAAACAAGACAACTGCATTGTCAGGTGAACCTGAGACAAATTCTTAAGTGGCATCTGTAGTCTGTGTTTAATGACCTGCAAAGGGACGGGGGAGAATCAGTAAAGGCAATACAAAAACTTCTGAAAGGCCCTTTACAAGCTCTTAATAACTGACAACACTTTAGGCTTTTGAGGAAGTTTTAATGAACACAAATATACAAGCTAAAAATATATACCTCTTGTAGCTTTCAAAAAAAAGACTTCTTGGGCTTGAGCCAACATAATAAGACTGAGAGTTCCAACTGTGTCTGGAGAGATGTCCACTGTGGGTTCGCGATTCAAGGCTGACAAAACTGTGTCTTTAATGTGTTGGAAAGCACCACTCGCAAACTAAGTAAAACAAAATAGTATATTGCCATTCATGTTTCCAAACATATTTTTTCTCTTACAAATATAACACACACAACTAAAAAAAATAGCTTTTTTGCTATATGGTCTCCCACTTGTTGTGTAGCCACTAAAAACTATTCCATGACCTGTTCTTGAAGCCACTTACACAGAGACATTTATCAAAACGGGCTATAAGTAAAGGTATATTGGCACACCTAATGGCATAAGGACATGGAAGTCTTAACGCATTCCACAAAGAAGAAGATTATGACTGTATATTTTGTTGAAACTAAAATTTATACTAGCCAAAATTATTAAATCTCAAGCTGAAGGTTATTAGTTACCAACACACTTGGGGAAAGGGTATGGGGAACTGTATGGAATTAAATCCTTCAAAGCTGGTAAATAAATATTTCACAAATCCACCTCTGCATTTAAGAGGGGGGGAAATATGTATATATATATATATTTATGTATGTGTATATACAGCTTTAAAAATGAGACATAGTTATTTGTTGTTCTAAGATTAATAATTCTGTATTTTAAGCATAAGCAGGGAGCCTCTGTACCTGATAGTGCTTAGCTGCAGCTTTTAGGCCTTCATCATTATCTAGATTCTGTTCTGCTGCTATCTGGCTTGCCAATGCTCCGCAGTTGAACAAAACACAGGTCTTCTCATATCCCAAACTTGCCAGAGCTGCAATCAAGACAGGCAGTTACCCATACTGGTAAGAAAATAAACTTCAGTACTCTAGCATCCTACAGATGAGGTCAACACTACTAACATCTGTACTTAAAGATACCAACAGTTTCAAGGAAAAAAACCACCAAAACCTGAACTTCTAAAGTCAGTCATCTCCATTCTGAAGACTTTACGTAGTCTAATCTAGGACTTCCACAAAATGTTTCCACGTGATGAACTACAGAAAGTGGCATAAAGAATAAAAGTGGTATGAAAATCTACACAACACACAAAATAATTTGGAAGTCTTTAACTAGAGTACAGCTTTTTGGCTCCTGAAGATATAGAAATACATACATTACTGAAGGATAGTCTGAAATATGAACTTCCATGCATTAATCACTTCACTGTAACGGCCCAGTTACATGCTCTTACCATATCTTGAATGCAAGATTAACAACCCTTCTCTCATTGAGGCCAAAGATTTCTACATGCTCTGCCTTACTATCTATTGAAATGCAGGGAATTTTTCACCTCTCAAAGCTATCGTTTCAGACTGAAAATGTTGACAAATATCTTGGTTATATGTGTACTGAAACAGTTAAGCATTTACTTAAGTCTTGTGCTCACTACACAGCAGCATAGCCTGTCCAGACTCAACTCCTGTAGTACTTCACAGTCCCAGTGGATCTAGAAACAGTAATACCTGAACAGGAACCATTTTGTATCTATTAATTGCTTTCAAAAGGTTATTGGCTACATGCAAGCACTGGAAAAATCTAACAACTGCAGATAGTAGTTTCCCACTACTGTTAAAGTGTCTAGACACGCCTTTTGGAGAACACAGAAAACTCAACCAGTGAATTTTCAATTTCACAAACACAAATACAACTTCTAAGTTATCCTTAAAACATTGACAGTACTAGAGAGGCACATGTGTTTCATTTCACTAACATCCAGCCTCCTTGTACAGCTACACATTTATCTAACATAACTCTGAAGTTTCTGTTAACATTCCCTGACCTGCACTAAATTTTCAGACAAGCAGCCATAAATCTGACATGCCATTTTTCCATTTTGTTTCCCTGAGTGAAAAGTGAGTTGCAGTCACTGTTACTTCATCAAGATAACAGTAATTTATCTACATCATCCTTCTTCCGTAGTTTACTTTCCAAAATTTTTCTAAAAAGAAGATCCTGTACAACTTACACATCATTCAAAAGACTAAAACACAAGAAAGGAAAGAAAAAATCACTTTAAAGTTTCTGAATTGCAAAATTACTTTGTATACAGAATTACTTTATACTGTGGACTGCATCTCAAGTGTGATTTACTACAGTGAGAACAGCTGCTTGGCAATATAGATTTTCCTCAGACTTCTCTGTTTATAGCTCTACCTATTAACTTAAGCCAACATATTTCAGATTACATGCCATGCTGTGGACTGGGTCACTTTTCAAGCAGCCACAGTATTTGTCAGCTATCCCTGCAATACAGACTTGGGATTCAGGGGAATATGGGAAGAAAACAGTTTGCCACCACAGTGAGAGCCAGAACTCTTAAGTCACATCCCAGCATCTTGGCCCCACAGAAGTCAAAGGAGTTTTACATTGACTTTCCATCTGCAGAGAGGATCGCCTCCTCTTAGAAGTCAACAGAAATTTTGCTCTCTCAGTAACTGAAAGTTTTGCTTTACACTGAGAAACCTCACTGCTAATTCTGATCTGAATTAGAGATACACACACATGCTACAGTTCACATGGAAAGCAGCATCTGGATAATCCGCGATACAGCACTGTAAGATACATACTAAAAGACTGCTTTTGTTAATTTCTTTCACCTAAGATCTACTTTGAAGTTGCAAAATAAAACTAATTCCATTGCTTGTTAACTAAGCATTACGCACATCTCGGTAAGAATTTCTTTGATATTTCACATAGACTGTTGCATAAATCTCTGGCCATCTGCCTCACAGTTTATTTAGACTAGCATATAATTAGCATGTAGACAAGTAAGCTTTCTCAAGCTGCTGTAACATCACCTTTACTCAAATTCTCAGGGTAATCATCAACATTACGATTACCAATTCTTTTTCTCATAGTTATTATAAATCTCTGGCAATTTGCATACTATGTTTAAGTCCTAATTAAATATTCCAAATTTTACTATGAAACAAGATTCAATCATCATGAAATGCAAGCCCCAAAGAAGACAGAACCAACCAAATTCTGAAAAAAAACCCAGTATCTTCAGGAAGGTCTCAAATTATCCAGAAGGACGACTTAAAACAGTTATCAAATAAAGCAAGGAAAGGTGTGCACTACCTGCTTACGCATAAGAATGCATTGTATTCTTACACATACAGTTCACACAAGCACAACTTCAGCAGGTGTATTCAGAACATGGAAAACTACAAAGATTTTCAGTAGTTGCTGAGGGTGAACTATACAAAGGACACAAACTTTAAACAAACTAAAAAGAGAATAAGCAACATTTTTTTCAGGCTCTGTCTGGAGCTTCAAAATTGCAATGGTCATCTTGCAATGCTAGTCATGATGAACACTTAGGTATAAATAGAAACAGTAAGAAATGATGACACGTGACTGAACAGCTCCTCACTGAAAAGGATTTAGCCTTAGTTTCTCTATTGGCAAGTGTTCCAAATCCGTATGATAATCCTGAATTTGCTGTGCAGAATTGTCCCTATATGACTAAAACAAATCATAGACTCAAACTCCTTATGTTTGCAGGAAACAAATACAGGTGGCGGTTTTTTTCTTTCTAAGTGTTCAAATATGTACGAAAATGTTTTAAAAAGAAGTGATAAGAGAATCATTTCAGGGCACGGACAGATCCTTCTGTTCTCTTGAAGGAAATGTGATAGCAGACTAGGTGACTGAAGCCAGCTACCATCACTCCCCTTCTTCTGGAAGGGACCCACTCACTCATAAGCACATCTCATGAGGATCTTACTCATTTAGAACAGAAAGAGCTGAATTACCAAAAACCTACTTCTGGAACTTAATGTTAACTTGAACAATTTTGATTAATGTCAGTTGGGGTTGCTCCCAGAAAAAGTCTGAAGAGCAGACAGCACAGCGATTATCAGACTGCACATCTATTTGTTCCTCCAGAAAACTAATATTAAATCTCAATTTTATAGAAATTCTTTGCATGTTGCCCATTTATTCATTACCCCTGTTGAAGTGATTAATCTGTTACCAATATAGTTGAACTCACTTGAAAGCTACATTGAGAATACTAGAAAGACTATTAACAACTCAGCTATATAAAAATATTCTCAAAATTTTGTATCTTTAATACTTGTACTTCCGGTACATTCACATACCCAGTTTGGCAGATCCTCCAAAAAGTGATCCTTTATCAAAAGCATCTTTCCATGTAAATGTTACACAGACCTGAAAGTTGTAGAAAAGAAAGATCTTTGTTCCTAGAATTAAATATGAAATCTTCAGAAAATATCCCAAATTCACATATTTATCCTTTTATATTCTAATTGCATAAAACATTTAATTCACTTGTAACATTACAAACATTCTGGAAATTTCAGGAAATTGTCAAGAGTTACTTTAAAAAAATTTATTCTACCTTTATTCCTTCCTGCTGGTTTGCTCAAAACATTTCAAGCAGACAAGACAGAAGTTCGAAAATAACGTTTCATCTTTGCTCATATTCTGACTGAGAAATAATTTATTTCCAAACCAAGATACTACCCTCGCAAGAAGTCTGACAGTCTGGTATAGTCACAGTTAAATGAAACCACTCAACCAGGCAGCTTCCACTGTTCAAAATTACTAGCATATTTGGAACTATTTCATAAGACCAAAATTCACTCATTTTTATAAGTGAATTCAATAGCAGCATTACCAGGCAATGCAGTCAGGAAAGAGAATGCAGGCAAAACCAGTGTCATTTGTATTATGCTTTCAGCATGTATTTCATAGACAGTGCAAATGCTTCACAGAATCTGCTCCTGAAGTTCCACAATCTGATTCCTTATTCAGCTGGTCAAACTAGCTGTAGGCAACTGGCATCACACCAGAAAAGACAGCAAAATTCCTCATTTTAAAGTGGCTGGGGAGAGTAGAAGTAACTTCAGAAAGAGCACTGTACTGTTTCACAATGTATTTTCCTCTAGCAGGAATGCTAGTGCAGGAAGCTCCTCTGGTCAACAGCTGCCCATTGCCACTTCCCTTTCATGGAACAGTTTACAGATTTGCAGAACTTGCTCTTAAAGTTTCCCAGTTTTCCATGTCTCAAGGTCTTCCGATTACCATATCAAAACATTTGCACACTAAAAAACAAAGTGCAGTTCTTGGCTCTGGCTACAAGTGAATGCAGCTACATGTAAAACTCAAATCAGTTTGAACTGCATTAAAATTAATCCCTTACTTGTAACCTGTAAGTCTGAAAGACACTTTTTCTTTTAATCATAACATTACCATTTGAATGACTTGATCATTAAAGAAATGTAAACTCTGTCCTATTTGTAAACACATCCAAAGGAAACCTACATCTTTTTCCACCAAAATAGAGGAGCCTAAAATTCTATTCCAGTCTCCACCTGAGGAAGACTTCAATAGGCAGCAGTTACACTGAATTTCTCCTCAGAGACAGGATTCTAAAGAAATATGGTAGGGAAAAAAAATTAATTAACACCAAATCTATACAAAAATTACGTCATTTGTAGAAGCAAAGGCAGGAATAAAGTGGTAAGCTCTTAAGTGGCTTATTCTGTTACCTGCTGTGAATGCAACATCCATGCTGTGAATGCAACATCCATGCTACTTCAAAAACCAAAGATCATATTCCACTCGTTACTAAAGGTTTTCCCATAGAAATTATGTTTTAAGAAGCCTTTAGAATATAGTACGAAATAAACTTCTTGGAAAAAGAAGAGTTGAAGAGGAATCAGCACAGCACAACCCTTTCTGACCTAGACTGCAGTGATCACTAGCCAAAGTCAAAATTAAGACAATTATGGCAACTAGAGGTGAAGTTTCAGTATAGACTATGGGTGAGCACTGTCTAGAAAACAAACAGAGATTAGGAAAACAAGGCTCAAAGAGATTAAATGCCTGGCCCAAGAGAAGAACTGTTTAGTGGGTTAGGTACAGGCTTGGAAGTCATACATCATAGCTGCCATGATTCACTTTAATGGTTTGATAAGTTTTCTTACCTGATTTTCAGAGAATGGAAACTTTGGCTCAATTGAACACAGCTGATCATAGTATCTAAAAAAAAAAAACAGGAAGAAACAGCTATTAGATAAATAAAATTAAGAGTTTTGTTTCTTATGCTGGCACATGAAGAAAAGGGCGCAAAAATCCCCCCCAAAAATAAATTGTGAAGCTTGTTCATAACTATGGAGGACTTGCAGGACAGATAGAAATTCTGCCTAAAGGGACTTTTTTTCATTAGAGGAACAAGTTCAGTAGGATGTACGCTGCCACCGATAACGTGGAAAACCTGTCTCAGAAGTAGAAGAGTATCACAGAAAGCTGACCCATTCCACTTTCTCGTGGAGGGTGGATTAGAAAAGAACATCATGCAAAGAAGTCCCTGTATACATGCAGGAAGACAAAGAGTGCATTAGATATTAAGTCATGCTGCAAAAGTAAATTAAGCACAGAATTTAACATAATATTAACAAGCACTGCACTCTCTTGATCTGAACATTATATTCCACTCCCCTACAATTCCTGACTCATCTGTTTAAACTTCAACGTCTTTGAAACAGATGCCATTTGCCTTGCACAGTATCAACTGGAGAACCTAATCCTTGATCAAATTCTTTAGTTGTAAGCTTAGTTTTTATTAGAATATATTGTAGTCACAGTGAATTAAAACCAGAAGTTTGTCTGTGCCAATATTTTGTCTACTCACGGTGAAAGATCTTTAGGAAAGAATGCCAGAAAGATAATACAGCAAGTATAGCATAGTCCCTTTACACAATCTATCCAGGCAACAGCAAGCAATTCAAAGTTTTCTTGAGTTGTACCCTACACCTGCAACACTTGTTAAACGTGACAGGCTGGATGCAGAACAGAAAATGTTTAAACTGCCAACTGCTGAGAACACATAACATGTGAAGCTCCTACATTCTCCTTGGAGCACTTGCCATATGGGCATACACCCAAAATTATACTGGTCAAATTCTTTTTTAAGAATTTATATTTCCAATATACAAAACACCTTGTAATAATGAGTTTCACAGTCTGTGAAACAGGGCTAACATTGTTGCTGTTTCCTTACATTACATTATTAAATATTCATCACTATTGATGTAGACATGAAGCAGATGTACAAGGCCTACATTCTGCAGGCAATATATATTTTTTAAAAGTCATACAAAACAATTAAAATAGTGTTAGCATATTTTTAAGTTAATTTTATCTGCCAACATATGTAATACTACAGGTTTCTGACTTCAACTGAGCCACCACTGCAGTTTAAGACACAATATAATAAACCGTATCAAAACCTACAATAATCTGTGACAGTAACCCAGCAGGACTTTCACTAATAGTTGAGTTGAAAGAAATTTTTCCCAAGGTTAACAAAAAAAAAAAAACAAAAAAAAATAAAAGTCGGTAGATATTTACTGTGACAGCAATTTAATCAAGATTAATTTTTACTTTTAACAACTTACAAAGTATGTGAAAGGTATAGCTAAAAAAAAACAACCCACAAACAGAAAACAACCAGCACTGAAGATCACTGCAACTAATACATTTAAAATTTACTTCCTTCATTGCCTTTGCCTGGTTTCAACATAAGTTATTTGCACGCAGCATCACAAAGAAATGGAGATTTTTCATGCTGTCTCCTCCTGCCTCAATTTAGTTTGCTAATCAAAAGACACCAATAAAGCAGAGTTGTCCTCCCACATTCCACCATTACCCAGTCCTCATCTGCCATGAGGAGTCAAGAAGCAAAGCTCGTTAAACGTCCTTGTGAAGTCAGGTGTGCCTAACCAGTGTCTGTTTGCAAACAGACTATTCTTCGTATGTCAATAGAACCACAAAGAAAAAGAAAATAAGCCAAGATGTACGTTCCTCCCAAATATGCACATTGCTGCATTTAACATCAATGAACACCAGCAACACAGGGCTTTTTGTTTGGTTGGTTCTAAACAAGTTCAGACTTATGTTACTATTTTCTTTACTATTTCAAGCGTATGATGTAATTTTTTTTAATTAATGAACTTGAAATCCTACTCAAGATTTAAGAGGCCTTTACAACTCTGCCGAGAAAAAAAAAAAAAACACCAAACCAAACACATGTAAAATCATTTAGGTTTTTTTTAGCAGTAGCTAAACATACATAAATATAATGGTATACATAAACTAAACATATTAAAAAAGTGGTAAATAAAGTCATTAACCACAGAACAGCATAAAACTAGCAGTACAAAGAAAACAAATATCGAAGGAAAGGCCCTATCTGATGTGCAAGTCAGTTACACGCTGAAGGACGAGAGTAAACAAAGGTGTTGTGAAAACAAAATTTACAGTAATCTAACTATCAAGACACAAAGAACAGAAGTTGCCACGCAACACAGATGAGCATTGCGTGTTTGGCTGTGCCAGTGATGAACTACAGAAAACCACGCAAATATATCAACTGCCTGAGTTCCAACTACAGTAATGAAAGGGAGGGCAGATGTCAGCAGTGCAGATCTAATGTTTGAAGTACAACAATCTTTCACCAAAACTGGCATTACACACTCCTACATGCTAGTAAAAATGAGCTACAGCAGCCAAATGAGTTGGAAGTCAAGGTTTAAATTAGAATTTAATTAAAATAGATATTGCATTAAGAACCTCAAATCCTGCTCCTCCTTCAAAGAACGATAAAGAAAAGTCTCCTTCAAAAGAACATAAAAGAGGCCATGATCTGCCTTCACTCTTCTAGATAAGAACTGGCATCCTGAACTCACAGCTGGAAACCAGAACTGCAACTTTCAGCCCTCAGAAAATTTGACCATCCAAACTAAAACCAGACATCTCCCCTTTCTTTTCCCCCTTTTTATTTTTTTAAAAGAACTGCAAGAGTTGTTAGCAAAATTAAATCAATTAAACTTGCACCACCAACCCATCCCTCCAGAACAGGAAAATTAAGTCCAGGCAATCTTCAATATTGAGAGAGGAAGCAAGGAACTCCTTCAAGCTGTAATTATACTCAGAAGGGGGGGAAAAAAAAAAAGAAAAAAAAAAAAACAAACTCAAAACCACACTAAATCAAATCTGCTATGACAGAATTTAAGGGGAAACATCTGTATCAAGCTCACCTACATCACCTTCAGAGCACTCAGATTCTCACAAAACAAAGCAAGCTCTAAAGCAGGCTGAAGTCTTTACCAGTTACCCAGTGAAAGGGAGCACAGTGTATCTCGAATACTTCTCCACGAGAAGCATTTGTGTTCATCAGTCGAACAACAGCACACCATGCACTTCACTGGTCAGTGTTTGCCTAGGAAATGGGGCTGCTACTAAGTTCATTTCTTCCATAAAAGAAAAAATTTTGCAGTTAACTACCCAGCAAAACAAGGCTTCTAAAGATTACAAGACCATGGGCAAATCCTAGATTAATTAGCAGAAGATTAAGCCCTTGTTTCTTAACAGTTAAATGGTCTTCAGTGCTCTACTAGGTATTATGGTCTATAAACAGCTGCAAAGAAGTAAACGTATGCAAAGGGTATCCACATTGTAATCAAAACCTTACTTCACTAACAAACCAGTTTTAAACTTCAACTTCAATGAAAATCTTCCTGAAGTTGTTAACTTAAATGTAAGCTGAGTACAACTCTTAAAGAGCAACAGGAAAATACTGGAAGCTGGAGAGGTAAAGGAATTTTCAGAGGAAATGCAAGGCACTCTGATGCTTGTGCTCTTTCTATCATATGCTCAGCTGGACACTTCAAACTTCTGGGTGTGCAAACAGCCTGACTTTTTAAAGTAACTGCACCTTACAGAATATACGTCAGAATATTCCTACAGAATAAGAACACCAGCAACTGTAATGAATATAAATGGTCAGACAGGGGCAAACCACTGATAACTTTAGGGATAATTGAAAACATAAAACTGAATGTTTTATTTTCTCTAATTTACAGTTAGTTCAGACATTCATTTTATCTCACTTCCACTGTAAAGTGAACAAATACTCTCAAACGATACAATTCAAAATGCAGGTGTTTTATGAGAGGAGCTTCTGTGCAGCAGGAATATCACTTTGTGTTCACACGTAAGATGGCACCAGTGCAGAGCCCACATTCAACACCTCCTGACTACTTCAACAGCAGTAAGCAACAGCACCCGGGCCAGCTGAAGTCATCTGCCGATCGCTGATCCAACAGCAAAGAAAATGTATCACTGCATGTGGAATTGACTCAAAAGGAAAACTGTCGTTACGCGATTGCAAGTGGTTTCCCTTCATTATACAGAGAGAAAACCTGAGGTGAAGTTGCATACTATGGCTTGAATTAATTTAATGACCTGCTGGCGCTGAAAGAGGGAACTCCCGCACAGCCCCTTAGCTTTCAGCAACACTATTTTTATCCTCTTTTGCACCAGCTCTGATGTTCATCTGACCTTCCACTGAACTCATTCCAGTTGCTCACCTGTCAGAAGGCCACATACACCCTTTGCCTTCCAGAAATGGTGCAAGAGAAGGACCAGAATTGAAGAGAGGGCAGCCTGCTCTTGGCAACGTAGAGCTGTTAGATAGGGTGAAGTCCTATCACGTGGCTGGGCCAAACAGGGATTTCAGAGAGTAACTAATGACAAACCTGATTGGCACCATCAGAAAAGGAAGCTCAATTCCAGCATCCAAGGGAAGATAAACATAAGCCTTTCAATTTGGCTACCAGAGTCCTTCTTTCAGTTCATAGATGCTTGTTATCCCCCTGACCTTCAAAAGCATACACAGTAATAAACAGGAATAGACCAGGAAACTACAAAGATACTGTAAAACACCATCAGTACAGTCATAGCTTTTATAGCCTAAACACCCAGCAAAGGGCTGATAAGCTCAAAAAACATCAATAACTCATTTTACAAATCTTACCTTCTTTTTTAGTAAGTCACTTGTTCCTTTCCCACTCCTCTTCATTTTTTTAAGTTTATAAGTCCTAGTGAACATCAGATGCATTTCTACTTGTTCATGACATTATGGAAATGTGTCATGTCTACAAGTATTTCTCCCTATCCCAGAAAACACCTCTTCTTTTTTTTTTTCCTCCTCTTTTAAAAAAAAATAAAGTTGCTACCACTAGGTAAAAACCTCATATTCTGGTGCTGCGAATCTCTGGTCCCAGCTTTGCAAATCGCAGCGTGTACTCCAATATTAATCTAGTGAATGAATCACCGTGACCTCAGCCAGTAGATGAGCTACAAAGAAACGGGCTCAAAATATTTCCAATTTAGAGAAACAGAACAGGATTACCACAGTAAATCAATAACTGCAATCCATGAACGTTCCAGAGAGATAGGAAAGGCAGAGTGCTTCTGCAGCTGTTGGAGCAGTCTCTCCTAAGGCGGGCTTTATGCAGTTTACCGGGCAGAAAGCACAGATTAATCTTTTGCTCGTGTAACCTGTGATAATTCCAGCACAAGAGAGGCACCAGCAAACTTTCTGATAGTAAACGAAGCGCGTTAAGTAGAAAATGAGGATGTGACTTTGGAAATATATTAAGAAGCCACTAAACACGGAAACAAGGAAGGAAAACACGACAGTTAAAAAAAAAAACCACTCACACCAAAAAAAGAACCCCAGCAAAACCGACAAGAAAGCGGTAAGGTAATGTAAAAATTACATTACAGAACAAAAAACACTGCAGCATTACAAAAGTAATGTAAAAAAAACAGCAAAATGCAACACAAACAAAAGACACGCGCGATCTCTTCTGAAAAGCTGAACAGTCGGTCACTTGTGCGCGGGCCCAACGCCCCCGGCACGCTGCAAGGGCCGGCGAGCGCGCGGGGGGAGCGCGCCGGGACAGGGCCGGGACAGGGACAGGGCCGGGACAGGGACAGG
>JAVJGI010000050.1:96176817-96199240 GCA_035590275.1 Ibycter americanus
CCGTTCGGGGCCGGTGCCTGAGGGGAGGGCGGGCGCAGCGCGGTTTTACCGAGGGGAGCGGGCCCGGCGGCGCGGGTGGGTGCTGGAGGAGCGCAGTGCGGGGCGGGAAGGGCGTTGGAAGCCCGGGGAGGGCCGAGAGCTCGAGTGGTGCCTGTGCCGCAGCGCTGTCTAGCGAAAGAGGCGAGCGCGGAGCTCGGCTGCGGTGGGGGGAGCTCGGCCGGCCGGTAACGCGGGCCGTGGCACGCCGGCAGAGGTAGTGGCGACTAGGAAAGTCGGTGAGGTGTCGGGCTGGTACGCGTTAGAGGCGAGCAAAGGGTCCCATGCGCAACCCGCCCCAAGAATTGCTATTTTAAATAAAGTAAAACGCTGCTTCTCCGTCGCAGATGTCGAAGTGTCGCTGTTGGCAGGAGAAGGCACAGACTGGCATGTTGCTGTAATTACATATCGGTCACCCGCGTCCCGCTGGCTTTCTGCTGACTCGGCCGCACGTAGCTCAGATAGGCAAAATGGGCGATCCGCAAGGCCCGCTTGTCTGGAGACCTGAAAGGGATGTTCCACCCACGTTCTCATTCCCCCCTTTCTTCTGCCACTTGCTGCAGACAGCTAAAGCTGTAAGCCTGCTATTTTCTCCTCACCTAAGCCCCGAGGTGATGATACCATGAAATACCATGAAAAGGAGTGGTAAAAGTGCTTTCTAAATGAGGTAAAAGGGGTTCGTTGTAGCAGGCCATGAGTTTTGCTGTGAGGTGAAGCCGGCCGATTCCTCTGTACGGAAATCCTACCATATACTAAGCAGAGCTATCTTCATCATCTGATGAATGTCTGAAGCGGTGGCGTAAGAGGAAGAGGGTAGGGCCTGGGAAATCGGTCTTTACTGCTCCTGTCACCGCTGGGAGGGGCAGCTCCTCCAGGATTAGCTGTGCCTGTGTACAATCCAGAGATGCTGCGACAACAGCAGCCGGGCCTTCCCGGGCACAGGCATAGGGAGTTGTCCTTGTTCTGCTGCTTCCAGTCACCTTTGGTGGGACCCGAGTGGGTATCCTTCAAAGCCTTGCCAGGTTGCTCCTGTTACAAACCTTTGCTATATTCACAAAAAGTGAATATATATGTTAACAGTTCCTTGGTGTGCGCCTGCCTCCCTGTGCTGAGTAAACACCCAGCTCAATTACTCATAGTTCATTCAAAGCCAAGCAGTAATTGACTTAATTTCACATTAAAAATCCCCCCCCCCCTTTATTTTTTTTATCATACAATGAATACACAAAGTAAGCTGCCCTGCCTTACTCATATGTGAGTATCTGAGTTCCTCTCTGCTTTTTTTCCCCCAGGTTTTATTGCCCACATACACTTGTAAGCATTTGGCCTCTAGCTTGATTCAGCCTTGCACTGACTGGACTTCTCTGTCCCAGGGAAAACCTCCACCCTCACAAGCTTAGATTCTGACCAGTCATAAGATACAGTCAGCTGGGCAGTTGCCTCCCTTTGCTTCCATAACTATACCCTATGGGGTATAGTTAGCCTACACGTCATTACAAGATACATGGCCATCTATATATGGAAGATGGAAGCCATCAATACCTCCCAGCATGACAGTCATAAACACGGAAAGGGTGTGAACAGGGAAGGGCAAAAACTGCAGCTATGAGATCATAGTTCCACTTTAGAGCCATGATGACCTTTAGATGGCCGTTGCTTAACAAATGCAAGGACTGATACTTTGTATTCCTGAACCCTCTACCAGCACAGCACAGAAATTTCACTTTGTCTTAGAACAGGTTACCAGCACTGCAAATTACAGGTGATTTGCTTCTTTCCCACAGATTTCTTAATAAATAGTACTCCTCTGAAGGCTTTGCTCTGATTATTGCAATTATAAGCAGTAATGACTTGTCTCCTTGTTACCTCTGACTCGTTAAGTACTATTTCCCAATTCAGCGATGAAGAAGCCACAGAGTCAGTAGTTACCAGTGCAGGGGGCATAATCTACATCTTCTGACTCAGAGTCCTGTGCTTTAAACAACAGACCATACATACTTCCTTCTTCACCCAATTTGTGATAGTGTCTAAGGGAACCACTTTAAAACAGTTTTCCCCTAAAATGTTTGAAGCAATGCAGCATAAACAAGTTATAGACATATTTAATCTTTACCAAGGTCACTGATACATGTAATTTTGCTGTAGACAGATCATTAGATGTCCCCAGTTTTCCACTTTTTACTAAACAACCATTATGTATATGTAGAGCACTGCAGTTTTGCAAAAGCATTGCTAAAAGTCAGATTTGCTTACAGTATACAAACTGGCTTTTCTGCATGCTTCATGGGTTTTGTCTACGATTTTTAGACAGAAAACTTTTCACTGAACTCCGATGTTCTCTTTTATGTTTGTTTTCTGTTCACAAATTCTGTGGACATATTTCATTGAAGCAAGATTTTACTCTGCATTTGCTGTATTTTATTCTGTAGATTTTGATCATGCTGCTTCACCCATAGTTTCAGAGTTGCCCTGTAGTAATCGCACTAATTAGCAAACATGCTATACTAAAGAAATAAAACATCAGCAAAAGGAAGTCATAAGGCAGCTAGTTGTTCATTTAATTAAATATGATGGTCCTCTTGCCTAAAGCCTCATTTAATCACTCAGATCCAACCCCATTTTGATACTCCTAACATAATCTTTTGGTGACACAGGGTAAGGACCAAGTCTTTCATCACCATTACCTTTTGACCATGAATTTCAGGAGTGACTGTCATCAGTTGCCAAAATGAGGGAATGCAGAAAACAAGTTGTATGTCGGAAGAAGCTCTCATTGTATCTAAATAACACTCCTAGTCCTACTGGCCATTTAGAAGAAAATGTAAAATTCTTATGACCTATGAATGAAATTTCTCCCTAACAGCCCATAAGCGAAAGCATGAGGAAGAATTCTTACCATTTCCTTCAAATGTGACACTTCTTTACCTTGGTTTCAAAATTTAGAGGAACTATTAATCCTCTTTTCCTCAATTTCATTTGTATTTATTAGGGGTTTGTAATTTTCATAGGTGAGGAGGGACCTGAACCAGAAAGTACGCTGATAGCAAACAGCTGGGCAGGGGCCGTACTTACCTTTGTGCTGGTAGAGCCGCGTTCACCAGAATGCTCAATGTACCATCCTCCTACCGTTCCAATGCTATAAGAAAAACATATCTTCAGTCCAAATTCCAGATGTGATACAGGTCAGGATGAAGAAATGAGAGGCTGGAGAAGGGGGATAAATCAATACTGTCAGTACACTTAGGGTAGACACTTGTGTACAGTGGTAGTTAGAACAAAGTTGCCTTTCAACCACAAGCTAAATAAGGACAGTGACTGGGTCTGGGTTTTGCTTGGGGAGAGGGTGCTGCAGAATGGTCTAGAATAAGGGCATCACATGCATAGCTAGTGGCACAGAAAAGAACCTGGTATTTGAAATAAATGGCAAGCAGGAGCAGAAGCAGGGATAAGAGAAGACAGAGGTGAAGTAATACGAACTTAAATGAGATAAGAAAGAGAGAGAGATTGCGCAAAGCCTGGGAATTGTTGACCTAGGTAAATAATTTTACCTGCTCCATTGTAGATGGACGACAGCAGAGCAAACAGGGAATCCAACCACCATTAGGGCAATATTTTCCATAAACAGTTACAAGAATATTAGCTATTAGGCCAATTAGAGTGTGGCCTAGAATTTTTCTCAAGTCTCAGCAGGCTTCAGAAACATGCCGTATTACTGATCACATAATGATAGCGCCTGTGCTTCTTACTGAAATACAGTGCATAAACAGGGAGAAACACCTCTTCGCTGTCCCACATCATGGTTTGTAGTAGTGGGTCTTCATAATAAGCACCAAAAGCATTGCTAACGTGTTTTCACATAGGCTATTAAAAATCTGTGGTAAAACTGTGTCCCACTCAAAAGGATTTATAAGATCTTTTAGATGTTATTATTTTCACTGCTTATACTATTCGTATCATTGTGGTTCTAGAAGATTTACAAAGCAGAACAGCTTATAGAAGACAGCAGCAACTTTTAAGTTCAGTAAGAAATACCTGAGAGGCTATTAAAACGCTTCCCAAAACCTGAAGGTGCAAGAGGTATAAATACAAACATGAAAAAAAGGTTTTTTATAATGCATTGAATAAAACTGCTTGCTTTTTAGCTATATTACCATAGTCCTGTATACCGTGTATTAGGGTACAGTCACATTCTGCCACGAGATACACAGTCTCTACTTAAAAAGAGGCAATGTTTACATAGGTAATTACCCTGATGCAGAGCAAAGCATAAATGTGCGGTGCTATAGATACACTGATACAAGTCAGGTGACTAGTAGCCCCCAAAATGGCCACTCTACTCTGAATGAGAGTGTTTGTGAGGGTATAGATTTACACCCACTTTCCCATCTATTGGTTATGGGACAACTATGCATAAGAAGAGGTGGATGTAATAGAGAATATCATTGTCATTTAATCCTGGGCAGGCTGCATAGCTGTTTACTGAATCCAACCTTGTGTATAAGTTTCCGAAAAATCCAAAGTCACGCATGAATATTTGACTTAGATTGTGTCATGAAAACTCTGTAATCAACATATTTTGGTGCAATGTTTGTGGTGTGAGGTTTGAAAAAAGTTCAGAGCCACCTTCTGAAAGTTTGTTGAAAGAAGGAAAAGGTTTGTTTTAGCTTTGTTCAGCGTGAACCGTTGATGTTACTCGGTAAATCATTGATTCTACTTTACATATATAAATTAGGGAGTTATAAATAATTTTTACCCTTAGGAATGGAAAACAAAGTACCTGTCATATTGCATTAAAAGCAGATGAAAAATCAAACATCTGCTTTTTGTAATAATGGAGTAAATTTTGCCTTACACTGCACTTATTCTTGCTATGAACACTTTTTTGAACTGTCATAGGATTTCAGAAGCCCCAACAGTAGATGGGTAGTGTTCTAATGTTATCACAGCTTTAATTAAAAGTTAAAAGAAGAAAGGATTAATGACCTTGAAACCCAAGTGTTTTGCAAGATATCCTTCACCTAACTATGCTGGGGTTTTACTGCTTCTAATTTTAAAGTAATAAACAACTGAAACTCAAGTACGTTATTGTTTATTCATTCCAGAAGAGAGAAGGTTTGTATTTTACAAATTGCTCTTACAAGCTTGGTAATTAAGCTACCCCTTAGGATTTGAAAGTCAGAAAGTTTTCACTTAAATCCTGTATTATTAAATAATGCAAATATGTAAAAAATGGAAAGTAACAAAATAGATGAAAGATAACTGGGTAACTTTGAATCTCTTAATTATTGCAATATGGGGTATACCTAAAGCAACGGCTTAATTTTAGTCACTTTAAAACATTGCTTTCTTTGTTGAAAGCATTGGATTTCACATTTTATAAAGAATTTAGTCCAAATATATCATCAAGTCAATCCAAATACTTTTTAAACCAAAGGACAGAGTAACCTTCAAAGAAGCATAAATTAATATTTGTCCTTTGTTGGTATTCTACAATATGCAATTAAATTTTATATTGGTTTTACCTGTATATTCAATGCAAGAAAAATACCCTTTCCTGTTTATTACATTAAAATTACAAGGCTTGACTAGAAAACTCCTTGTATAATTTGAAGACTACTAGGTTTATTACAGTGAAGATATGAAAGAAAAGAAATTTGGTTAATTGAGGAATATCTTTTTTAAGTCATCATTGACTTAGCATTTATTTCAATAGTATTTGCTGTTTGGAGTGTTTCTTATCCTAAAATATCTTATAAAATATTCAAGTAGAAATAATTTTACATAGCTTGAAATATGTCTGGATGGATGTAGGGAGTTAGGTAGCCAGTCATTATAGAGCATAATGCTTGCTAGGATAGAAACATCACTTCTTGTTACATGGAACAAGCAGGATGGTAAATAAGATCCTGACAGAAATACCTTCACTTGGTAAATTTCACTAAAAAACACTGCTGAAATTCAGTTCTGTCATTCAACAGACTTTTTATAGCGAGTGAGAGGTTTACACAACTAAGCAATCCTCTCTATTGACAGTGAAGTATTTAATTTTCAGCATTTCAGGTGGAGAATAGCCTGTCGTAAGTTACGGTTCAAATATCTAGAACTCCTTTACTGCACAAAGCCGTCTTGTTTTTTGAGAAGACAGTACTCAGCTTTGTCCTTTTCTGGTGGGCTGCGTACACGTGCTCCAACAGAGACAAGCTTGTGGCTCATGTGTGAGGCGGGAAGCATCTGTCCCTTGGCTGGGGGCATGCGTCTCTACTCGTGCGCCTGCAGCAGCGGCTGCCCAAGCGCGCAGTTCAGCTCGTTGCTCATTGCTAGGTTATTTGCTACCTACTCGCTCATTCAGATAAACAACGAGGCACTGCGCTCTGCCTACTTAGTGAAGTGACGCTGAGGGGTTTTGAACCAAGGTGAATCGAAAGCCAGGCATGCATTGGAGCATGGTCATATGGGCCAATCCTCCGCATCCCCATCTGCGCGTACTGCCGTTGTCACTGTGTAGATGGAATCGATTACGTAAAAGCGTTGTACAGTCAGGGGGAAGAATTTGCCAGTACGTGCTGGACAGAGCAGAGTCACACTGCTGGAGCAGGATTAGGAGACAACGGCAGCAGCCAAGGCCTAATTTTAGGTCCAAGGGGGATGACAAACATGTAAGGAGGAAAGCAAGGACCTGATTTAATAGCTGTAAATTCGAGGTTTCTCCTTATAATGTGGAAACTGAATGAATAACTCCCCAGGAACACGGTCCAGGAAGAACAGCTGTGGTCCTTCTTCTCTGGGAACAACACACCCCGATGCACAACAGTCTGAGACCTTACCAAAAAGTGGAATTATCAAACAAAAGATTGAAGACCCTGAGATCAGAGTTGTTCTTTGGTCCATGCAGGGAGGGATTTATGACATTTCCCAGTTCAAAACATCTCCTTAACATACTGACAGGCTTACAAAGAGCCACCTCTAGTATCTATGTAGGGTGTTCACTTCTGAAAGCAGTGAAGATCCTCATGTCCTGCTGTTAAACTTGTCCATAAGATAAGGTTTTTATCTTACACATTCCAAACATGATGAATCAGAACAAAGTTTCTCTGTTACATAATGTAACAAACACCAGTAAAGGCAGCTCTTTTGCAAAGTTTGGTCCAACCACAAAAATCTGGGGATAAAGAAATGGCAAGAGCGTTTGCAGACAACACTGCCAGAGGATTCCTCCTAGAAATGCTTACTCTGCAATGTTCAAAGGAGAAATGATAGACAAACTTGCACTGGCGCAATCTGCAAAAAGTAAGATGCAAAAAATGTGGTTTAATCTTCTATTTCATCATTCTCCTGGCTGTATACGAACATACGTGGTGCAAGCAGGCAAGAAACCCCAGCATTACTAGTGTGCTTTTGCACAAAAAAGGGAAGAGGAAGATCATTTGATCAAGAGCATTTTTACAATACATGCTTTTTTCTAAATTTTTTTTTTTTTTTTTTTTTAAATCAAAGGAGATAACTGTGGCTCAAGTTTTCCTTCTAATTGTGGTAGGACATGCACAGGACATCACAGAGTCTGACTCAGACATTAAAGAGGAGAGTCTGAGAGACACTGGATGAGCCAGTTTGTGTTATGAGACTGCACTTCAGTCGGCACCTTTGTGAAAGTTATATAAATTAGGGCAGATTTCAGTGCATTATTTGTCATAAATGATTCATACTGGCATGAAGTATCTGGACATGGCTTGACTAATGCCAGTACTTCAAATGTTACTGTAAGCAATTTAGCGTGCAAATTACGTTCTTCAAGATCAAGAGATTATCCCTAATACTTCATGAATATCAGGTTCCTCTGTCTGTTGTTCCCTCTAAAGGTCCACCAAGTTCTTAACTGTCAAATACACAGACTGAAATTTTTGTAACGAGTCACTTTTAGGGGAAAAAATCCACTTTCTTAATGGGTATTTTCTTCTCTGGAGTTAGACGTTCAACTGATTTGTATATGCAACATTTCCTCCATTCACACTGGCTGGTATAAACTGTAACGTCGCGTTCCTTTCAAAGTAGTGCGCCTAGCAACTTAACACTGTGTCCTCCCCTTTCAGATACTGAGATGCTGACATACACACATAAGATATTTCAAGGAACACAAGATAGTACATTCCTGCTTCGAATATTATGCTTAAATGAATGCTTAGTTGCTATCCATTCTCCATCCAGGCATTGACAGGCTTATCAGTGGTCACTTTTGCAGTCAGCTGGCACTACCTACAAACTGCTTAGCTAGGAGTTTGATGGTGACTAGGTGTAACTGACATTAAGTTGTCCTTGGAATCACTTTAGGACGGCAAGTAAAAGTAAAAAGTAAAAGCAAAGACCAACCGTTTCTTTACCAGTACAATCCTTCATCCTTCTGTAATGCTGGTAACACCAGATGTGCATGTGTCTGTCCACTTCCAGGCTTGTGGTTTTGTGTACCCTTTCTGTACCCCTACGTCTGCATTTGCTTCCAGCATCTGCTTCCTCCACTTTTCACAGGTTTCAAAGAATGTGCTTCGGATTCGTTAGCTAGATGTGAGTCATCACAGCAGGTCAATTCATTTTCCCGTGGCATGTTTTGTTCCACCTCATGACTGTCATTTTTTCCAATTTGATCTTACCAGTATTACCTGCTTGGCATGGCAGTTTATCAGTGACTAATGAGGTACCTATTTTCCGGGATGAAGCAGGTAAAGAATTTTTTCTTTACTATGTAGATGATTCAATATGACTTTTCATTTAATGTACCTAGTGTTTATATGCTAATTATTTAAATGTTCTGTTTTACTGGCCAGAAACATATGCAGTGATTCAACGGTAACCGTCTCCGGTTGTATAAAACTCATGTAAGGTCTAAATACATGCACATCAAAATACATGCCCACCAAACAGCTCAGAGAGAGACGGGAAATTTTACTTGTGATGTATTATTTGTTAAGAGCAAAGATAAAAATTAAAGATGAAAACTGAAGATCTCACTAGAAATTTTTTCCAGAAGTGCTATGGTTGTACCCAGTCATTTGCACTCTTGGACTGTGACAGCATGCTGACACCGTGTCTCACCGCTGACAAACAAAACGTTTGCTCCAACTCATTTCCCCTCCTGTTTTCTCATATACTCACACAGAATAATAAACCATATTTGAGATTAGCATATTAGCCAGATTATATGCAGGGAAACAGGAATTAAGAATTCTGACTCTTCAGGAAATGGAAAAGGGAAAGCTGTAAAGAACGGAGGACTGTGGGCAATTATTGCAAGACGAGGTGATGACTCAGAATACTTGTGAAAAAGCATCAAGCTCAGGGTGTCCTGGTTGAGTGCAAAATTTTTGGGGCTTTTACATGTTCGATGAGAAACATAGGGAGTGTGGTTTTATTTGCCATAATATGTAGTAAATAACTATAGGTGCATGCAAGGGTCTTTGCAAAGATTTAGGAACACTTTGTAAATGTTAAATAAGTTAGACAATAATCGAAGCAATTATATATTAATAGACCTATCTTAAATATAGCAAAGAAGTTATTTGCCAGAACTCTCATGCCAGGCCCAGGAGAAGAACCAGGGATTTCTCTTTTAGTAGAATTCGTTAACAAGTTGGCCACTAGTTGCCCTGTCTCTTCTCTTCTACTTCTCTTCACATTCCTAAGAACACCTGTACCAGAAGAGGTCTTCCCAAAAAATGAAGAAATTACTAGACTGGTAGTATTTGCTAAAGATCATCCCATATGTGAGCCAACATGAAAGCAGTCTGAGGTGTGGCTGAGACGTTCTTTAGTACTTGTCATGCACAGTGCTGAAAAGACATACGGGAAACAGCAATTATGGTACAAGTTAGGGCAACTCTTAGGGTAGCTGGAATTTTTCCAGGGACCAAACTGGCCTGTGGCAACTTCAGAACGGAGGTAAATACAGATTTCTTGCATGTGCTTTCTGCTCTGTATTACACCTGAAAGGAACTAAGCTGTCCGACATTGTCTCAATTTTCTAGCGTTGTCAGTATTACTGTGCTGCAGAGGAAGAACACAACTGCGTGAATTAGTGTACAAGCAAATAAAAAAATGCTGTCTGAAGCAACATACAATTGTAAAGAGCTAACAGATGGAGACAGATGGAAATGTACAGTGTTACTTATCTAGCGCACAGTGCTGAGATTCCTGATGTAGCCCCAGCAGAGCTGCTTCTCAGAGCAGAAGCCTCTAGAAGCACTGCCCCAAGCCAATTAGCTCTTTATTACAGCACAGAGGTAGCTGTCATACCGTACTGTACAACCCACAACATTGTTACCATCAAGGAACAATATGCACTTTTCCCCTTCTATCTTAAAAAATAACTTATAGAAGAGAATGAAAAAACTTAACGTAAATCACGTTCCCACCCTTACCCTCAGCACTGCCTAAATAAATAGGGGATACTGACAGAAGAGGTAGGGGCCTCATTTTTTCTAGCCACAAGGTAGAGCTAAAAGTAATAATATTCGTGCCATGCTTTTGACTTATTTCCTGAGAGGAGTAGTGTATCTCTTTAATCTGCTACCAAGTGCAAATGCCATGCTGACAAAATTCATCTCTCAGTGTCAAAAGATTACACTGTACAAAGCTGTTATGTATTAATTTAATATTGGATTTTCTCCTTGTTGCAGGATCAGCTTTCTACTTTATGACTACTGACACATGAAATAAAACACAGTGACCAGAATGCATATGAAATTAAGTCAGATTTTATTGTATAATGGACTTTTATCAGAGTGGGAGAAAAACAGGGCTCGTAAAACCAATGGCTAGTTAGTGGTTATGGAAAGAAAGTCAATCAGCAATTAAACTGTAATGGTGGTACATTAAACAGGAGTGAGTAATGGTAGGTAAACTTACTTAATTAGAGCTGGAAATATTTAAAATATCAGTAAGAGTTTCAAACTGAAACCATATGATGAGTTATGGCTCGATTACTCTCAGAAGGCCTGCTGCTGTACAGCCCTTCGGGCAAAACACCTGCTGAGATCTATATGCTTATAAAGAGTGATTACAGGCACATTTTAAAGCTGATAAAGACTGTCTGGATTCAAGCAATGATTACATAGCTGTTGCCCAGTTCTGTGAGATACAGTTTGCATTGTCTTTTGGTGGGGTGTGCCTCTGCGGGAAAACATTGTTTGGATTAAATATTTGTTTACATGGACTACTGGACGCAATTATGGCTCAGGAAAACTTTTTGTGATAATTGTGTTCATGGAGTTTCATGTAATGATCATGTCTTGGCATGGAAGGTACGGAGTATACTTAAAGCAGTGTTTGGTGATGCAGGTTCTGTGATCTCAGCTGCATCGCTGTACGAGACTGCGCACTGCCTGAGGCCAGAAACCCCGACTGCATACTGTCAAGTATTTATGTGCACTCAGAGGCACTGAGAGAGTAACCTAGTTAAGCTAGCAGAGGATCCTGCTCACGTGTCCACCAGCATGTGCAGTGGGGAGGTCTGGGCTGATCCCCTGCTGCTAGGACAACCGCAGGGACACACCGCAGCCTGCACACCTTCACCTGTGATGTGCTTCTTCAGATATTCTGCCGCACAGGTGGGATATCCAGCTGTCTCGTTTGCTAGGCTGACTATGCCGTCACACCGACAGAGCACAAGAGGGGACATCACCCCCCACACCCCTGCTCCAGACGGGCTAGGTGCCTGGTGACTGTTGGAGCCAGCCTGCTTTGCAATGACAATGACAAGCAAAAAGCAATTCCTCATTCTAACGGAGCATGACTCCAACACTGAAAACGTCCAGTCGCTGCTTCCACAGAAGAAGGTGCCAGAAAGGAATTCTATTGCTGGCCCTCGCCTTCCCTTTGCAGCCTTAGAATTGCTGCAACACTTGGGCTACCTGCTTTTTGAGCCAAGAAAGCGGTCCCCTCACTTTCTCACTGAAACGGAGCGTGACTCCAACATTGAAAACATCCAGCCACTGCACTCACGCAGAAGGTGCCAGGAAGGAATTCTGTTGCTGGCCCTCACCTTCCCTTTGCTGGTAGCAGACAAGCGCAGCCACAGCAGCCGTACCTACATTTTCACGTTGGCTTTCACCCGCAGCTGCAGACCTTCCTCCAGCAATGCCAGTTGAACACCAGACCCTGGGACGCCAAGCACTGCCTAGCAGGACTCCTTGGAGCTGACTGTGACAGACTCTGGCTACAACTTATGCTAGTAAGAACAGCAGAAGTATTTTGTGTTGAATAACACTCCTTGAATAAAATTCCAGGCCTGGCCAGGAATATGGTCTCATGACACACAAACACCATGCTTCCTGAAATGGTGCCTTGGAGGCAGATTTTGGTTGGCACAAACCCGCATCTTTAAACCCCATAAGGTTGCACAAATATGTACTCAAAAATGCTTTCAAAGCCAAAAGGTCTGATTTATTTTTCTGACAAACTATAGTGAATCCTTATGTATGGACATCCCTGTAACAGCCTGGAAGCACCCTGCAGTCTGCAATGTGAACATGGATAGAGTAACTTCAAATGCAGCATAGACATAGCCAGCATATCTGCTTCATTCTCTAGGCTCAAGTTAGCATTTCTTGAAGCAGCATCGAGATATCGATTACATTGCATCAAAGAAGGAAAATGTTGCTGATCTAATCTGTCTCAGTAAACCCAGAGAGCACAGTCTTTGTGAAACTTCCCGGATCCCAGGGAAAAGATAGTAGTGCTACAAAATGCTGGGAATGTTGCTACCTCTCTAAAAGTCTTCTCAGTTAGCAAAATCTGATTTACTGAAGTGTTTGGTTGGAGAAATAAAATGGATGATCAGGAAGCACTTTCCCTTCATCATACGTATTTCAGAAAAATGAGATGGGGAGAATAATACATTCTCATTCTCTGTTGAAGTATGTCCCGATTTTTTTATTCCAAAAATACATATAACTGGATGCTAGTTTTAAAAATGTCATCATGTCCCAGGATTGCTTTCATAAATTTGAGGAATTGTAGCCATTGCCAAGACGTGCTTCATTCCTATTTTTGGGCATACTTCAGAAGTTCATACTCAAGCAACACTCACTGCACTCAAGGGAAGATGTGCTTAGGTAAGGACTCACACTAAGCCTCTTCATAACAGGATTTTCTGGATTTCTGAATCTCAGCCCAAGTCTACAGCTGAAGTTTTGAAACAAGTCCTTAGACTTATAATGGTCCGCAGCAAAACCACAGAGATAAATAAAAGTGAACTGTGGGTGGAAAATCAAACTCTATGTTGAAATTTTAGATGTTGTCATTCAGGTCCATCTCAAATTTAAATCTGTAGTTCAGATGGACTGGTTCTACTGCTCTTGCTCCTCCTTTACCATGTAGCTTTGTGACAGAAGTGGGATACGAGTTCTCTTACGTTCCATACCAGGCGTTTAAAGCATTTAAGACAAAAGAACACTGCCATTCTCATATGCATAAAGAAGCATATGAGGTATTTTTACCCTTCAGAGAATGAGAGAATATATACGGAGGTAAGAAACTAGTTCATTTTAATTGCAACCAACAAATCAGAGACCACAAATACATCATTAAATCCACAGTATGAGGACCCTGGGTGCAGTGCCCCAGCAGAGGTCTGCCTGCCTGTGCTGGAGGCCAGCACGGACGTGGCGTGGCTGTGTAACCTTGGATCAGATGGCTGCGAAAAGCTGGAGGGTGAGGAAGAGCTGTGCAAAGCCCTGCTGGAGCCTGCTCGCTTCACGTGGGAGCTGCATTCAAGCTCCAGCTCTTGCCCTGGGCCCCTGCCTACTTGCGGCTGTGCCGGCGCCCAAGTCGGGTACCTCACTGAGTCAGGCACCTGGCTTGACCTGGGACCTGCCCTGCAACTGCAGCCCTGTCTGGCAGACCCCGGGCGCTGCCAGGTGACCTCTCTGCTCAGCCTGCTGCGGCGTGGGGCACAGTGGGACCCCTGCCCTGGCTTGTCTTGTTGCCAGCCCCGGCTGTGGCTTGCCTCCCCTTACGGAGCATCATGCTCCTCGCTGCAGGGATCCCTGTGCGGGTCACAGGATCCGACGTGAACCTAGAAGAACATCTGCTGGATACCAGGATCCTTGAATAAAAGTTACGCTGTTGAGACCTAAGAATGAAGAATGATGTTTTACTAAACAAAACAAACTACTGGTCACTAAATTGATATTATTTTAGCTGCAGTTGCACAGTCTTTTCCTTCCAAAAGGATCAGGTTATAGACTGGCATTTAAACTAGTTTAAAATCAGCCAGCGTGTTTGACATAAGCAGGTATTTAAACTGAATGAACTAAAAGTCTGGTTATAGATGACATTTAGCTAGTCACTCTTACTTCTATACATTCTCGATTTCCTAGGCATGCCTGGTGTGACACCCATCAGAGCAAATACAGAGGAAGGTTTAGACATGCACTGTACAGACCGGCAGGTACCGCGCTGGGGGCAGGGCTTTGTGTCTGTCCTTGCTTTGAGCCCTGACACGCTTCCTCACTCACACACTAGGTATATGTTCTGGAAAATCCATAGCACAGGATACGTTTGCATGCAGAAATACCCGTACACAGAAATTTTTTTTTCAATAGGAATTCACCTCTAAATAGGCTGGTCCTTGTCTTTAAATGCTGGCAACAAATACAAGAATGCCTCTGCTGTGTGTCATACAACATCAAAAAAAAAAAAGGGGGAATTCATGACTGGGGCATCACAAATGCTATGGTCACTCAGTTAAAAGCAGATTAAAGAGAGTCCACTTCCGCTGCCACAAATCTGCATGATACTACTTGGGATTTGTAGGAAAAAAGTTATATTGCTGCCTATACTACAATGTATTTTTCTTGATTTGTCTATAGTGAAATAACCCCCTAGACCTGCACTGTGGGTAAGTGAGTTGTCTCAGTGGGAAGATAGAGACTCCAAACGGGGAACAAAACCCCTATTCATAATTTCACTCCAAGAAAATTTGTCTGCTCAAAGTGCCTGTGTATCAAATCTGTACATTCAATTCTTTAACCATTTCCATTCTAGAACGTAGAAATGGTGAAATACCTTTTTTTATTATTAAAATACTGCTAAATTGGCACCTAAATGTTGTTTTCTCTGAAAGTCCTAACTGCAACTTTATGGATTAGGGTAAATGAGTATCAAATTCCTTATATAGATGTGTCAAAAGGCAAACATCAAATAAATTAGTGGCTACAGAATTCGCTGGGAAGTAAGCTGAAGTTCTACATGGGTTCAATGAACATCACAGAAAAGTTAGAAGTTGTTCTGGATAATTCTTTGAAACATTTTTCTTTTTTTTTAATTAAATCTGTTCATAGATGTTTATATAACAATTTATAATTTAAGTTCAATTATATTACATTTTAATTACAACAAATTTTTACTCATCTTTATTACTTCAATTAATTATTATTTCCACACTCTTTCTTTCAAAGATTCCAGCAGTACACATCACATCAGTACCTCAACCTCTTCCTGCAAAGGAAAAAAACCAAAATAGGAAGCCAAATAAATCCCTGGTACTGGTCAGAGCCATAGGATCTGAACCCAACCTTAGTTTTCAAAAACTCCCTGAATTTGAGTTGCTTGGCTTCATGTGGGTTTGCTACTCGCTTCTCAGTTAGATAACTATATGTGACTGAATGCTTTATTTTCTTGACAGAGCAAGAAACATTATGAATTTAACTATGTTTAATTTAAACAGTCTGCCTCAGAACCCACTAGATACACATACACAAACCCAAGCTTACTGTCTTCCCCCACCATCCACCTTACTTCTCCCACTATTTTACTTGATTTACAGCGCTGCTGTTTTCACAGCTGTATTTATGGCTATTATCTCATTTCAGTTTTCATTCTAGAAGGATATAATTCAATCTAGCATGGAAGATCTGCACAGGCCGTCACTTTACCCACAGGAAAATGGGGAGAATTGGTACACCCCTTGTATTCTTAGAAGCAACCTTCACACTCCCTTGTATTGGCTGGTGCAGAGGTACCAAAAAGCGTGACTCAGCCTCCCTCACAGGAGACACAAAGAGCTATTGCAATGACTCCATCACGTTGCACAAGAGGTCTGCAGGATTTGTGGCTGCTGCTTTAGTCCCGGACGCTGCAGATGCACGTCTTTTCCCAGGCGAGGATCAGGAGGTCAAGTCTTAGGGCAGGGGGTGGGGGGAGAATGTCTGAAGCTCATTCTCCAAACCCTTGGCACTCCTCCTGCACGGAGTGGGTAACAGTTCTGAGCTGCAAAGCAATTTAGTAAAAGCACATCCTTGTACAGCACGGACCTGTGACAGGGGGTATTTGGTCAAAGCTGCTGACGGCTGTAGTAAGTACAGTCTGATTTAAACTGCATGTTCAGCAGCACCAACCCAGGTACAAGAGATTCTAAACTATTCTAGATGAGGACAATAATTTATTCTTTTCAGGGTAAAAAATAAAATCATCCATGACTTGGGGCTCTTTTTTCCTAGAACAAAGAACACTGACATTTTTTTCATATGCATACTCATTTACAGAAATTCCCCCAAAATACCACCCGATATTTGCATCTATACCAAACCAGCAGGTTTCTATGTGAGAAGGGGGGACAGCCAAGCAAAAAATATGATCTGCAACAACTGCTAGCTCGGCTTCTTTCTTTTGCTGTGCAAGGGTTATCAGTAATAGATACGGTAGGTAAAGTTTCAACTACATGCCTTTGGGCTGGAATACGTGCGGAGACCTTCCAGGAAAGTTTACCACGAGAGGGAGCTCTCAAGCAGCCAGACAAGTTTGGTTGGTTGTGCCTTGGGTTTTTTTTCCAAATTGCAAAAGAAAAGCATGTCAAAATTAGGCAACAGTCAACCGATTCGGTCAGCTTAATCCCAAAATGTATATGCATAAAATTCTTTAGGAAAAAAAGCATTTTAAACTATATGGCCGTAACTCTCCGTATGCATTAAGCTATATGTATGTAAAGACAACTTTCTTTTTAAGAAGCCTGCAGCTCCTTCTTACCTGAGAAAACCTTTCTTGATCAATACTGGTAATGCAGGAATTACTCAAGTAATAAATGACTGCTGAGTCTAGCCCTATGTACAGCAGGGTTTGCATTAACAGAAAAAAAAAAAGAAAAAGCAAGCCAAACTAGAGACCAACAGATCAGCTCATACGTGTTTTTCCCTTTCCCTCCTAACTGGCGTGCAGTGAGAAGTGGGTTGCTTTGGGTAAATGTGGGAAGAGTCCGACACTGCACAGGTGTTACTAGGATGTGTATCAACACACTGCCTGGTGAGGCAAGTTATTACTATGTAATGAGAAGGATACCATTCCGCATGGTTTTTCCACATACTTCAGCGCACTGTCATGCAAGCTTCATGCAGATAATGAAAATGCTATTACTTATTTTGCAAGAACAGAGTTTTTGCCAGCCCAAAGCCAAAATACATCCAGCTACACGTCCCTTGATACTGCTGTGCAGTACACTCTGTGCTCACTACTTTCTACTTTTCAGGTCAGATGAATCAAGTATTTTGGATCTTTTTCTAGTTCTTTCCTACTGCTGTTACAAACAGTCTGACAATGCAAAGGTAATTGCATCTATATTGGAATAGTTCTCATAGGTATTTTAACTAAAAGTTTAATCCACCTCTTAAGTTTAACAATTTAGAAAATCTTGTGTTGATGGACTATTATGTTGAGCTATTGCATCCCAAAATTTTTCCAACATGACACAAAATTATTATGCAGCAAAATTATACAAAGGTTTTACACAGAACACTGGCATATCATATCCCACCACAGAAATTTAAAGATAGAACAGTACAATTGATCACTGTCTAGCAAACTAACCTGCTGCACAAAACAGATGCAATCATTCCCTTGACAAACCACTGTTAAATACTTCTACCACTACAAACACCTCTGCTACTGTACAAAAATGACATAAAGGATACTAAGTCATATAGCAGTGCTTTAAGTAATTACAGAAGACATGATGGACTAACGTGATAAAAGAGAATTGGCCACTTACTTTTTAATTCTGACACCATTTTCTCGATCTGTTATTACTACTTTGCATTACCCATAGTTTTTCATTTGTTCTTTCTTCTCTGTATCAGACGGATCAAGAAAAGTAACAAATGAATCATAAAATATTTATCATGATGAATTATTTAATTGCAGTATCTACATGTTAAAACACATTTGACAATAAAGAACAAATTAATGCCTTGGAGTAATCCAATAATCAGGCATCGGTCTGACCCCGCCTCACGCCCCATTTCTGTAATCAAATTGACTTAGTATGTACAAGAAAAATACCAGACTACTAGTTTCAACTTCTGTTTTATAAGTAAGCATATGAAAGCAATCTGTATTAAATTTGTAATTTCAAGAACATCCATGGCATAAGCCAATATGTAGCAGAGTTCACCAAGTACATTTTTAATATAGTTACATCTGATTTCATCTTTAAGGCCTTGTGAGAAAAATGGGCGATACTTCAACTAGCTTGGTTCACATATTGCAGCATCATCAGAAGAACTTTCTTTCATGAATTAATTGATTTATATTCAGAAGATATTTATTACTTCATTATTCTGATATTATCAATCTTAGCAGAAGGAATTAAAATGATTCTTAAAAGTTATCAACAGTGATAAATTCAGTTTGAAAAGTTACACATCATCCTTTTACTATTAATGTTAGAAAAGATGTAAAATAAATACCTATGCAGCATGGATAACAAAAAAATGCCACATTTCTGCTTAAAATAGCACAATACGACAGTACTTTACATCCTGACAGTATTAAGAAAAACCTCAATGTACTGGTCTCCAACCTATAAACAAATAAAAGCCTATGGTTATTCCAGAATACATTAAAAGGAGGTGGTATGTGACTGAAGGACACCACATCCAAGGCGCAGTCTGGGCATCTGCTTCAAGGCAACCAGGGTGGAACATGATGTAGAAGTGCCGTCTCAGCTGCTGAGGAATCCAACAGGAATGTGAAGACAACTTTCTCATGGATTTCTTCAGTGTCAACTTAGGCTACATCAAGTGTAATTTATGGGAAATTTCTGAATGACTCATGTTTAAATTCACTCTGTTTTTATTATTATGGTCTGCGCTTGCTATTTGTGATAGAGACCTTTTAATCAGAGGGTTTTAGAGGGATTTTTATGGTTCTTTCAGTGATGGGATTACATCTTCTGTGTAGGAAGGATTTTTTAGAAGGGGAAGTCGAGTCTGTGGATGTAGCTTTTCCGCTGGAATGACAGACAGGCCCGCTACAGAAGATCAATAAGTGGGTTGCACGATGTCTTAGCCTGTTAAAGCTACTGCTAGGGAAGGAAAGAGGGTAAAAACAGAGCCTGAAACACAGTATGCACTTTCTTATCAGCCAGAGGAATGAAGAGCATGGCATTCTCCCTCCCCAGCCTGTTTCTCTGCACGATTCTCGCCTTTTTCAAAACAGGACGTTACATGCGGTAATTGTGCAGCACACTTGTATGGGATGGGGGCGTAGAAACAGGTTTGGTGTGCAATTCAGGTTGGAAATGCACTTCACTGGATTAGTGTCGTTTACCTCAGCTCCTACTGTAATTGCTCTTGTTGCTAGCAAGTCATATTGAGAAGACTGAAGGAAATTTTGATTCTGCATTCAATTATGGGGCTTAATTGCTCTACAAAATATTACGCATTGTGCAAATACACAAGAGTAGTGGATTTAGGCTCACATGTTTGCATATCAAAAAGAAGATTGCATTCCAAAGGAAGCAATCTCCTTAACTGAGAATAAGAGGCTTTAAAAGATCTTTGGCTTGAAAATGCCTTCTTTTTGGAGCCTAGCCCACATCCCTAGGTATAAAGTCCACCAGGACTTTGTGAGAACATCTAACAACAAAACCATGCCCTCTGACCAAGCTGAGAGACTGCTCTAGATTCAGTGTTAAGAGTGCCGCTCCTGCCTTGCTAAAAAAACCCAGAAATTAGTATCCAGAAGCTCTAGTTACCAAATCAAAATTCCATTTGTTTGCAGAGGAAAAAAAGCAACCAACATTTATTGATCCCACAAAAAAAAGATAACTCTTTTCAGTGCCAAGATTTCAAAGGAAATTGTCTTGATCTTATCAGAACTCCCATTTTCTAGTGTTATATCAACGCCCAGGCAGTATAAAGGCACTAGTTACAGCAGGTGGTAACAGGATGAAATACAGGAGTCTGATTTTCTCCGATTATTTTCTCCTGCATTTTCTAAGAAAACACTTATTACATGAAATTGGGGGGGGGGGGGCACATATCCCAGCATGGCTTTTTGCCCTTTAGCATAGCTTTGTGATGTCGTCTTTGGGTTGACAAAATAGTTTCAACATTTCAAGTGTGTATCTTATTATACTTTACCCTTCTCCTAAGCTTCAATGCTATTCACAGCAATTAAATTACCTAATCAGTATATTTGCTTTCAATCAAAAGAAATTCAGAAAAGCTATTGCTGTGAGCTCCTCTTTTTGCTTAGGATTTTCTGTCTGAAAAGATTGGCATTAACTTAGACTACAATGAAAGGCGAATCTTAAATTACTTGGGTTTTTTTCAGAAGTTTTGGTGGACTGAAACTGTTTACAGTTCTTGATACTCCAAGAGTCAAGTACCATCTTCTCAGTTCTTTTCTATTTAGCAAATCTTTCCAGATGAACAGTTACTTTAAAAACTTTCACAGCAAGAAATTTACTTTTTAAACTTAAAACACCAGTGAATAAGATTCTAGTGCACTGCAAAAATATGAAAATGCAGTTTTATTTTTCTGATATTTATTTTTCCATTTCCAGCAGTTTCTTGAGTCCCATTTTCATTAAAAGCAATTAGTAATTCCATACCAAATTTTCATAACCTATCTTCAGAAATGGCACTGCATACACAGGACAAGAACTATTCAGCTCCATCCAAAATTATGGTTCTTTATATATGCACAGGGAAACCCATTGTGAAAACACAAGCAGTTCATAATCTTTTTTTGTGAAATTGTAATAAGCTCGAAGTACAATACATAACATTTCTGTTTTAAAGGCATCTATAATCTTTTTAACCATTTTCATTATCCTAATGCCTAGGGAGCAATCAAGCACGGGATCCGAAATTTGCCACATCACACCAAAATCAACAAAAGGCTGCCTGTGGTCTTGCCTTCTGCTGTGCCTGTGGACAGAGATCTCTCTTTTTCGCCAGATCAATTCCCTGAACTAGCCCTCTGCAAGGTCACACAAATGTCAGTGCACAGGGCAGAAAGGAAGTGGAGAATTCCTGAAAGTGGGATTTGTGAGAAGCAGGAAAGTAGGACCACAGCAGCCCCAATTTAGTTTGGTTTACACTGCTGTGAAACTGCAAGTTGCAGGCGTGGTTCCTCACTCAGTTTATACCTGCCTAAATCCTGCAGCCAAAGGCAGTACCTCACTGTCCTGCAGACTCACCCTTGCCCGACGTTAGGGCTCACGAGCCCTGACAGCCAGACTGTGCTGTCTTGAAACTAAGCCGAGCTTTCATGACACAATGGCTATCGCTGAACGAGGTCCCACCAGCCCTCATCTTCCCCCATCTAGCTTCTGGCTGTCCATCCTTACTTTCCCTTCTCCAACTCTGCTACTTGCTTAACCCCACAGTGAGGCGATTTAGGAATCTGAATCAGCAAAAAGTGAATTCTGGGGTGAAAAAAAATAAAGAAAAAAATTTTCTGCCTGAATTGTTTACATGAAGTCAAATAAACACCAGCTCTGGTGTTAAGAAGGGGTGACAGCAGGGGAAGAAAAGGACCACCTGTGTCAACAGCAGCTTGCGTAAGGTGAACGCTCCCCGTATCAGAGGGACAGCAGGCCACTGCCATAGACCGGGACGTTACACTGCCCATCTCCCCAGCCCCATGCTTCGGCTCTGAGGACCTATGAGCCAGCCCAACTCTCCGACACCAACTCTGCCATTTAGCTTGTTAAATCAACCCAAAGCACTCAGCGAGTGCAGGGGACCAGACCGGGCCCAAGCCTGGGTGCAAGGAGGGGGAAGCGACCTCCTCTCCTTCCCTGTCCCTGCGTGTGAGAACCACAACGGCACTTGCAGAGGCCCGGGAGGGCACAGGGACGCGCCGGGAGGGCACAGGGACGCGCCGGGAGGGCAAGGAGCAGCCAGGGAGCAGGGCAGGGCGGCCTTGCGCCTCTCTAACTTCAAGGGGATATGGACCAGTCTGAACTGACCCTGAAACACCCCCTCAGTCACAGCCCTTGCACCGAAGGGCCTCTGTTTTACATACAGCCAGCGCCGGGGGAGCCTGCCCGTTAGCGGTGCCGCAGTTACCGCACGCGGCGTCCCCAGCTGGCTGCCCGGGGGCGTCCCCAGCCGGC
>JAVJGI010000050.1:96200697-96216813 GCA_035590275.1 Ibycter americanus
CGGCTCGTCTCCGAAAAAACTTTTCCGCAGCGGCCGAGGATGGAGCCTGCCGGGATGGATTACTTCTGCGACCAGGTGCAGCAGAAGGACGTGGGCCGCAGGATGCAGGTGGGCCAGGAGCTGCTGGAATACCTGAGCCACCCGGCCAGGTCCCCCGACCTGGAGCAGGACCAGCAACGCCTTGACAAAGTGATCGACGAATTAACGGCGTGGGTCAACTCCAGCAATTTCAAGGTAAGGCTGGGCGGCGAGGCTTGGCGCAGGGACACCGTGATTCATCACGGTTCGCTTTTTAACTAAGTAGGAACAGAAATAAAACGGCATTTATGCCAGTTTGTATCCCCCGCCCCCAAGGGAAATTCAGAAATCCTGGGAGGATTGGTTAAAACTTCCTTGTTCCTAGTCCTCTGCCCTAAAAGAAGCAGTAATTGGGTTTTTGGTTTTGCTTTTATCGTTATTTAAACGTTTTTGCACATAATATTAAAAAAAAACCACCAAACCACGCAACTATTTTATGTACTCGGATTGTGTTTCTTATTCTGAAACAAGATAGGTGGTGAATTTTTCTTTTTTTTTTTTTTTTTTCGCTACCACTCCCATTCCATGGTCCCTGCACTTGGGTGTAATGTTTCATGGGATTGCCATTATTTTCTGTAGGCCGTTTCACCGGGTTTGTATTACACCGTCTATATTTTATACCATTTAATACATAATTTGCTTCTTGGGGTTCCCATTGTAAGTTTGAAGTTGTTTATATCGTCTTTAGGTGACTTTCCTGTGCGTGGGAAGTTATATAGTAAATTTATAGCAGCCCAATGATGACTCACGTTTCACTTTTTTTTTTTTTTTGGTGACTTTTAGACAGAGCTATACGAAAGCCGTGATTACTCCCCTACCACGTCTCTTGTAATATTTACACGTTTTCCTGGCGTCGCTCACCCGATAACGCGATTGACAACGTAGTTTTATGACCAAGGACAATCGTATTCGCATGAGCGATTTTTTTTTATTTTTTTTTTTTTATTTTTTTTCCTCCCCTGCCTCGGTGCGCGGCTGGGACGGCCGCGCTGCCGTCGGCTGGCGGCGGTGCTGCTCTGCGGTGCTGGCTCGGGTCTGCCCAGCCAGATCCGCCCTTCCCCCTGCGCTGACTGCCGCCCCTCGCCCTCCTGCCTTCTAACGTGACCGACTTGCACTTTGGGCCTTTGAACTTAGTGTGGTGAGGTTATTGTAATTTTTTCCTATTTGCTTAGACTCAGGAGGCAGGCGTAGGAGTAACTCGTAAGGGCAGTATGTTCGTGAAATGCGGAGTTTTGTTTCTTTTTCTCCGTTTACAGTGCTGTGTTACTTGCCAGTGTTTGCACATAGCATTTCTGAGTTTGAGGTCTGAAAATAATAAGGCTTAACTCTATTTGTGCGTAAGATTATTATTTTTTTTAGTATTTTTTGTCATTAAAGGTCAGATTAGCTTGAGGAAGTAACATATCTTGTACAAGTGTAGTTTATTTGCCTTTAATTTCCTCATCTGAGGGCAGTTGATAGTGATAATTGATTACTGTGAAACCTAGACAAATCTTTAAAAATACCTTTTTGTTTAAAGAGGACTAGATACTTATCTCAAGGGAGCAATGTGAAGGCTTCTTTCTGCACTTTTAAATTGCCGAAGTTGGGCACTAACACTGGAAATTTGCTCTTCAAGGCGTATTTGTCATAACACGAGACATTCTGTTTGCTCTTGATGTAAGATGACAGGACTCTTTGGCTTTTAGGATGAATGAGGAATATGCAGCACTCCAGATCGTGAGCCTCAGTCATGCAAGATGAGGTTAGGATTATTACGAATTCTAAGAGTTTTAAAAATAGCTTGCATAATAATTAAAATCTTTTTGTTGCCTCTTCTCTATGTCCGCTTACTGGTGGCTCTTTATAGATTCAACATTCCAGTTAAAAGCATGTTACATATACATGATACTAACTGCAACAGACAAGACTCATGGTCAGTTCTAGTGTTCCTGGCTGTGGTGGCAACTGCCAGCATCTGCTGCTTCAAAACAAAAACGAAAAGTGTTCTGAAAAGCTGTGGTTTGTATTTTATCTTGTGCGAGCATAGGTGTTACACGTCTAAATGTTAGATCTGAGTTTGTTACTAAACTCAGGGCCTGAATGATACGATAAAGTAATGAGTACCACAGGCTTGTGTCTGGTCTCAAGAAAAATACTGAAGTAGTCTTTGTTTTTGATTATTTTTAATAATTTGTTGGTTACCCGTTCCACTGCTGAGGAGTGGATATGCAGAGCACTTAGACAATTATGCTTATCTTCTCTTTCTTCCTGTATCTTGCTAAAGGTCTTGCAGGTCTTCAAAGTCCTGGAGTCATTAATCCCTCCCTGTTGACATGGCTGTTTAATTGAGCAGTGATAATGGCTGGCGACTGGCTTATTTATTGGAACTGCTGAGCTAGATGAATTGGAGTGACAAGCGGGGAATACTGGAGGAAGTTTTGAGTGGGAGCATTGTTTCCACCGTAGGTGACTAGTACGGATAATGAGGGCATAACTAATGTAACTTGCCCTGGGTGTGCCGTATCTTTCCTCTTATATGAAAGCTCAGTGCATGCAGTACACTCTGCTGACCATACTGAAAGAGAAGATGCACGATCTGGGAGCTCTAGGCTCGACTCTGTGCTGTGCTGGAGAAAACTTTCTGTGAAACACCACTCTAGAAGGTTTCAGCTTCACATAACCAGAAGGGAAAGGATCTGGAGGGAGTAGGAGGGTTGATTTGGCAGACTTGGTAACGAGTGGGGGAGAAGACAATAGGTGTTCAGTAAACAAGTATGGACTTGCTAGTAGCAAGGTTCAGTTGACTTGTCTCAAAGATTTTTGGCCATCAAAATAGTGCTTTTGTTTTTCTGAAGTTTGCAGCTGTATATAGTAGTTTAATAAACAATCTGGCAGTTCTAAACTAAGAAAGCAGATAGGAAAATTTCTGAGTTTGTCTAGCTCGTTGAAGTGGAAAATGCAATTACCAGCTTGAGTTACTGATAAATCAAAAAAGTGGGATTAAGAATGCACTGACTTACCTGCAAATGGTATAGAGTTCTATTGAAAGTTGCTTGCAGAACACAGGGAGTGTGAGAGAGATGAGTTATCTTTAAAGGCTGACCTTAATGGTGTATTTTGGGGACTTCAGTATGTCTGTGCAGTTAGTGATGAAGTAGCTTCCAAAGACTGTTGAAAACTGCAACACCAGGTAGTACCCAGATGATGTGCAAAAAAACCCCAAAAACGAACAAAGGGCAGTGAATTCTGGATTTTTTTAAGGAACAATTGTTGGATACGAAGTATTAAGTTGGGTGATGGTATTATTCTGCTGGTATTTGTTCTCAAACTCTGAAATTTGGCAATCTCATAAAATTGAACAGTGCTAATGTTTGTATTCAGACTCTCGGGTGAACTTCAAAGCAGTAAATTAATTCCTTATTCAGGGGGTATCACTACTGATAGATATTTGCTGACTTTCCTGGGTTAACCTGCATGTTCATCTCTATATACATGAGTTTTTATTAACACATCTCTTATCTGTCTCCTTTACCCAATAGTCACTTGAACTAATTATAAGATTATCTAACTTTGTGCGGTCTGGTGTCTCAAACCATTCTTCCGGTAATCTGCAAATCTGCTTTGAGCTTTTGCTAAAGAGGTGTGGGATGGAGAAATACTGTGTTTCAAGTAGAGCTTTGCAAGTCTACTCTTGTAGACATCTTGCTAACCTCTGTTACCATGTTGTGGGGTTTTCTTAAGCCATCAAAATTGATCGTTACTGTCATAAATTTTTTTTTTTCTTTGAGCAATAAAACCATCTTTTGGTTCTTTATGCAAATCACACCTGATCAGAAGTAGTAAAAACCTGTGACTAAAATTCTGGTAGCTTTTCAAGGTAATTTTATGTGAGAAGAGTAATCAGTAATGTTTGTGACTCTGAGTCATCGTTGGATTTCTTACCTTTGTAGTTGATATTTTAGCTTGTTTTAGTCCTCAGCTGAAGTAGGAAAATAATTAATAATTGCTGGTTTGTCAGAGCAGCAGGTAGTTTGCCATGCAAAGAAAAAAATCGGATTTCACACTATCTATTTCTGATAGTGTGGATAATCTGTTTCTTTTAGGCAAATCCTTGGGATTATTTTTTATTCTGTGTTTCCTGCAGAGTGAGGTTTTTTTCTTAGCTTTGTTTGTCTCAACACCAAACACTGAAAGATACTAAAATACGAGTCATGTTATTGTTGCATTTTTGTATTTCCTTGGTTTGGCAAGTATTTATTTTGATTCATTTTTGTTCAACAAAAGGCCAGCAGGAGGAGCTTTCAGCTTCCAGAATAAAAGTATTTGCAAATAGTTAAGACAAATGGTTAGGAATTTTGTCTGAGTCCTTTGCAAAGAGATAGCAGCATTTATAACTTTGTTGACTGCATGTAAGTGCATGAGGTGGAAGCTAGAATTTAAAATTATTTGAACAAAATGAAGATACTGAGATTGGGGGGGAAAAAAAAAGCAAGTTCAGGAATAAAAATATCACACAGTCACAGAATGGTCAGGGCTGGAAATGTGAAGTCCTACATTGCAGTAAGAATAATTGAATGCGCAAGTGCAGGATGTGGGGCATGTGATTAAGTAGCAATCCTTAGGAAGAAAATGTGTGGGTTATTTTGGGTCTGAAGTTGAACACAGGCCAACATACGATACACAAGGCAAATGCTTTAGTGAGTTATAGAACTGTGATTTGCGGGACAGAAAAACAGAATAAAAGAGGACCCACCTCAACCTTTATTTTTCAGTTACTGTATAGATCCTGATATTTTGTTTGTCTTTGTTAGCCAATAATGGTAACTTAAATGTGTGTGTTGGAGGAGGAATGTTTGACTATGAGTGAATTTCATTATTCTTTTCTTACAAGTTGTTTCATCTCTGCTATGTGGGAGCTACTTTCCTTATTTCTACGTAATGAGAATGTGGTTCGACCTGTCCGTGTATGAATCCAGCTTTAGTTTTCAAGCTCAAGGATTTGATTCTTTTTTGAGTGATAATTACTATTTTTTCATGTATTAATTGAACGTCAGCCAAATAATCAAGCAGATCTCCAGAAGGCAAGGGATGCTTGTAAGAAGTCTTAAGTTTAATTAAAACCGATTTTATCCAGCCTTTAATTAGGTATGTGGAATATACAGTCACAAACTCTCAGGCATTTCCTCCAGAGGTGGAATTGACAGTTCTCAATTGTTCTGCAGCTTCAGTTTGTGTAATCCGGCCTAACTGTAGTCCCTGTTGAAAGAGCGGCTCTACTGCTTCTGTGGCAAGGCATTCTCACTGTTGTTCTTGAAGCAGTTAACTTTTTGTTGATGTTAAATGCATTTTCCAGTGTTTCAACAAGCTGATTTGACTGATGCTGCAGGAGATTTAAGCGCACCAGGTCAAACATGCCTGCAAGTCAAGAGGGAGAACAGAGCTGTCCCCTTTTAGCCCTGCAGTTTGATTGATGGGTGTGAATAGAGAACCTTTCCAAGCTCTGTGCAGTTTGCAAGAGGAGAGGTGCATCCCTCGGAATAGAATTCATGTATTTGTGAGCCATACGTGCATTTTTAGTGGCTTTGCTGGTTTAAGCAGTTTCTTTCCCTGGCTGCTGAGTTGTGATGGTGTGTTGTGCCTTCATTGCTCTGATGTGAGTGCTTGTGAGGCTGCCCAATGAACAGGCTCGGGGATGAGATCTGGCTGAGAAGATGTGTTCTCTTGTTCATTTGTTGGCCTGGTTTCCTAAAGCGGGTTACTATTCAGCTGCATGAGTACTTGTCTCCTCACAGTATAGGAGCTGGTGCAGAGGTAGGAGTAAGTAGCAGAGAATGGGAATCACTCTGTTTAATACAATTTAAATAAGAGGAAACGGGAAAGGAAATAAGAGACCTTGGGCACAAAAAGAATGATATTCTTTTGGAAGAACTAGGTCCTGAAATAAAGTGTTTCTTTGTTTTGCTCCATTAACAAGCTTAGAAAGGCTTTAGAGTGCAATTTTCTTTAGGGGAAAACAGCCTTTAAAAAAAATTTATTTATTCTAAAGAGAAATATCATACATCTAATTCTTTCCATTGAGCCCTGCTTTTAAAGAGGCTCCGTCTTCAAACTTTTTCCAGTGCAGCATGTAAATTTTAAGCCATGCAATCTCAAAAAGAAAATGGCTTAAAATGTCAGGTGCCTCTGTGTCATACGCTCCTGTTTTATGCTTACTATCCTTGGAACATGTCTATGAAAAATGTATGACAGTGGTCAAGGGAGGTGTGTTTAATGTACGTATGAAGCAAATTGTAGGTATTCTTGTAACGTATCAAGCTGGAGGTAATACCAGACACATTTTAGAACACTGGTCACTATTGTCCACAGAATACAGAACAATTTGGAGATCGTGCGTTCAGTCTGAACTCAAGTTGGTTGGAAGATCATGAGAGATTTTGAAATAACAAAAGCTTGTAAACATTTTTCCAGTAACCATTTTGAGTGTTACACTAATGTGTTCTTCAGAATTGGGTAAATGTTTCTTAGTTAAGGGGTGTGGGTGTGTGTCTAATGTTACACTTCCCAATTTGAGGACAAGCCAGTAAAACATACGTTTTTTTAATAAGCTTTAAAATTTTTATGATGGCACTATATTTGCTTGCTTTGGCTGCTATACAGGAGAGGTCAAAGTAACAAGGACCTCCCAGATCCATGCCTGTTGAGAAGGACCTCTGAAGAAACCAGGCCTTTTCAGTGCTGAATTGCATTCATCAGTCTCTGGATAAATACGAGTGACTCATTCAGTAATCTTCTGATAGTGTGGTTACTTACACTGTGACGCTGAAATGATTTGTAGTTGGCCATCACAGAAGGATTATGAAAGGAAGATTATCATAAGAAGTTTGGTAGTCTATACCCCTTTTGAGACAGTGAGGGTTGCAGCTGATGTGGTGTGCTAATAGTATGAAAGATTTGATACTGTCAGGAGAGTCTTAGCTTGTAGTCCAAATTATAGTGGCAAAACATTGCTTTGAAGTCACTAAACTTGCATTTTTAGATAGAGGAGGCTCTGCGTTTGCTAAAGAACTTGCAACTCAAATTGCTGAGCTTGAAGACTTAAGATAGATTGCCAGCACACACACGCACCATCCGCACCGCCCCCCCCACCCCCCCTGCAATGTGAAGTGATATGATATACACTAAAAAACCCAAACAAAACAATTGTACACATCTTTGGAAGTGTGTCATTTGTAACCTTGAAGATGAAAGAAGCAAGAGAATGGAAGTAATGCTTTCTTGTCAGCTAAAACATCTAAAGTACAGACGATACGTGTGGTAGCTTCAGCAGCTGGGACTGCAGTTTTGGCTGCTGTCAGCAGGGGCAGCTGCCCAACTGATGCTGAGTGGGAGGATTGCGCGATGCATTTTCTTGTACAAGGGAGACTGGAGTCTCCCAAGATGGCCTGGCTGGGACTGAAGAACCACCCGGGTTGAAGAAACAACCCAGGAAAGTGGAAGCTTCCTTCTGCCCGTGGAGCCAGGGGCAGTTTTTGGTATCTGTGCAAGCTTTTGGGTTAAGGGAGGGAATGGAGTATGGGTAGATCTCAGCAAAGTGAGCAATATGGAGAGGATTAGAATGGGAAACAGTAAAGAGAGGAAAAAGCGATTGAGCGTCCTGTGAAACAGTAGAGAGCCGTGTTCAGTGAGATAAGAGAACTAGGAATAAGAAACTTCAAGAAGTGAAGCAGAAGAGACTGCACGTATGTACATGTGTTTGTTTCATGTTTAGCTACTTGCAAGGTGCTTGAGCTTATTTGAGAACTGAGAAAGTACACCTTTGGCCTTGGCTGTGACAGTACTTAGGGGAGAACATAATGGGATTTTTTTCTTATGTCTTGTTCCAGCATTGCAGTGCTGGAACAATGCTTATTCTTGCAGGGTGTAGTTGTTTGGCATGCTGTTTCGTGTTTGTCAGTTGATTGTTAGTGATACCACAGCTGTCCCCATGGTGACAGGAAGTCCAGTGCCTTTAACTTCATTCTTTCGGAGTTCCAGATAGTGACCTCCATAATTCCCCCCATCAGATTCTTATGACTAGTTCACAGATTGTGATCTGCAAAATCTGTTTTTCCATACACAGTTCAGAGATCCTGTGGCCAAATCCAGGGCTGCTTGTATTAAGGTCATTTGGGAACTTGTGTAACTAGAGGTGGTTTCCTGGCAGTGTCCTGCCCCTACATGTCCCCCCCAGGGATGGGAAATTACAGAATCACAGTGAGAATAATAGTAAGGCTGCATGGTTAACCAGGTATGGTTTGAAGAACAGTGTTTCTTTTCTTAGCAAAGACTGAGATGCCTGGAAGTTGCTTACAGAAGAGCAGTGGCAGTGCTGTAAAGAGTATGTAGAAGGAGAGCTGGAAAAGGAACAAGCTGCAGAACAAGAAATAGCCTCAATTACTAATCACTGGCTCAATTCATAATTGTGTTTTGGTTGGAACATCTTGATTTCACTAAAGAGTCTGGTCCTTCCCAGAACAGATGAAATATTTCTCATTTGGGTTGGCAGTTTTGTTGTGATCTGAGAAGTCAAGGGCAGTCCTGAACACTGGCTTGTTGAAGAGTATCTCAACAACTAACCGTCTCCAGTTCAAACAAGCCTAAATTTCTTTTCCACTGTGAACCTCAAAAGCAGTGTTTAAATGCATCAAACAATAGTGAGCTGATGAATCAGTCCCAGAATACAAAGGCTCTTTCTAGGCAGCAGGCAAATGGCTTAATGAATGCAGAGTAAGAAACAGATCCAATGATTTTAATCCCAGAAGAAATACCTCCCTCATTGAAGCTGGTGGGGAAAGAGCCGTGAAGCTGGTGAGAGGTTTTTCTGTTGATAGTGGAGAGCCTGTGTTGGTACATGGCCCTACACAGTGTCTGAAAGCTTGGCGCCTTTTTCTTGCAGGTCAGTTCTGCCTGAACTTGTGATTTTCTTATTTTCTTTTTTTTTTTAATGCTCATGTGACCTCATATCAGTTTATCAGTTGCTAAGGTCTTCTTCCAACGGGCTGCTTGAATACTGCATGGATGATGCCTACCAGGAGATGCTGAAACTCAGAATATTGTGTATCAAAGCACCAAAATGTTAAGACCAATTTACAAAACCAGTAAGAGGTAGATTATTTGGTATACTCTGTAGTGGTACGCTTAAAAATTTCTAAATGTGGAATGAAAGCCAATTTTTAGCTAGAGTGGTTTCCCATTACTTCCAGCCTGAGCTCACATCACACTTTCCCACTCTGCAGATGTCATGACATTTCACACTATTACCTTTCCAAAGTTGCAGACCATAGAGGACTTTGTATGAGCTAAAGAGTGACTGTCACATTGTGGGTAGAGGATTGCCCCTTCAAGACTATAGTAACCTGTTTCCTTACCTCTTATCTGTAAAGGTCCTTGGTTAGTAGCTGTTAAAGAGATGAGAATCTCATAGTAGTGTTTGTTACTTTGCATTTCTTAAAGCTAGGGTTAGTCTTATGTCTTACTTTGACTTAGAAAGGTAACTTCTAAAAGCTTTATTTCAACCTGTATGATCCGAACTATGTGTTTTCATACAATAAAGACATCACAAGACAAAACTACTTGTCGGGATATTTAAATTTATAGTATTTACTGAAGTGGCTTTTGTACATTAATTATTGAAGTAGAACCCCTACTGCATTCATTAAGAAAATCTTTGGTAGACAGTTAAGAAGAGCCAGCACCACACTGACAACTGCTTGAATGGCTGATAAAGATAAATGTGACTTGCATCATAAGAGGTGATTAAACTTTACCCATTCACAGGGAGAGATACAAAAATATGGAATATGCAGGCATTATCGCAGTGGGTGCTCTTGATCAAAGTTGAATGGCTGAGGGAACTGGGGTTCTTTAGCCTGGAAAAAAGGAGGCTCAGGGGAGACCTTATTGCTCTCTACAACTACCTGAAAGGAGGTTGTAGTGATATGGCTGTTGGTGTCTTCTCCCTAGTAACAAGCGATAGGACAAGAGGAAACTCCCTCAAGTTGCGCCAGGGGAGGTTTAGATTGGATATTAAGAAAAATTTCTTCACCAAAAGGGTTGTCAAGCGTTGGAACAGGCTGTTCGTGGAGGTGGTTGAGTCACCATCCTTGGAGGTATTTGAAATACATGTATATGTGGCGCTTAGGGACATGGTTCAGTGGTGGACTTGGCAGTGCTGGGTTGGACTTGATGGTCTCAAAGGTCTTTTCCAACCTAAACAATTCTATGATTCTATGAAACACAAGTGATAAGATTCTTTGTTGGCAATAACAGTACTGGGAGGATGAATAGCCATTTCTATTGTAGTTATCAAGCATCTGACCCTTAGATATATGGAGGTTTAAATATTCCATATGGCTACTGTTTTTACCGAGGTGAGACTTCAAAAACAAAAACCACCCCACCCCCCTCAAACCACCTTTGGGTTTTTTTTTCCCCAATCTGTATTCCTGTTTATTTTGGGGGGCTTAGTTAGTTTTGCATTTTAAGTTGTTTACTTTTTCTGAATCTGGTAGTGCTCCCCCACCTTTTTTAATTTTTGTTTTTAAGGCATTCTGTTTTGTTCTTTCAACAGCTTAGAAAAATGGTAGAGGAGGAAAGGCCTAAAACCTTACTGGTACTGGTTCAAAAGGAATTTTGATTTTCAGTTAATACTGAGTTAGACCTCTGGAGTCATTTTTTTAAGAACATGAGGGACAGAGCTGCAGTCCTAATATATGATCCAGAGAGGGGGGGAAAAAAGAGCTTCTTCTAACTCCTTTGTCCTCATAATTATTAATTTTAATTTTTATAATTTGTAGTTGAAAATACTATAACATTGGCTTTCTAATATTTTCTTTCTGTTTTAAGACAAGTACTGAAACATCCAAACTGTTCTGATATATGCAAATATACTTGATCCATTCCAAACACATTCTGATAACTTTGTCTTAATGAAAGCTTTCAAGGAATTACTAGCTTTCTAATGGGAACTTTAATTTATCTTTATGTTAAGATACAGTCTTCCAGCATGCTTGCACTTTTATGTTTAATTTCTTTAAAATATGTTCTAAAGAATTCTTTAGTAATCTGTTTTGTATGTCTCATGTTTTTGTTTCAACAGGTAGCATTACTGGGACTAGATGTTTTAGGTGCCTTTGTCAACAGACTATCAGGACGCTTTAAATCCTATATAGGAACCGGTAAGTGAAATGTAACTTTTTCTTAAGACCAAAAAATAAAAGACATTTCACCCCCCAGCAGCTGAAGTGGAACCTGTTTTCTGAGCTAATAATAAGGTATCGGTAGGCATCTTATTGGTGGTGTTGGAATTTAAATAATGTAATATTAACTTGTAAATATTAATTTTTTCATGTAACCACTGATTTCTAGGTGGTGGTTGGGATTTTATAAAGGTTCCAGGAATATCTTCTCAGGAATTAGTTGTATGCTGTGTAGTTGCTTACCACTCTTATGTTATGTACTTGCTTACCATTCCCCATGACAGTTGTCTAAAAATTACATCGGACCATAAGTGTTAACTTTAACTTGTGTTAAAGATTGAAGGTTTTATTTGCAGATCACTTTAAAGCCTTATGTCTGCTGAAGACTGTGGTCTCAGAGACCTATGTGGTCCACCTGTTAGATAACTGGACTGTGCCTTTTAGTAGCCTAAGCTTTTTATGGGATGAAAAAAAAGTCCTGTCTTGTGTGAAATGTTTCTTTGAATGAAGTTCAGATTAATGGATCTACACATGTGCATGAGTATCAAACAGTTGTTCTGGGAGGTGTGAGCAAACTACTCTGCTCGACTCACTTTGCTGCTGTCCTTGAGAAGATTGTAATACTTGATGAAAATACTATATGAAAATAGGGCAATAACATTTGTGTTGTATCACTGGTTATTTTTAACAGAAGTTTCTAGCTTAATGTAATTTTCCAAAATTTGTGCAAATTAACTTACATGTTGTTCCCCCATTCACAGCTATTTCACATTGTCTGTCAAAATGTTAAGCTTCCTTGTCTTTGTGCATCTACTTCTGTATTTGAGTTAAGAAATCAGCAAAATTTGAAAGATGAGGAATGCGAAGTACAGTTTATGATAAATTACAAACTAAATTAATTGGAATCATATTTCAGTATGTTGTAGAACTGCAGTAGAGCGCTACAGAATTTAAAATTATTTTGTTGCGAAGGGTTTTCTTTGGCTGGTTAGTTCTGTGTTGGAACAGTGTAAGGGAACTGGAGGCGTGTTGTGCTATGCAGAATATTGAATTGTGAAGAGTCTCCATTTGTAGCTACAAACAGTGCTAGACTTCAGAGTATTACTCTGTTGTGATGTATACTTTAGTGGTGTGTAGAACTTAAAATTACAGCAACTTTATTGAAGGTCAGAAAGCTTTTTTAATTTCTTCTGTTCTGTGGTTTGTTTTTTTTTTTTTAAGTGTGAACTATTTGAGAATAGTTTGAAAACACTTTTTTTTTTCTTGGTCCCAGTAGTTGGGTAGTTTGAGATTATGAGCAAATTAAGGATTTAAATTCCAGTACTCAGTAGCATTTATATCTTAAAAAAAAAAAAAAAAAAAAGAGTACTGGCATTGGATGGCCATCAAACCTGTGGAACATCAATGGACATCTGAAGCGCTGTATTCCACAAGTGTGTTTTAGAAAAGCTGAGTAGTAGTGCGTTAAAGTGAAATTGTTCCTCTGAGCATCTCCAGAATCAAGACTGTAGAGTACATAATGCTGAATATGCAAGTCACTGTTGTGCATGGTCACCTTTTATATGATTAACAGGCACTGAAATGTTAGTCTCAGTAAAGGCAGAAAACAATCTTTATTTTAGATGACTTCAGAAGAGTGATTTATAGTATGGATTCTCTAGTTGGTAACTGTCTCTCCAAGTCTCATAGCAAGACTTAGATAATTTTCAGGTTTTGCCAGTGAAGCAATAATACAAAAACTTCATTGTAAATGTTTAGGAGTGTGGACTGTCCAGGGTTTATGACAGTAGTTCAGAGTACACTGGTGAGCAAGGAAACTGCTTCCTTCAACAAAATGTAAAGAATCGGCAATTTCCCAAGTCATGTTCTGTTAACTCCACAGATTTGGCTTCTAGTGTAATCTGAGAATGGCTCCAGTAAGTCAGACCAAAGGCTGTCTGGCAGTGATGTGTACAGTGGTAACTCCTTCAGTATGACCCCCTATTTGTCAGCAGTCTTGCAGTTTAGGGCCAGCTGAGGAAGATGGTATCTTCAGTTTCTCCCCCATCATCCTGTTTTCCTACAGCTTTATCTGGTTAGCTTTTGAAACCACATAGACCTTTGGTTTCTACAGTGTTCTGTAGTAATGCTTAATTATGCAAAGCTTTTGTTTTGGACTGGCTGCCTGGTGACTTGATGCTTGCTAGGTCTTCTGTCAGAGAGAAGAGCCATCGTTTCTTATCTTCTTGACTGTGACTTTTCATTTTACAGACCTCTTCTGTGTTCCCCAGGGCTTAGTATTGGAGCCAGTTCTATTTAATGTCTCTTATTGATGATGTGGGTGAGGGGATCAAGTGCACCCTCAGTAAGTTTCTGTATAACATCGAGTTGTGGGAGATTGTTGATCCATTTGAGGGCAGGAGGCTCTGCAGAGGGATCTGGACAGGCTGGACCGATGGGCCAAGGCCAGTTGTGTGAGGTTCAACAAGGTTCAGTGCCGGCTCCTGCACTTGGGTCACAACAGCCCCAGGCAACGCTACAGGCTGGGGCAGAACGGCTGGAAAGCTGCCTGGTGGGAAAGGGCCTGGGGGTGCTGGCTGACAGCCACCTCAACGTGAGCCAGCAGTGTGCCCAGGTGGCCAAGAAGGCCAACAGCATCCTGGCTTGTATCCAAAACAGTGTGGCCAGCAGGACCAGGGAAGTGATTGTCCTCCTGTACTCGGCACTGGTGAGGCTGCACCTCGAATCCTGTGTTCAGTTTTGGGCCCCTCACTGCAACAAAGACATTGAGGTCCTGGAGCGTGTCCAGAGAAGGGCAACCGAGCTGGTGAAGGGTCTGGAGCACAAGTCTTCTGAGGAGCAGCTGAGGGAGCTGGGGTTGTTTGGTCTGGAGAGGAGGAGGCTCAGTGGGGGGACCTTGTTGCTCTCTACAACTACCTGGAAGGAGCCTGTAGACAGGTGGGGTCGGTCTCTTCTCCCAGATAGCAAGTAATGGGACAAGAGGAAATGGCCTCAAGTTGTACCAGGGGAGGTTTAGATTGGATATTAGGAAAAATTACTGCACCAAAAGGCTTGTCAAGCGTTGGAACAGGCTGCTCAGGGAGGTGGTGGAATCACCATCCCTGGGCGTATTTGAAATACATGTAAATGTGGTGCTTAGGGACATGGTTTAGTGGTGGACTTGGCAGTCCTGGATTAACAGTTGGACTTGATGATCTCAAAGGTCTTTTCCAACCTAAACAATTCTATGATTCTGTGAAGATACAGTTAACTTCTCACTTAATGAAGTAAGTTATTGTAGGCACTTGCATTCTCACTGGAGATCAGGATTCCACCATGAATATAGTGAAGTAAGATGTATATGTGAAATACGTATCTAATCTGTTTTCTGCCTTTTTTAAAATAAAAGGAATCCTATTTTCTAGGTGAAGTTTCACTCTTCTAGTTCTATTTTGTCAAAAAATACCTGGAACCTTAAATGTATTTTTGTCTAAATAAAGAATTATTGTATTTTTGTGACCCTGAGATGTTTTTATTCATGATTCAGAACTCAATAAATGATGGAAGTATAATAACATATTACCCAAGTATAACATGGCAAAACATATTCCACACACACACACTCCCTTTAATTTCCTGTTCATTTATGATGGGGATAGATTTCTTTAAGTGCAGAGAAAAATAATGTGACTGAATATTCACCCCCAAAAGCATTACAGGCTTTTTGTTAAGAAGTAAAAAACATTAATGTTTTGTTATTATTTCCATCTTTACAGCCTAGGTATATGCCATAAATTAAATTTGGGCAAAATCAATACTATAGTTGTAGGACAGATGCTTTCCAATATTCTGAAGAGCATGCTAGTGATTTTTATATAGAAGTATAATGCCTGATAAAAGACCTAACTCAGTTCCCTAGGCAACAATCTAATGTTGCAGTGACTTTCTTCCAAGGTGTTATCCTTTTATGATTAACCACATTACACGCTCTCTGCAGCTGGCATCAGTGTTCTGGGCACTTGGACACACAAATTTGGGATCTCTCTTTTTTTTTTTCAGTACTTCCAGTGAGGATGCTTGAAAATACTTTGCAACCAATAAATATCAGGGTATGTGTTAGTTCATAAGACTATGTGGCTGTATTCTGGAAAAAATAAAGCAGATTAAGGAGTGCTTGAGTGTTACATATTTCAGTATTTAAAACTACTGCTTGTTCTGTGATTAAAAGAGATTACATAAGAGGTATATAATTACCCTGTCAGAATCTCTTTTCCCAGGTGATGATATTAATTATTAAAATACTATATATCAGAAATAAAACAGAATATTAGAATTACGGGCAAATGTGACTGGATGATAGTTTCTGGGAAAAGTATCTACTCATACTTTCAATTTCGTTTTCTAATAGGAGTGAATGTTACTTTGCCTTCTTGTTATTGTCAAAGGAGTGGGAAAAGAAAAAAGTATACTACAGGTATATGGAATCTGTTTTAGTTTTAATGGGGTGTTATATCATGACACTTTTTCTGCATATATTGAGCTGTCCATTAGTGTAGGGTATAGTTGTATTGTCATTCACTTTCACATACAACCTTACAAGATGTTGCAAAATACGTTTTAGTTATGTGCAAATTAAAGGAAAGATACTGGTCACTTTAAAAAGTCCAAACAGATACACATGTTAAATTTAGGTATGTACATATATGTGTAAGTTTGAATATAGATTCACATTTTACACACAAAACCCCCTATATGTAAGTGTGTGTGTGTATATGTATAATAGCAGTTTCAAATTCTTCTTACTGTAAAAAGAAACTAGTAGGCAAAAATAATTTTGGAA
>JAVJGI010000050.1:96216913-96241166 GCA_035590275.1 Ibycter americanus
GGAAGATAATTGTAGCGCCATATACTAAGATGTGAAACCAATTTGAAGTGTTTAAATTCTTTCCCAGGTGGCTTCTAGAAGTGATAGAAGAACCTTTAAATTAGACTCTTCAGAATAATTTAAATGCTCCTTCAAATTTATTGTTATAATTAAGCATGCAAGTAGGTTGCCTGATTTATTTTAAAGCAGTTGTAAGACTTGGAGTGTGTATTCATTTTTTTGAGTGAGTTTGGATTAAAAACATTTGGTACAAAAATCTGGAAATTTTGAGTAAGACTGCATTTAGATAAGTGACACCCAAATTCTTAATTTTTGCTTTTTTTCCTGTTTAATAATTGAAATATTTGGATGGAAAAAACTTAAACGTGCAGTTTAATCAAGATGTGACTCTTAAGTGGTTTTAATGATGTATGAAGACATGCTTTCCTCAACCCCGTGAAAACCAAGAACTCTTCTAGCATGAGCTACCATGGATATATGGCATGTAGAAAAATATTGGATCTTCAGGTTTTAGGAACTGACTGATCTTTATTCTCATTTTTCATTTTTACTGATTTCATCTAAACATTGAGACTAATGGTATGATATGCTGTGGCATCTGCAGATGACAAATGCTTGCAGAACACAGAAACTTAAAACCTGGAATAATTTATGTTGGAAGGAACCTTCAAGGTTATCTGGCCCATGTGTTTGCTTAAAGTATGGCCAACCTCAGATGCTAGAGAAGACTTTGAAATTAAATCAAATAATTGAAGAAATTGAATTGATCAGATAATGTAAAGGAAGCTTTTCTATTTATGGGAGAGAGTCTTGTCTCAAAGATACTTTGTTGCATCTAAATGCAAGTTGTGTTTTGTCTGATACTGTCTTTTCATTTTGTTGCTTATTGACCTCAAGAAAAGCTGTGTTGGATGTGTTGTGGGATTTTCTTAAACAATAAAATGCTGACTATTTAAGACTTTTTTTAGAAAAGGCTTTGAGGAGACTCCATTACTTGTATTTTTTTTCTCCAGAAGTTTTGAATTGCTTTTATGTTTTCAAATTTGACAAAAAGATTAACTTCCCACATCTCAGAACGTCCTTAAACTTTCTTTGGTTCCCTCTGTAGTGGATCATAGCTGATGGTCATAGCTGATTTAAGCTGTGACTTTTTTCATCTTGGTGACAGGTTCTTTAAAGCTTTCATGTTAAAAAAAACAAACAACACAACCACCTCTGTGCGGCCTTTTAAAGCTTTTTATGTCCTGGTTGGCTAGTGCTGGCATTTATTAGTAGTGGGAATGAATTTTATCTGAAGTGATCCATGCTTGAGTGATAGGCTGTGATTTAGAATACCATCTGCTTGCTGTCTGTGGACACTTCACTGTATGACACCTAGAAATGCTGTGCCATTAAATAATAGTAGAGAAATCCTAGCCTTCCTTGGTTTCTGTTTGGGTCTAATTAATACTAGTTCTGTAAAAACCTAGCCTAGAGCTAAAAGGTTTCAGATGACGACATGAACATTTATCCTCTACCTTCTAGTTTTCTTGCTGGTCTAATACACCTCTTGAAACTCTTTGGACTTGAAGGCTCTCTTACGTTCCTGAGACCCTGATAGATTCATGGATGTATTGTATAAAGAAAAGTCTTTGTGTTTTCCCCTCCACTACTGGTGATGAAGAGTAGACCTCATTAATCCCGTTAGAGCTTTTCTTAGCTGGCTCCTGGAGAGACCCAAATAAGCACATTAATGTCTGAGATAGCTTTTGATTAAACTTACTGCGGAGTGGGCTTTATCTTGAGGAGGGGAGCAGTGAGGCCATCTCTGAGACCCTGCTAATGATTCTTTGCTTAGAAGTAGCCCTTGGCCATGTGGGTCTGTCAGACCAGCCCTATTGCTGGCCCCGTAGGAGCCTCTGTGGCATTCCTTTCTCTCCCGTGCATTTCATTCAGAAGAGCAGAGACTGCCCTAATTGCAGAGGCAGCTGTTTCCCTCCCTCCTTTCTAACGACAGCTGTTTAACGCTGTTGCCTGAGCTGGCAAGGTTTCTGAGAAAACTAGGAAGATATTGCTGCCTAGGTTTAATCCGTTTCCGTCCTCAAAGCCTTTTCTTTTAATGTCTTAAGACAAGAAGTTGGATTTTTTAGTAAAAAATTTTTTGCCAACACTGATGTTGTTTCCGTGGTAAAGATTCTTATTTGCTTAATGCTTTTTTATAAGACTTTGCAGTAAAGCAGACATGGACTATCTAAGGTTGGTTTGTAGAAATGGGTAGGTGTGAGAGGGCATACATAAAATAGGCACTTACGAAAAGAAAGGATAAGTGGTCAAAAGAGAAAGAGTAGAGAGGGAGCTGTGTGTGATAATACAAACTTGAAAGCTCCATGCTTGTGTTATAAGAGAAGGAACTCTTGTTAAAGTTTAACAAAAAGAAATTGTTTGTGCTACCTGTGGCATTCTTTGCTGCAGGGCGTCATGCAGTTAAGCTGCTCAGGATTTTTAAAAATACATTGGGTGCCATTCGAGGCACTGACTGCTGTGATTTGCTTGTGTATCGTCTGTCCTGGTAGAGGAAGTAAATATTTAATCTCTCAAGGCTGTACTCTTGATTCTTCATGCTGGTTTGGGCCTTAACTCTTACATCTGCTGCTCAACTAGTGGTGGTAAAATCATTATGTGAATTTGTGTTAATGAAAATTTGTTTAGGTTTACTGAGCCAAGAGAAGGAAGGTAAACAATGGTAAAGAAACTGATGGGATAATAAGCTCTGTTAGGGATATAATAGCTCAGATGTAAATAACCAGTCAGTTTGAGGTAGTTCTGGTAGAACTAATGTATACTATAGAATATTTTTACTAACACTTCTGAGTTTTCTTTAGTAATCAAAACTTGTAAAATTATGGTATAACAATGTAGAAATCTTAGCAGGAAAAACTTAGGAGTGGCTGGTAGTGAAAGGATACTGACAATATGCTAAAATGTGACAAAAAGGCAAATTGAATGACATATAGTGCAACTTGGCTCTGCAAAGAATAACCAGGAACTGCAAAGGGAATCAGTGTCTCCTAAATTTAGTGTAATGTTTCTCTGCATATCAGCAGAACTAAATAAAAGGAAGTAATTTGTCATATGTTATTAGGTTTTCCAGAATCCCTTTGAAATAATTAAAGGAACTAGACGATAGAAGAAGTAAGATGGATAGGGTTAATATAAAACAGTAGGAGTGTGTGAATCCGTACGGAATGTGACAAATTATATACTTCACTGGTTAAATTGTTAGGAGACTACCACTTTGAATACTGACTTCATGCATGGTCCTACTTCTCCTTCCTCACCTGTCTTTTAACTCCCAACATCCATTTGAGATCTGGTTTGCAGACATGCCGGAAACAGCCAAATGCATATATTTGCACTGCAGCATAAAGGAGGATGCTAATTTGATAATGCTAGTGAGAAAGCATATAAAACTTAAAAAGTATCAGCCAAAATGATTGTTCAGTTGTATTTGGAATTAAGTTGGAGAAATAAAAAAGCATTGTCTTTAGTGATATATTTTCTGGTCATCCATTCTTTGGGATGTAGTAGTGCTGTAATCTTACAAAGCAGAGACTTGATTTTTGGTAAAGGGTGCCCTTGTATTGCAAGTATGACTTCTCCTGTTCCTGGTAGGGATAGAAACCTTCCTAAAGCTGGCCAAGGTAAAAATTTTTTTGTAAAATCTTAGTGCACAGGCACCCAGTAGACAATTCCGAAGGTGCCAAAACCTGCATAGGCTGTTCCTGTTGGCTCAGTTTCAACATACCTCTTAGCTCATGCTTTTGATTGACATGTGTGTATCATCTCGAATGCCTGAATGTCCTCAGTTCACCTTGTACACAGACAAATACTGGTGCAAGGGGTGGTATGGACTGTGAGGGGGAACCAGTGGTTGTAGTGAGCAGGCAAAGCTGCTGCTTTCTACTGACAGCACTGGCTTATCTTGATGCAGAGTGAACGCCTGTGTTGTACTATCATTTCTGCTGCTCAGCTGTAATTGCTTGCTTTGGGCATAGATGAGGTTTCTTATGAGAACTCTGAAGTTTTTTGTGCTCTGATGTTGGCTGGGAAGACTAGAGAGGAGCAAAGAGAGGCCAGGAGGCTTGGAGAAGGTTGATCAGCAAAACAGGATGCTGGGATGGACCTGAGTGTCCCAAATGTCAGAATTTTTATCTGGGGAGATGGTTCCCACTCATTTATAGAAAGGACGGCTAATGCAATTAAGCTATTTTTCACTGTAGCTCTCCCTAGACATTTGGGGAAAAGTGACGAAGGCATTAGGAATTCGGATTTAAATATGTTTGGTGGAGATCCCCTCTGGCTGAGCATTCTGAAACTTCATCAATAGGCAAGCAACTTCAAATAATTTCCTAATGGACCTTATTCTGTCAGAAAAGATGACCTACCAAACTGAAAACCAGCTGGTGGCTGCCAGCATTCGACAGCCTAATTTCATTTGCCTTATGCAAACAAAATATATCATGCCTTCTTATGGGGTCTTACAGAACTTCAGTTTTGGGGGAAAAACAAGTCAAGGCTGCAGACATTTGGGTCTCTTAACAGCTCCCACAGCAGGTTCTCCCTTTGTCAGAGCTCCACAAGTGACAAAGGCTGGCGTGTTCAGTAGCTGTGCGCGCTGAAGTCTGCAGGTTGCATCATAGCTTAGTTTAACTTGGTGACCTCATCTTTGTTCAGCAGCCTCTAGTAGCTGTTCTCTGTGCTTGCCTTAGTGATTTGAGTGGAGCCCTGGTATCTGCAGCTCTGTCGACTGACTCAGTGTGCTAATTAGTCACAAAGGAGCCGTGTTCCTGCAGGACTGGCACTCGCTGTGTTTCCCTCCGCTGGAACAGCTTCTCAGTGGCTGTGTTGTTTCCCTCTCTGCAAAGCCAGAGTTGCCTTCAGCTGCCCGACAGTCAGGTTCATGTGGCAGACCTCACAAGTAACGTATGGTATGAGTAAAAGGTCAGTTTAGAAGTGCTGAAAATAGTCATGAAAAGTACTGTTGGCAAGAAAAACATAATCAGTGAGTATATGAGTGATTGGATGTTTACGAGAGAGGTCAGCTGTGTACTCCCAAAAATGGCTTCTTGAATTCTGGATGTTTCCTCTGCGTACATAAAATGGAAGAAAACCCAAACCAAACAAAAACATCCCTCAAAAAAACAAACTAGAACAAAAAACCTACACCCACACCAACAGAACAACAAAAAAACCAACCCAAACCAAAAAACCACAAACCCTTCTCTTCAAACTGTAAAATGAAAGTAGCTGTAATAATTTATTCAGCAGAGAAAGGGAAAAGAAGATAGATGAAAAATGCAAAAACTTGGTAGCTAAAGATGCCAGTGGCATATCCGGAGCCAGTAGAACTAAATGTACAGATTAGAACAATTAGAAAGTGTTGTGATACGGCAGGAGGGGAGGTTCAAACTTCAGCAGTGTATTTGTCCAGTAATAATGATGGTACAGAAATGGCTGCTGGGTTTAATGTAGGAACAGAGGACTGAGGAGATCTCCCGAATTACTGGTTCTGTTTCCTTTCTTTTGCTGGCAGCTCAGTTGTTTAGTTATTGCTGTAAAATCATTAAGTGCTGTTAAAAGTCTTTCAGATCTCCCTTTCAAAAAATACGGCGATACAGTTACTTGTTCTATTAGTAGAACAGGAAAATGAATTTTACAGCAGCCAGCAGCTGAGAGAGATCAGGCAGCAACTGGAAAATACTCTCAGGTGTTCTAAGATGTAACACCAAGTGCAGACAAATGTGATTTTAGCTGTTACCGTATCTTTTTTTATGTTGGAATATGAGCAAGTTTCCAAGAGACTGAAGGTAAATACTACGTTAGCTTTAGAAGTTTGGAATAAATGGTACGGCAATTGCAGGCTTAGCCCCAGCGTAACTAAAGTGCAGGAACAGAAGTATGGGCTGGGTGAGTGTTGTGGGACTGTGTTGAGTAAGTTCCACGTAGGTTACGTGGCTGATACTTGCAGCTGTTAGAAAACTGCGGATCAGGTCAGAAACAAAAGCTAATGCAGAAGGTTCTAGCTGTTGGCAGGTAAATGTTACTGGTAGCATGTGAGACTGCTTTTTCTAGCTGGTGTTTCATGTGCTTACAGTAACTTTAAAAGCACTGACCCAGCGGAGGACTGGGAACCAGTATAGCAGGTTGTCTTGCATGATGCTGATCTAGGCATTCATTCAGATAGTTTTCCTAAATAGCATAACATTAATTTGTGTATCTGATGTAATTATAAACTTCTGTCTGGGTAAGTAAGTGAAAAGATTTGGCAAGTCCTTTCATTTTGAGTGAGTTCTGATTTTTAGCATGTGAAATCATCAGCTATCATGCAATAGGAACTCTTACTGATACTGCAGTATCTTACTGAAGTAAGGCCGAGTTTCCAGAAGATACAGTGTGTGAACAGGAGGATTTAAAACTTTTTAAAATTTTGTAATTAAACAGCAAATCCTACTGACTTTAAAATCAGCAGGCCTAGCATTATTTTACAGAAAACCCAGACATTCAGAAGCTACTGGCATACTTTTTGAAGATTAAATTGAAGTAATTCATACAGTTTTTAAGGCCAGAAGCTTGCTTTCTTTTTTGCCTGTTGGAAGGTACTATTTTCTTCAATTTCAATCCAATGCATTTGTTGTTAGTCTTGTAACGTACTCAGAAATGTATCTTAAATCTGTTTCAGGAAATATCCTTAAGCATTAGAAAATCTTCATTGGGTGTTTAATCTTTTCTCTTTTTCTTTTTCCTCTCTGATGTAGTTCTCCTGCCTTTGATAGATCGTATGGGAGATGCCAAAGACCAAGTTCGAGAGCAAGCACAGAATCTTATATTGAAATTGATGGACGAAGCAGCACCGCCCATGGTATGATTACTTAATATAGGTTCAGATGGAGCCCTCCAGTGAGCTTGTGACTTATGTACGAGCTTGAATATGTCACAGTGTAATGGTGACTGTTAATGGTGTAAACGTTAAAGATATTCTTAATGGATTGATGCTGATGCATTGTTCAGCTAAAGGTAAGAATCTGGCACAGTACAATTTGCAGTTTTTGCATATCATAGGTAAATTCTGAGTAGATGTTTTCATGTCATGTGGCAGGACTTTGTTAATTAAATCATGTTTGAAGCATCCTCCTGGGTTTGAGTTTGCATAATGGGATAACTAAGTTTGTTTAACTCTGAATTTATTTTAAAACTCGCTGTGTACTTGAACATGTAGGAATAGTCCTGCAGTTGAGATGGTGCTTTCTAACTTAGATCTGACTTTCTAGATGTATGACAAACATGCCGCGTGAACCTTGGACAAACTGAGGTGGGGACAAATTGCCTTCTGACTTGTCTTAGGTTGAAGTTTGAGTTAAGTAAACCTTTTTATAGTTCTTAGCATTATGTGGCTTCCAAGTGCTGAATCTTACATTTCTACTCCGTGAGTCTGAAAAATGGAGGATTGTTCAACAGTATTATATTGTTTGATCAGTGATGTTATTTGGAACTCTGGGAACCCTGGTTGTCAGTAGGAACTTCCTGAGTTTTTAATTTCTAAAGAAAATCTGTTTCAGAGTATTAAGTGCAGAAGTTAATAGTGAACGTCTTATTTTTTGTGAACAAAAATGAGGTTCTTTTGCATGCTAATTCCTGGCACTGTGTATTCATAGATACAGGTTTGAATGTTTGTGTGCAGGGAATAAGATTTTGCAGACTTGATCTGCAGTGAGAAAATTGTTTTGAGTTGCTTTGTATGCCTGATAGGAAAAACAGGTAGCATGTTAGGCCACTATAGAAACACGCTGATCTCCCTTCCAACATGAGGCATTCTGTCACATGATTTAGTCACAGATCTGAATGGGATTTAGGCATCAAAGTGTAGTAGCGTCATCCACAAAGACACGCCCTTACCTTTCCACGACATCTAGTTTGGATCGTATGCGTTGACAAAGAGGCATTGCAGCTTTTTTTTCATGCCTAAGTGCAAGTAGTTCGTGAGTGACGTGTTCCTGTGCCCAGGATGCTCCCAAGTACCTGGTGTGCTGACCTCAGAGTACACCTGCCTTTATGGTAGCAGTATTTGGGTGAGTGCACAGCAGAGCATCTTGGAGACACCTTCATTTGAACAATTGCTGATAAAGCATATGGTGATTGTTGCTTCGTGCTAGATCCTCATCATGAAAGAGTTTTAGATTACTGATCCATCTTTCAGTTTCTGAAGAGTTGTTAGGCTGTACACTGAGGTGATGAAAGGAAGCTTCCATCCCTTTTGAAGCTTACTCACAGTGTCAGAAAGAATGTAAGGTTCATGGGGTTCAAAGAATAGTGTGTGCAAGAGAAGGTATGGCTCTTCTGGTAACTCCCCTAGGGCAGGAGAAACCTGGCTTCAGTTGTCTGCTCTCAGGACCGCTTACGTATCACTAAAAATTTGGATGAAAAGCATCAGTCATCCTCACAACAGGGACCAAAGCAGAGAAGTCTTTCCTGTGCCTCCAACACTGAAATACAGAGGTTTAGGCTACCTGTGCTGCAGAGAAACACGAAGATCTGGGTGGAATAATTTTTTGGGGATAACTCCTGTAAGTTTCTTTCCAATCAGTTCATCTTGTCTGTTCTACTATGTTGTTGAATAATACTTAGTTTGTCCTGTTGTCAGGTCCCTTTTCTTGTTTCAGACGTGTTTGGCTTTTTGTTTGCTTGGTTTGGGTTTTTTTGGTAAGAACTAGATGTAGCTGGTTATGGGTTGGAAAGCATAAAAATAATATAGGTGGTATAAATGCATGAATGGGACAAAAGGAGGTTGACACCAACTGTTGCTAGCAAGTCATGAGAGTTGAAATTCCTAAGCAGCCATTTGAATTTCTCTGTTTAGAAAAATTCAATTCTGAGAGGAGGGTTAATTTAGTGAAAGACTAGATTTTCTTTTCAGTCCGCTTTGCTTGTTTCAGTACTCTACAGTTCCCTCTCTATCTGTATTTTTGTATACTAAGCAGTGAGATTTTCCTTTTCCTGTATTTGTCTGGAATAGTGGGTTAATTAGAAGGATGTTTTCTTCTGTAAAATCCTGTTTTTTGTTGTTAAGCTGTGCAGTTTTGGCAAGCCATATCCTGCTTGTCTAAGGTTTGCTTTCTATAAATGTAATGAAGTATAAACCAACCAAACAAGTAACCACAGATGAGTGGTTATGATCAAGCAGGGCTCTAACTGGAAAATTTTATGCCTGCTATGAAGCGTGCTATCTCATTAATAAAGAGGATGCAGTATTCCAGCTCTTGCGCTGTCTGTTGTTGTTGATCAGTAGCTGTGAGGTGGTGTGTCGTGGTTTTTGGTGGGTTGTTTTTCTTTTTTTTGAAAGCCAAATACGATTGCAATAATTTGTATATTAATGATTTTAGTAGGTTTGTACGGAATCATGATACGTTGCAGTTGCACCAGTCCGGGGGTAGGCATGAGGGTGGTGCCTGGGCTGCAAAATGTGCTATTGCCAGTGTGCAGGCATCGCTAGGCAACGCTCCCCGCGGATGCTGGCTGGCTGCGGCTGTAATGGCAGCGCTGCAGCTGGGCGAGTTGCAGTTTGAGTCTGTGCATCTGCTCTGAAACACCACTGAGAATCCCCACTCTCGTAAGCTTCGTGTTTGCGCTTCTTACGCTCTTAAGGTACAGCTAGAGAACAGGAAGGAGATGGAAAGGTAAAAAGATAAACTGAGGAGGGAAAGGCTAAAGGCAGGCAATGAAAAACGAGTGCGCAAGAAGGTAAATGAGGGTTTAGTGTTTAGTGAGCCAGAGAATCGTACTACAGGAAGTGGCACCCGCACAAAAGGAGAAATGAAAGCAGAACAAAAATGGAAGCAAAGGATTTAGAATGAATGGGCAAGAAATAGTTGAAAAATGAAGAAATACATTTAAAACAAAAGTAGGGGAGAAGTGGGCAACAGGAGTGTGGATAAGGACGAGCTAAAATGGGTGAGAGGAAATTTTGGCAGGGAAACAGTATGAAGGGTAAAGAATATAGCAACTTCAGTTTGAGTCAGTAGTTTGTAATGTTGATGTTTGTTTTGTGTGTGTTAACTGTAAGAATTCTGCATGTTTTTAAGAGATGTTTCTCAAACAAAAATACTCAGCTAAGTTTCTGATGGATGTTTTTTAGAAACTGTTTTTGGAATAAGAATAATCTGTGTTTTGTTCCATACTGTGCTTTTTAGTAGTTAATTTCATCTGAAAAGTGCTTTTACTTTTCCAGTGGACCTGTCTTCTGTTTTGTTTTGGTTGGGTTTTTTTGCAACTGTTATGAATGTAATTATGAAGTATGAATAGAATTACATTGTGTTGTGCTGCTGCTAATCAAAGACAATTATTTCTGTTTTTATAGTACATTTGGGAACGCCTTGTTGTTGGTTTTAAACACAAGAATTACCGATCCCGAGAAGGAGTGTGTTTGTGTCTTATTGCTACCTTAAACATGTAAGCTTTTTGTTTCTATGGAGACATAACGGTTCTATCCTTCTGAATGTAATTTTTCTCTGAAACTAATACTTTAGGAAGTCTGATTCAATTAAATTAATAAATGGGGGAAGATCAAACAACTTGTGAGCTTTCTGAAAGAAAGCCTAAAGGTACAGTATTTTTGTCTTATTTAAAAGTAGACAAAGGACTAGTAAGAGAGAGATGGGAGAGATGGAGCTTGATTGATGTCAGTTTATATTTTATCAATGTTAAGCTAAAAGTTCACTTCTGCGTAAAGCATTTTCTGTAAAAAAAAACACCACAAAACAAACTTTTTTTTTTTTAGTTATGGTGCACAGCCGTTAATCCTCAGCAAGTTGGTACCGCATCTGTGTACAGTGTTTGGTGACTCAAATAGTCAGGTAAGGCTTTCATTACTTACTGGTGCTTCAACAACTCTACTTTGGCAGAGGAATGAAAGCAAAATAGATGTAGACATTTAAGAAAAGCTGATAGGCTTGTTTGTATACATAAGATGGTTATTTTCTACCATGAGAAACAGTAAACCCATTTTCTTCCAAATTGGTCCCTCCATTGGAAGATGGAAGTAGAGTTGTAAAGCCAGCCGTGTTGTGATATACTGGCCCCTTTAGTTTCGTCTTCAGAGGCTGAAACTAGTCATTACTGAAAATAGTTGTTTCTTATAAAGCATGTTGAAAGAAAGGAAAAAAAATCTTACTGACAAGAACTGCCTCCAGAAGGGGCCCCTGCATGAGACCTGTACTAGTCTGACAAATTTGCTGAAGCTAACATTATCATGTGTAGTAATTGCCTAAATGGAACCCAAACGGGATTTGAACACATGCAAGGACTGTAATTAAAATCAGTTAATTACGCAAAAACCTCATTCCAGTAATTCTTTATAGAGAATAATGGCATTTACTAACATGCATTTTTGGCAGTTTTTATTCTCATGACTACGGCTTAAAATTTTTCAGGAGGCACTCCATCTCCTTGCTTCAGCTGTTCTTTCCCCTTCTCCTGTCTTGTCTTACTCCCTTTCTTGTGCTTATGTGATGCCACTTCATTCCTGTTGAAGGAGATAAAGAAAATGCTGTTCGCTTTGGCCTGCTGTTGTGGGCAGTCAGGTCCTCAGTTTTTCAGAAGGGCCTCGCTGTGTGTAGGAACAGATGAAAACAAGATCAAGTGTCGAGACTGAGAGCAGGGACTAACTTCTAGAAGTATTGCCCACCATGATAGTCCTAAATAAAGCATATTTTTTCCACAAGTATTATTCTTGTGTCAATCCCAGAAACTCCCTCTAGAGCTGTTATTTCTAGGATTTTTCATTTACCATCTGGAGATGTTCTAACTTGGAACAAATACCATCTTGAAATAACAGTTGTATTTACTTTCCCTTCTATGCTCCCTCTTTCAACTGTGTTGTAAAATTGAGCTGGCATGCAGGTTGATAGCAACTGGACTATTAGTGGGTTGTCAGAAAATGTTGTTTTTATTCCTGTAACCCTGAAATTAACAATTCAAATGGCTTTCACAGGTGAGAGATGCTGCCATACTAGCCATTGTAGAGGTTTATAGACATGTGGGAGAAAAAGTACGAATAGATCTTACGAAGAGAGGAATTCCTCCTGGAAGGTGAGTAAGCTGTTTTAGTTTTGTAATCCTGAGCTGTTCTGTGTTACTGTTCTTTATCGGAACTTTAAACTCACTCAAACCTTTGTTTTAAAATTATGACAATCTGTATTTTATCTTCTAGTTAGTTTTGCTTCTGTCATGATGTTACTAGTATTCCTGACTTTCTTTTGGTGTTGGGTTTTCTGCTTGAAAGAGGCATACAGGTGTATGATGAAAAGCAGCGTTACATTCACCAGTTAAAATCCCCTGACTTTAAGAGAAGCTGAGAGTTGGACAGAAGTAGAAAAATGTTTCAAAATTAAGCAAATATATACTGAATGCAGGGGAGAAATAACTGGAAAATACTTGAATACATACATCTTGGTCCTTGTTTTAGAGTTGCTGTTCTGCCTCAGTGTAGAAGAGTCTCAACTGAAGCACCTAATACTTCCAATGTGTTGTGCATGTTTGAGAGAGGATGCGTGTGTGTGTACGTGTGTGAGTGTACAGTGAAAGTATGGCCAATCAACAAGCTATTACTTTCTTGAAGATAGTTACAATGGAAAAACTGTCCTCCCTTGCTTCTTGCGAATTACATCAGACCAATCCTTTCCACCCTAGATTATGCTTGTGGGCTACAATGAGGTGAGAGGTGCTTTTCAAAATAACTTCTCACCAATTCTGAAGTTGCATTTCTGGGGTTCAGTGAGGAAGGAGTATTCAGAAGGAGTGTTTATTGGTTTAACTGTTACACATGCCATTACAGGACACAAAAGTGCAAGGAATTTTTGAAAATGCGTACTTCGGTCCTTTCTTTTTCTGAAAAGTGATTCCAATATTTAAAGACTGGTGTGTGTTGTGTGTAGATTAGTTTATATGAAATAAAAGTAGCCATTGTTTTGTTGCTACCTTTATAAGGATTTCTTTAATTAAGACAGCTGGACAGAGCTTAAAATTGTACTTAGTGGGGAAGACTGTTTATACAATATAATCTTTAAAATATTCCTTATTAGAATAATTTACGCCTTTTAAAATGTGTTAACCCTTTATCAATTAATGCACCACTTTGAGTCTTCATCTTGCTTCTTGATTTTGCTAAAGCTGAATGTATCTAATATATGGTCTGAGAGAGAATGTCAGAACGGATACTATGCCTCATCAGACCTTTCTAAAAAACTATAAGCCATATTTTTTAATGATGATTTGTAGGGTTCAAAATATCATAAGATAAAGGTGCTGAATTTATTGTTTCACATTCCAGGCAGAGTTCAGCCTGTTTGGATAAAAGTTTACCCTGCCTGTGGGAATGGGAAATTGTACACATTCTCTTCTATTTTATGGCTGTCACAGTTGTAGATTAATAAGAGATTATATGGTTACCACAGAAATTTAAGCCATATTATTACTACAGTTCCAAAAATTGGGTTTCAAAGCAGATAACTGAAACATACCAGAGAAGGTCCTTCTTGCATTAAGATAGAGTCTTGGACATCTTTTGGAACAGTGAGTACAAGCAAAAAAGTACAGATAACAGCAGCCTTTGTTTGTACTATGAATGTTGGGTCTGTCCTTAAGTTTAGGTTCAACGCTCATCCTGTTCACATTTCCATGGGATACAAACTGAGTAAATCTTGGGATCCAAATAGAATTAAACACCATAGGATCTTTGTCTCCTCAGGGCAATCAACAACTTCTAGTTTAGTTGCAGTAGGTGCCAAATTGTCATTTCTACTGTCTGAATCAGTTGAATACAAAATTCCCCCTGATCTGAAAGCAAGCACAGTTGTACCATTTGCATTTACATAAAGAAGCAAGGCTCTACTTGGTGCATGTTAAATGGGTTGTTGCCACTGAATCTCAACAGTTACGCACCTGACAGTCAAGGCTAGTGTAAAATAATACATGAGGTGAGTCTCGGTGCTTTGTCCTCTGCAGCAGTTTTCAGGTTGGGATGAAGCTGGCAGCTATGATTTGAGTTGAGAGTGAGGCTACTAGTCTCTGTCCCATTCATCGCTAACAGAAAGCGGAGTTCCTGTAGTCTCTTCTTACTCTTTCACATAAGTAACACGTAGTTAACAAAGCTCAGGGAAGACAAATTAGCTCCGTGGTAGCTCAGACTGTTGTTCCTTCAGAGGCAGACCTAGTTTAAGGTGTTTCTTCGCCATACTGGTCAGAAGTTTTCCTTTCGCTTAGATAAATTAAAATTTTCACACAGTTATGCAGGAGCTGTGATCTGTGAGAAGAAAACTTTGATATAGTGTATCATCATATCATTGCTTTGAGGGGAATCTGTGTTCATATTTGTGTGTCTGGGTAGGTTTGAAGGGTTTTAAGTATTACGGATAATTTGTAGTTCAGACACTGCTGCTTTCAGTTGTTGAGTTCAGCCTTAAAGAACTGCACTGCCACTACTTCACTGTATGACAGGGCATTAAAAATTGTGTATAAACATAAATATTAGCAGAAAGCCCTATTCAGTATTTGGTGCGCATGTGATTTAATAGAATGTAGGCTGGCTTAGTTTACATAACAAATTACACATTAGAGATCTGTGTGTTGCAGCTTGAATGCACTCTGTCCGAAAGCACTGAAAATAAGAGCTCATGTCTGCTGAAAGGAAGGCAGGAAAGTTAATTAAGCATTGTTTTTAAGAAATTGTTCAACTTCCTTAAATATGCAAATAGTATAGACATGTTGTGTCTATATCAAGCCAAATGTAGTTAGTAATTTAATAATAGTAGGCTTAGAAGGTTTTGTAGTCTGCACCTGATAGTTTTGCCTTTGTGGAAAATACTGCATTTTTCTAGAGAAGGTTATTGGACCTGTTGGAGTCTAGGTAGTCAATAAAAGAAGATGGGATCTTACTTTTGTAGTTCAGCCCTACTCACTACTGCTGTGTTTTTCTTCAGTGCCTTTTTATTCTTCATAGAGATTAATTTGTGGCTTCGTTTATAAATAAAATCAGTGAGTTTCTTTATTTGTTACTTTTTAACTTACAAATCTCAGAATAATATTGTGCTTTTTGCCTGAAGCACATTCCTTTTTCAGAAAAATCTGTATCAAGTCAGTGGTTGGACATTTGGATGTTGCTTTCTCTTTCAAAGTCTCTGCCAAAGACGTTTGACAGCCTTTGGTATTGGGCCTGTAAGTATTAGTGTTAATACATTTGTGAATACTGAAAGTGGATGTTACGTTTCTTGTTCTGTGAACTAAGAACAGTGAACAGGTTTTGTTCTATATGGGCCAAATTGAATTTGTTACAGTATGGAATCTGTGTGACTGATCTTCCCTGAATGGAAATAGTGTATGTGCCTTTGGATAGCAGTTGCTTAGTCTGAGTGTTAAAAGCTTTTTAAGATCTTTCAGGAAGTCAACTGACAGCTTTTTTCACTGTTACTTGAGAAACATAAATGTATAAAACCAGTTATTTGTTTAGTTCTTATTTCTAGGGCCATAAATTCATATCCTGAAATGTTAAAGTGCTTTGCAGTGTGCATTTCTGAATACTGCATTTTATGTGGTATGCGCATTCTGCTTATCTGTCTAGTTCATGTTGTAGATGAGGTCCATCTGTCTTTCCAGATGTGGACATATGTCTGTGCAAAATCCCTTTTTTTTTTTTTTTTTTTATTAAGGGGAAAGTAAGGGGAAAAAGTGCAGGGTTTCATATGGGCCATTTCCTGCTTTGGACTCAGTTTGGACCTGAAGAACAGGCTAGTTACCACCCTTTCATCTTCTTTATCCTCCTGCTGTTGACAGAGGAGCAGTGCTTTCTTGCCTCTTCATCACAAGGTCCAAACTTTTAGGGATCCCCCTCTGCCTGTCATGCAAAACTATCAGCATGGTCATAAATAACGGCTTTTCAGTCTGGAAGTGCAGTGCATGTTCTGTACTAACATCTGTGTTCCCATGTGTGTGCACGTCGGCTCAAGCTGTCTTGGAAGGCTGTGTATTCCTCTTGTTGAATGTAATCACCATAATATGCTAATCCTTTGATAGGGACCTGTTGCCTGCTGTAGGAGAGGGTTTAGCAGGTTGCCAAAAGCCCCCATTTAAGTGCTGCAGTGTCATACTTTCATTCATTCACTGAGGCAGCAACAATCATCCAGCCCATGCAGAAGTGGCCTGCTGTCCTGAACATGTGGCTTTCATCAATGGAGATTTTTTCCTTCTATATGTGAAGTTGCAGAAGACCTGTTTGTGCCTTTTTGGAGAAAGAAGGTAATACTTCTATTCACTGGTGACATAGTATTTGTATGGATTGATGGATGACCTCACTGACTGATTGTACATGTCATATCCAGGCTTGGGCTTGCAGATAAGAGATAAAGGAGTAGTAATGCTGCTGCTCTTCAAGAACATTTCTCATTGGTGATGACAATGAAACCAGTCTTCACCCAGCCCTGTAAACTTTCTTGGATGCCTCTTGGCCAGGCTCTCTTTTGCAAGAAGCCGAACTTCTGCACGTTCTTAAATTGATCATAGTTGCAGTAATTTTAGAGACCTTAGCCCATACTGCCTTGCTGCCTGTGGCTGTGTGAAGAAATGTGGAAAGACCATAGCATGAAGAGGTGGAGGAGAGGGAGGAAGAAACTGTTGCGAGAGTCTGCAAGGTTGTAGTTACAATTCCTGTAAGCTGTACTAAAGAGAGGGCTAGATCTACAGTAGTGCTTGACCATTTTGTCAACTGCGTTTAACTGGATTTTTTTTTTTTAATTATGACAAAATAGTGTATTGTGTGCCTCTGGTCATAAAGACATGCTTTGAAAGCTTTAGGAGTGGCAGTACTGTGGTGTTCTCCAGCCTGCACCACTGACTGTATAGCATGCAGTGCTGACAAACACATTTTTTAATGTTCATAGTTAGTACTTTTATCAGGTATTTTGCCCAGAGTGGGAGTCAATGTGTGTATTATTATAATGTATTTATAAGGGAGCATTTTGTTTTTCTCTTCTGTTTAAAATGCTGAGGAAAGCATTTTTGAAAACTTAAGTTCAAAAGAGCAGGATTTTTTTTATTATTATTATTCTGAATTCTCTAAAATGTGTGCCAAATTTATAACATCCACCTAACAGGATATAAAAATTAAGGTGAAATTTTAAAGGAAATCTGTTAATCTCTCTAGTCTTCCTGTTCAGTTTCTCTCAGGATAACAGTTTCAGCCTTTCAGACGTAGTGTTATGTCCTCCTCGTTAACTAGGCCAACTGTTAATGCAGTGTTTAGTACAGAATCCGGCAGCGTTGAGGGCAACCTGCAATCTTTGTTAAACAATAAAAATACTTCCTATGGTACATGCGAAGCAAATGCATTAACTTCGTTTTACGAAAGCAAGATGGCATATAATGCATTACGATGTGTATTGATTTGTGTGTGAGCTTCTCACTTTGTAGGTTTGAAAGCACATAGCATGTTAATGGGATTCCATGTGACATCAGTAAATGCTGGTACCAAAAAAGCATGCAGTTAACAACTGTAGTTTAACTTTTTCAAGTCTTTGTGCAAAAAACCCCATTTCAGTATAAAATGCCTTTGGTTTGCAAATTGACCTTTTCATTAAAAGTCTGAGGCTTAATAAAAGCAGCATAGTCTGAGATTTGTGAATTGCTGCCATTTCAGCCATTTTCACAGAATGCTTGGGGTTGGAAGGGGCCTCTGGAAATCATTTAGTCCAGCCCCCTCCTAAAGCAGGTTCACCTAGAGCAGGTTGCACAGGATTGCGTCCAGGCAGGTTTTGAATATCCCTGGAGAAGGAGACTCCACAACATCCATAAACGCTACAACACAATTCTGCAATGGCTGTAAATGCAATGGTGGTGCAAAAGGAAGAGAATAAAATAGGTTCCATAGAGAAGACTGACAAGTGCGTTAGGGGAAGATTAGGCAAACTACTGCTGAGCTACATACAGTTTTGAGTTGAGATGGTAGAATAACTGCTGGTTTGTGTTAAAGGTTATTGACTTAAATGATTACGGTTTGGGTTTTTTGTTTTGTTTCTTCAGATGCTTGCAGTAGAGTAGGCCTTTTTGTGGAATTCTCAGCTAAATCTGGGTAGTTCTTGTTTGTGGGCCTGTTAAGCCCAGGACAAACTTGCTCTGTAGCAGATTGCTTTGAAGTATTTGAAAAGTAAAAATAACACATTGGGAGGCCTGAAAAATTGGAAAATGGGGGGAAAGGCTCAGGCTTTGTATACTATTGTCTGTCTGCTTTTCATGATTTTATCCCAATCTTCATTATTAGATAAATGAGGTACCAGTGAATGAGAGGGTATGCGGTATGTCAGAGGAGGGAGGCTGCGCACAGTGAGAGTGCACAACCTCTCTACATGGGTCATTGAGTAAAAGTGGTGTGTGCATAAGGAAATCTTAAATCTTTGTGTGTCCTTGACTTTGCTCCTTCATTTATTGTGAGAATTTGCATACTCAAGCACTGTTCTTACACATTTTTCTTGTTTTGTCTTAAAATAGTTTGGATTGTGAGTTGTAAACAGAGCCTTTCAGTATTTGCTCCTCTAGCAAATTTTGAATTGGGTCATACAGACTGCAGTACTGGTAATGTAGCTGAACTGTACCTGTTTGGAGAGTTGCAGACTATCATGTGGTTTGTAGTTTATAGCTCTGCATTTAAGGTCAGGATTCAGTCCTGCTGGTCTTGTAGCTAAGAAATCACGTGAATGATAGGTACTACCATGTTCTGAGTAGTCTGGAATGGAGAAGAGTCTTTGGAGAAATGTAAGAAAATGTTCTGAATTGTTTGCAGCTGAACAATGTATTATGTCAGTGCAAACTTGTTGCTAGTTTGTGGGTCACGCTTTTCTGTGAGATACTTCCACTGCTTTTATTTGAGTTTTCTGCAGAAGTGGTAAGAAATGGCTGTTTGTTTTGACAGCTTTCTTGCTTGAATAGCATTTTCTACTTTGTGGAACTAGATTGCAAAGCTAGAGGGTGGGGGATTTGTTTGGTAGTTTGGGGTTTTTTTTGTGTTTGTGGGTTTTTGTTTGGTTTTTTGGGGTGTTTTTGCTATTTCCGTGTAGCTAAGCATGTGCAATGTGTTTTCTATTGTGAGAGTTTAAATCAGTGGTGTGCGTGTTGAACCTAACTGAAGTGTTTAGTGTACCTTAGGTTTAGAAAAAAGTATTTCCTTTTTTTTCTTTTTCTTTTTTTTTTTTTTTCCCCTTTTTTCTGTGGAGGTGCTAATAAAAGTATTTTCATAACAAAACTGAGGAAATTTTGAGGAACAAAAATTTTGAGGAAAATTAGCAATTGTCTCAGAACAAATAAAATAGTAATCCCTATTTTTTCCCCATATGAACATTCCATAGTTCAAATTGTTGCCTTTTAGTGTTGTGTATAGAGTAATATCACAGTCATATGAACCCAGTATATACAATACTGAACCTGAACTTTAGAATTTTAGTTATTTTTAATCATGCTAATAATGATGCTCAGTTTTGTTCTTCGTTAAGTTGACTTAGTTTTCTGTGCATTTGTGTGAAGGTGCTCAACTAAAGAGGAGTTATTTAGGAATTGTTTCTTGATACTCTTAATCCCTTCTGTATTCTGTATTACTGCTTTATATATGATGATAAACTGCTTCCTGTTTTTACCAGTAACTTGGGGGATTTCAGAGATGTAAAAATATTTTCTTCTTCTTGTTGTTCTTTACAGGTTGCAAACAATCTTTGCAAAATTTGATGAAGTAAGAAACTCTGGAAATATGATTTTAAGTAGCGTCAGTGGTGAGTATGAAACATCATATATTTATAATCGGCTTTAGATTAATATAAGATAAATACTAGCATTATTAATTTGAGGTGATTGACTAGAAACCTATGTAAATACTAAGAAAATGAGACAGTGAAACTTACACTGTGTTACTGAAAGTATTTGCTGGACTGCAGTCAGAATACAATTGGAAAAGGTGTTGAAACTGCATGGAAACGAGCAGTGAATCTTTAACAAGTTACATGTGTGCTCAGTAGAGGATAGAAGAATGCTGCAAAGTGTTCATGCATGGGAAAAAAGATCAGATGAACCTCTATCCTATCTTACAGTATGTTTCTAAATGAAAATGGTAATTTAGTGATGGATGTGTTTGATTTCTTCTCAGTTAAAATGATGAATAATGATTATGATACCTGGAGTTTCATAGAAACAAGTGACTGCACCATTCAAAGACACTTAAATGTTGAGGTTAAGACTTTACTGAGTTGCAGCTCTTTATTTTTGGTGTATTTCATGAAATGAAAACCTATTGTGCGGAGAATCCTTGCTGCTTCCTAATGCATTCTTGATGTAATATTTTATAGTATGCAAGAGCAAAGCCATCATTCTTTCTTGTTTAAAACTACAATTTAAGAAAAAAAACCTGTTACATAACAGTACGACAAGAGATGTGTTGTGGCAGTGGCTTTAATATAGTTGTTTTTGAAAGCTTCATTGTTTTCTGCAAGGAATCAATAGATCTTGTTTTGTAGGGGAGGGCTTTGTGATGTTCATTTTCCTTGCAAAGCAACTATACTGACTGAAGAGGCAGCCCTGCTAGAACTAAAAAGTATAACTATGTAAGAGTAGAAATATTATGCGGAATTCACATGATTTGTTAATGTACTCAGGTATATATTTTCATTTGAAACATTCTCAGCCTTTTCCTGTTAGTGTGAAAACAGGCGAAACTGTAGGTTCAAAGGAATGTGTTTTTACAACCTTTTCTTTGAGGTAGTAACAGTTTCTATGCTGCAATCTGCTTTGAGATAAAACATTGCTGTTCTTGAACTCTTAAAATATATTTGTAAGGATTAATATTAAAAAAAAAACCAACCACAAAAAACCCCTCATAAAACAAAACCAAAAGAAAACATACTAATTTTTGGGCAAAATGTGTTGCATAAATGTCCTGTTAGATTGTAAATTTACTCATTGTGGAAGGGTAAACCATTATCTTTTGCATTTAACCTTAATACTGCTGCATAGGTTTGAAAGGTACAAATACGCATTTTACATATATTTTTTTCTGTTGGTAGTTCTCAGGAGAACAGAGAAAATCATGTGAAGGAATGTAAATGCATTGGAGTAATTTAAATATATATGAAAATATGAATACAACATTGCCGGACTAGTTTAGCACATCTGAGCTTTTTGTATCTATTTTAAGAGAGTTGATTAAGGGTTTTTTTTAGGCTGTTTTTATCTCATCTGTAAAGTGCAGATATTTATGCTGATTTACAGCAGTATAAACCAGTTCTGTCTTGTAGTGGCAATTCTTATGCAAAAGTTACTATGATTCTGGTTTGGTACCCTAGAGACAGAATCCCTCTAATACGTAGGTTTCATTATTTTTGCTTGGACTTTGTTTATCAGTTGTATCCATCTAGGCGATTTTTTAATGTTATTGAAAAGATACTCTTCCATTGTTAGTGCTTTGTCTTGGCTTTGTCCTTCATTATTCTCTGAAGGACAATTTATATTTACTGCTTGCGCATGTAGATTGAAAGTTACTGTTGAATTACTGTAGCCTTGTTACCAGCTTTTCTTTTAGCTTTATCAAATATCTCTGGATAAAGGCCAAACTGTAATGTCTAAATACATCTGTTACAGTGTTGAGGATGTTTGGGTTTTTTTTTTTTTAGTGCTTTGGATATTTTGAGTTTGGGTTTGGGAAGGTAGGGAGGGAGAAGAGTTGTGTTTCCAAAGGAAGGGGGGGAGGGGTGAGAGGAGAGGGCAAAAAACTGTTCAACAGGCTTCAATATAATTAGGCTGGCGCAGCTCTGTAGTAGACCTTTTTACAGCAAAAAGAATGCCTTTTTGCCAGATTGAGTTACTTTCCCAAATAACTGTACTGACGAGGGTTCTCTTCAGGGTGTGATGGCTAGGGAAGGACTTGCTAATACAGCTGTGGAAGATGTCAGCTTCTTTGTAGTCCTGAGTGACACTGCTGTGGTAGTAAATATTTGTTGTGTTGACCTAGTTTCTGAGAATCCAGAGGTGTGACTTTAGTATTATTTGATAAAAGAATCCTGTGTCAGTTGTGCAGTCTCTTTAATTCAGCATGTACTTAGGGGAGGGGGAAAAAAGCCCCAAACCCTCAAATCTCACAACTTTAAATGAACTGAGTGCAAGAATGTTTTCCATAGTATTTCAAAAATCAAAACAAACATATATTTTTAAAAATGTTTGTATTAACATGATTAAACACGTGACAGGTTTTAAAAACATTATATTGGTATGCTTAGGTATGTGGGAGAAATAGAGGAGAGGAAAAGATACCATACCTGTAGTCTTGTGCACACTGGTAGATTTAGTATCTTGTTATCCCTGGGACTGTGTTTGAGTGGACCTAGCGTGAACTGTCCCTTTAGTCTTGTGTTGCCATCTTCCTTTATTCAGTCTGAGTCCTGATGAAATTGTAAAGAGGAGGGCGGCAGCAGGTTACTGTTAAAGAGACTGGCATCCTTTTGGAGGATAGGTGAGGTGAGAAGCATATTGAAACAAGTATGGGTGGAGTAATTGGGGCAGTATGTAGTAAGGAGCTTCAAAAGCCAACAGATGAGAAGGCACCATGTCTAACAAGGGGACTGGACGGGAGCTCTAGTGCTTTCGCTTGATGAAGATGACTTACAGGCTTAAATAATATCACACTGCTAACTTGCGTCTCCATCTGACCTTTGGTTTCTTTTTTTTTTTAATTATTTTTCCCCCTTTCACCATCTTCTGTTGCCTTCAGACGTGGATAGTACAAACATACATCACGTCTTTAATGTGAATTATGTGAATGAACTAGCTGCTATGAAAACCTTAGGGTTTGTTTACATTCATGATGATGTTGCATATTAAGAGAATTGTATCAGGATGTTTGCCTGTTTAGCAAAATCTTGCACAGTTGTTTTGTCCTTTCACTCCACCAGAAATACATGTATTCCTGCAAACTGGAGAAGTCTCTTTAAAGCACCTCCCCGTTTTTCAGCAAATGAATGTTCATTTCTATGGAAACAGAACTGGCAGCCAATCTCAAAGCTGCAAAAGCACTTGTTTCTGCTGCCTGAGATTTGTAAATACTGTTTTCTCTTAAGAGAATTTAAACAGACTCCTATATTGGGTGGTAGTGTAAATTTTGAGACAGGGAATTAAGAGAAAAGTAGGGAAAATAATAGTAATATTGAGCTCTCTACTTTGCCTCATTCAGCAGACAGAATGATTTGAGCCGAAGAGAAATTGCACATCTCTACTCAACCCATGTAATTTTCCTATTTTAATGGTATGCCTCATAGCGTTAGCTTTACAAACATAGATTGTGACAAGTGGGGTACAATGATGTTAGTATCACGGTTGTGGGGGAGCTATGTTACAGCTCAGCTCAACATATGTTGTGGTATAGGTTCTTAAAAAAAGGGGGGGGGAGGCAAATAAATATCCATAGTACAAGTGTGTATCTGTGTTTCCACATTACGCTCTTGTTTTTATTTCCCTTTGTTGTTTTCCTTTTTGAAAGATAGTTACTGTGGAGACGACGATGGCGTGCTCTGACAGAGCTCACCAGTGTGGCACAGGGTGGATGTATATAGTTCGGGAAAGGCAGAAGCTGGTGGTAACAGCCATGACGATTGTACAGGGGTTTGAGCTACCTGTGTTTCGTTTGCTCGCTCGATGCGAATGGTCAGGACGTAGCCACGGTGTTTTACGTTTCAGCTGTTGTTCTCGCTGGTTTATAATTTTAAATAGGAAAACTTCCTGACCAGCGGAGCTCAGCGGTCGGTTTAAGCCCAGTGGGAAGCAAAGCGCCTCGGCACGGCTGATGCTTCTGCTGGTTTTAAGGAACTTGCATGAGGTTTTGAGTTATTACCGGGGGGCCCTGCGCCCGGGCTCCTGCAGGCGGCCTCTGCGCCCCTTGTTCAGCTTCTCCTTAGGCAAGGCAAAGTAAACTGGAACTCCTTTTTTTTTTTCTCTTTTCTAACCACTGTATTGGATTGCACTCTTCCTACCTTCCGTGTGTCACTTCCAGCCTTGATCTGGGCAGAAGCTGTGAACAGAGGGCCAGGTTTTGGGTAGGTTTTCGCTGCAGTTTCCGTGCCCCTGCGAACCGCAGCCCAGCACCAGCTGCCCGTCGGCTCCAGGCAGCGCTTTCTCTGGAGCGCTCCCCCGGGGCCGGGCCGGGCCGGGC
>JAVJGI010000050.1:96241814-96314652 GCA_035590275.1 Ibycter americanus
CACAAGTCTCCTGTGTGGCAGGTTGACATCTTATCCTGATGCAGTTAGCACGGCCGGCGGCGGCCCGGGGCAGGCGGCGCGGCAGCCCCGGCCCCGCTGTGCCTCCCCGGCCCCGACCTCCATCATTTACCGGGCCGGCAGTTTCCGCTCGGCATTTTCCTGGGAGCCTGCTGTTTGCCCCCCTTGGCTCGGCGTTGCTTGCGTTAGCCGGCTCTGTAAGATAAGACGGAATTTACTACAACGCTCTGTAAACAAGCGTGTATTCATCTGCGCTGTTCTATGGAGAAATTCATAGTAATTCGGTGTAGCCGCAAAAGAAGTGCCTCGCTTCTGGGGCTGGGAATATATATTTAATCAAGACACGGGATATTACCACGTTTCCTCTCCTGCACGATGTATTGTTATACAAACCAATGGAAAGTAGGTCAGTAAAGCAGCACGGGCTATGTTGTGGTCTTTTGATTAAAAACCGGACATTTTATTGTTATCACCTCTTGGTTTTGCATGACAGCCAGGTTCTTTGAGCTTAACGACTTGGTGACTTTCTATATATGCATTATTAGTTTCAGAGGAACTTGAGAAGTGTTCATTTGACTTGCAGCAAGTTTAGGAATGTAGTAGGAGAGCCGTGCTTTTGCAAATGATTATATATATTTTTTTAAATAACATCAGGGAAGATGGTCTTACAAAGATCATATACTTTAGATTAAGGTGCATATTTTATCTGAATTTGCAAAAACATCAGTAGTAAGAGTCCTGAGAGAGACCCTTCCATAAGGCATCCTGAAATGTGTGTTTTTCCCTTCGTACTTTGATATGTTGGAGACCGAAAGAGGTAATTGGTGTGACTAGAGCAGTGAAATTAAGGCTGGACTGCATAGTTTAAAAATGTTAGGGCAGTTCTCTGATGTTTGTATTTTTGTCTTCTGCAAGATGCAAGGGAAGTCATGGTCTTTGTAGAACTGAACATACAGTAAACTCTGTCTTGTAGAGGTTTTTTTTCTAGGAATGTTTTCCTTTGCCTTTGTTTCCTTCCTGTGAAGCAGCTCTGTTTTCCATGGTGTAAACATGGGTTGCGGTAACTTGCAGATCAAGGATCCAAGTTGTAGCATGTTAAGAAATAACTGTATTCCCTAGGCAAAGCCATAGGATTTTTGTGGTTCTGTAATGGTCGAGGTTTATGAAGTGAGGGTGGCTGTGGAACTCTCTTCTGTATAATTTAATTCGTCATTAACAAAGGCACTAAGAACAAAGTACTGTTCAGGCAGTCAGCTGACATTCTGTGTAGGAGCTTTGAGCAATAATGCCAGATACAATTAACAGTGTGTAGGATGATTATGTAGCTGTTGGTCTCTCTTAAAACTACTGCTTACCACATTTACAAGGAATTCAGTCTTCTGACGTGTTACGAAACTGCTAGGGAAAACAAAACCTTAGTTACTATTAAGAAAACTTTTTGATCTTTCTTCTGAATTTAATGTAGTTTTGCCATGGTCTTTTGTTTTGCAAATATCATGTGCATCTTCCTAGTGTATGCAGCCTCGAAGAAACAGTACGTTTTAAGGTTAGTGATTCTGCAGCCTTTGAGAAATGTCATTTGACAAAATGTCACTTCATTGTGGCCAGTATGTATGTTTATTATTTGTGAGACTGAGCTGATTTTCTGGAAGGTGTTGTGAACAGGTTCAGGTGAACAGATACTTCAGAGAACAGATTTTTTAAATTTTATTTATTTTATTTGGTTTGCTCACTTAATCAGCCTAGATACATTACTAAATTGCAGAGTGTATTTGGAAATGCTGTATAGAGGTGGTAATTTCAACATCTTGAATGCAAGACGCTGGCTTATTGTATTTTTTTGTAATTTTCTTCAGTTTTCTTGAGCACAAGCAGAAATGTAAATAAAATGTGCTGCTTAACAGTTGAATCTTAATCTGGTTTCCCAAGTAAAGATTAAAGGGAAAAGCCAGATTTTCTGCTTGCCCCCACGTTAACTGTCTGAAGCTCTCCAATCTTGTGTTGGAAGAATGTTGGGGGGGCAGGGGGGAAGAATAGTACTGTGCTTGTGGACCAGCAAACAATTGGACTGTTACTTCTACTGTACTGAATGTGTGCCAGTGGGAAAGCATGCACGATCTCACTCTTAAAGGCATTTCACATACTTGTGTGAATGTAGGTCTGTGTTTGACCCTGCAAGTTGTGTTCTGAGGCTGCTGAGGAAAACCAGTCAGGAACTGTTCCTGGCTCTGGATTTCTTGTTCCTTGGAGCGGATAATGCATTTCTGCCCTTATCCTTTGATAACCAGATTAGGGTGTTTAGGAGGTTGCTAACAGAGTTGCAGTGTGGTGCATCACGTTGTGTGTTCTGTTCAGGGTTTGTAATTCAGTGGCTTCCATCAGGGCTTTCTTACCTTGTTTTTGGTCTGTGCCATCTTATTACATAGGTAAGGGACTGTCTTGCTCCCAGTTGAACAAGGTAATTAGAATAAGGACAAAATTACCTACCTAAAACTATGAGGGGCCATGAAGGGAAGATTAGACATAGGTTTTCTTAAGATGTACTAAACATATTGCAGTACCAGACATAAGGTATTTGAGGGCTATCTAAAAGCATATAATCAGCTTTGTACGAGGACATATTTGGTGCACACATTTGTTGCACTAGTATATACTGAGTATGCTGTTTTGAATCACACAATGAATGAGATAAATCTACTTCTTTATTTATTAGTGGATTTTTATTTAAATGGCATCCAATGTAAAGATGTTTCATGACTTTAAATACTTGTCAGATTTCAGATGATAAAGCACATGTGACTGGTTTATGAATAGGAATTATCTCTCTGTCTTACTACATATGCATAACAAATTACGGGTTTTGTCTTCTTTTGAAATACTTCATTAATGTATGCATGGTCCTAGAGTACAAGAACAATTATCTTCCATTCCCTGATGTTTTTCTGAGGGAAGGCTGTCTTCCTAAGTCTTTAATCTGATTAGTAGTTTCTGTAAGGTGTGGGTGCTGTACAGCTTTAATATTTTGCTTTTGGCTGAAAAAAAGATTGGACATATTAAAGCTACAGAGGCTGTAGTGATGTTTGAGACATTAGCTTGATTTAAAATGTATATGTAATTGTAGTGCGTATGCGTTCCCGATGTGTATTTCTCATTTTCCTTTCCTCTGGTAGGATGGAGGAGGCTTTCTAAACCCAGAGTCCTGTGAATGATGGTAGTAAAGCAATTACGACACTGGCCTAGAAATTGGGCAGAATGTAACTGTGGTGCTTTGTACCGTTCAGAGCTGTTTCCTGGGTGGAAAGAAAAAAAGATAGTTGCGGAAGTTTTTTCTGGGGAACAGAAATGCATCACTTGTTCCCTGTTCTGTTCTTCTTTGGGCCTGGTGTTTGTTTTTTTGACATGCTGACTGTGCCTGGACTGGCTCCTGTGCCTGTAATTGCTCTGCAACCTTCCTCTTCTGTTATTAAGCAGTTAGTGGGCACATTGGTTTGGGAAATGGCTTTACTCACTTGTGCCTGAGAGAGGAAGGACAGATACCATGAGTTGGAATTCGATTGCTGTTCTGAACCAAACCAGCGCAAAGCTTCTTTTCACAGTAAGGTCATATGCTACTGCCAGTGATTAACATAGATCCTGAGTAGTGTTTTGTCTATAAAGTGCACGTACCGTTGCTAATAGCAGTAAAAGAACAGAAGGACAGTGAAACAACTGAGTGGGAGAGGGAGGGAATGTGTAAAGAAGCCAAGGGCTATATGAAAAGACACAGTTTCTACTCAGGGAGTGGATGAATACAGCAAGGTTCAACACTGATGTGGATAAAAACAATTCAAGGAAGAAGTATGCAACTCGGAGCATTTCTTACTTAAAAAACAAAGGTGCAAATATGTAACAAACACAGTTATTTTTCTCAAAGCCAGCATAGATTGTAGAGTGATAACTGCGCTTGGATTTTTTTAATGTTCTAGAATAATAACTACAAGTAAGTTTTGTTGTCTTGTTTCTAAATGACATTTTTGATTTGTCAACAAATTTTTGGTGTTCAATTCTGAGGAACTTGTGTGCGGGGGTGGTGGTGGCTGTTTTCATTAAATATGAAACACCAGTCCATTAAAAGATTTCCAGATATGCTTAATCTGGCATCCAAAAGTGTTCGTTGCTTTTGGAGTCTGTTTCTGTTTGTTTTTAAGAATAAGTTTACATTAAAAAAAAAACCAAAACCAAAACACCTTTGGTGTTTCAGTTGATATCCGTATTTATTTTGAAACATCTTTGATTATTCGAGTCTATTGCTAATATTAGGGGTTGTTCGTTGTTTGTTTGTTTGTGTTTTAAAAAGGTGTGTTTTTAAATAAACATTAGAATTGCCAACAGCCCAAGGAGAAATTTAAGGTCTAGCAAGGATTTTATTTGACAGATGTTGCAAGGCTCTTTCACATGACTAATTGGATATTTGCCTTGCAGGGTTAATTTTCATCTGTGTTATCTATTAAATATGAGTAGATTTTCCTTACTGTTACATGTTATTGTTAATAAAGTCTTTCTGTAGTAAATACTGATGAGCAAGTAAGCTATAATTGGATCATTTCAGGTGTCTGAAATGCCTTCAGAGGTGAAGAGTATGCTGTAGTATTCGTCTGAATCAGAAATTCCACTCTGTATATTGTACTTACAAAAGCGCCTTAGTTTTAAAGAATTGTGTTTGGGTTTTGTACGTTGTTTCTTTTCCCAACTCCCTCATCAGAATAGCGACAGCAGGGAAGAGCAGTGCTTAACTTGAGAGGGCTGTTTGAAAACCAATTATGCCTGTAGATTCTTACAAGAAGTAACTGTAGTTTAAAATTCAAAGGAGCTTCACAGCTATATAAAGTATAAGCAACAAGATTTTCATGGTTAGTGGTTTAAAATTTCTCTGGTACAGCTTTTCATGTATTTAATTGATGTGAAAGTTCTTCTCTTCCACTGAGAAACGCTTAAAAGCCCTCAAAATAATGGGTAGTTGGAGCCTCAGAAAAGGTGAGGAGAAGGGATGAAGAACAAAGCTCTTAACCTGCAGAAGAAACTTACTCTCTTCAAATAAGATACTTTTGCTTTCATCAAAGGTCAAGAGCTCCATGACATTCCATGGTCACCTAAACAATTAACATAAGTAGATTTATATTTGTAAAAATACTCTTATCATTGTGGATTGTTTTGTGTGTTGACATGATAAAAGTTCAATCAACATACACAGTATGAGGCTTGCCATTGAACTTAAAGGTCAAAAACATTTTGGTGTAGATTATTTTTGTGTAAAAACTGCGGTGTTGAGCTGATTTCTGCGAACTCTTCAGAAACAGTGAGGGGAAGCAGTCAGTATGTATTATTCTGGGATTGCATGATGTTTTCACAAAGAAGAGAACTATATACCAGACACTTCAGAACTTCTAGATCTGAGGATTTTTAGCTTCCTGTAAGAAGTCCAGTTTGAGGAGACTCTGTCTTCTTAAAACCACAGGTTTTGTCACCTGCAGTGAATTTGCAGCATTGAGAATAAAAATAATTTGCTGTAATTTCTTAGCCTCCGCTTCTGAATATGTGAGGTAGAGAACAGGTTGGTCAGTAAGCTCAAAGACCATTAACCACCCCATTTATTCTGTGCTGTGGTGTATATGTTTTCATATTCAGAGATTAATATTATTTTCTAATTCCTGAACTACAGGGATTTAAAGTAAACTTAGAAAAATAAATCTCTCTACATCTTACTGGCTGTGTGTTTGTGTTACACCTTCTGCTTCTAGAACCTGTGTTTTGTTTGTGAATTTGCCTTGCCATTTTACATCTTCAATGTACAAATTGAGTTTAACACACAGAAGTTGGCCACACTAAAAAATAATGTTTGCTACTAGAATAATTTCTCTGATGATAGAAATAAACTTGTTGCTGTCAGCCTCTGATAGTAAATCACAGTTTAAGCTCACTGTTTATAAACCTTCTTGATACTATATGATATATATCACATGGCACTTTTCTATCACGTACACGTGTTAAAGGTGAATGAGCGTGGTCCTTACATCTGCTTCTCTTGCCTTTGCTGTGATGCAAGTGGTAATTTGAAAAATCAAATCATTAAATTCTTTTAAGTGTTTCTGTGTGAGTTAAGTGTTGCAAATGCCACAAATGGTTTCTTCCTCAATGAATATGAGTTGTTTGACTTAGCGACAGACATTGATAATGCTAGTGATTTAACCTATAATGTGTTTAGATTGTCAGAAATGGCTAGTCTTCAGTTTCTTCTGCAAAGTATGTCCGTGTCCTTTCTACGCTTTCTTCCTTTCCCCTGCCCAAAAGGCACATTACTTGTTAACATTTCAGTGCTGGGCATAGTGCAGTGTGGCCTAAAGCAGCAACACAGTACAATTGTTGAAGAAAAATACTTTTTAAAAATCTTGCTGTTTGATCTTGCATCCTATTTTAGCTGTTGTCTTGTGATGAAATCTGGAGACCCTGGCTGTCTTCTCTTCCCCCTTTACTGATAAAATTGTGTTTTGGTTGCTAATATGTTATGGACTATTAGACGTTGATTCAGAAGGCTGTTGAACATGCCTGAGGAGAGCTGTAAATAAAGTGAAATTGATGATTTCTAAAGTACAGTAATATTGACTGCATCTCCAGTTTTCACTAAGTTGCTCTGAGTAGCATTTGGGAAATGTATAACAAAGGGAAGTCAGATTGCAATAATATAAAACTGATTAAAGGAATTATTTATTTATTAACAAATTTAACTGGACTGTGGAAATAATTTTACAGATGCCAAAAAGGTAAAAAATATAGCAAGATTTGCAGAAACTGTCTTCAACTTTAATAGGTAAGAAATGAGAAAATAAGTTAGGTTTAAGGGATATACTCCAGAACCAGAAATTGGGATGAAGCTTTGCTTGGGAGCAAAATTAACTCAGTTTCCTATCTTATTCTTCTTTGTTGCAGCTTGCTTTGGAACCTGTATTTAAATGTTGTCATTCAGTCAGACAATAGTAAAGTGAACTGTAAGAGTAGCTTTTTGTTGGGGTCAGGAAAATACTGCTGGAGTATGTTATATTTTTTCTGAATTAAATCTTTTCAGAACATACTCCTTCATGAAACTATTGAGGGAAATGGATAAAATTATTAGTATCATTAGAATAGACCTGTAAGAAATGTGGATAATTATTGTGGCAAGTGCCATTGCCACCCCTAAATATTTCTTTTCTAAAAGTCCCTATTGGGTCTAGCCTCTTCTTTCCAGTTTTCCCTTCTTTTTTGCTCTATCCATTTAGATGCATGTTTAAAGAAAACCCCACAAAACACAAACCAGAACACGAAAAAAGCACATCTGGTGTGAGCCTCTTTCAGTGTGTTGTAGCTGATTGATGGAGTGTAGGAGAGCTGTACTCTGCTTTGCTTGTTGAAAAGTTAGGGGAACTTCCTTGGAATTTGAGATGGGATCAACAGCATAAATTTAACTGATAAATATTTGCCTCATTCCTGTTATTGGCCACTGCTCACTATGCTTGCTGCCTTTTTTTATTACCAATAGTCCACTGGAACTGCCTGAAAAACTGTCATGGGAAGGAATATGTTTGGCTTCGCAATCACCTTTAGTACATTGGGGTTTTTTTGAATGAAGTTGTATTACGTAACTACTTTTGTCATTGGTATTTTTTAAAAAACACCCACGCCACCCCACACCCCCCTCACGGTTACAGAGGAAAAAGGAGCCTCTTTTGGTAAAGAGTTAGAGATTTTGCTCATGATCATCAGAGTATGTTGCAGAGAACACGAGAACAGTTTGCCAGCACTGAATCATAGGTACGGTTGCCTCCTTCAGGAATGCAAAGAGAAACAGAAGTAAAGTTAAATCTGTCAGTAAGTGGCTTCCTGTTGACTTCTGTCACTACAGTCTGTTGTCTTCTGAAGAAGCATGCTCCATCGTTGTGGGAAGCAAGTTTTTGTTTTTGAGTAAGAATTTGTGTCCTAATGGTTCCAGATCCCTCTACTTGCTGTGGCACAGGGAGAATGCCCAGAAATTACGCCTTTACAAAGGATCTAAAGCGTCCTAGGTGTGATTCCACTGCTCGGACATAGGCGTCTAGTGCCGCTTGAGGTGCACGTGCAGTATCCACACTAGCCACACGGAGCAAACAAGTGTGACATGAGACCCGCAAGAGATCAGTGCCCTTCTGGAATGTCAGCTGGCGGCCAGACAGGATACCCAGGACTGTGTAAACTGGTTTTAGATGGCTGTGCTTAGGCAAATGAATCCTGTCCTTTTGTGTCAGGACAAACAGATTCGGGCTGTATGGAATGCCTGATGTGTAAGGGATAAAGTGCTCACTAAATGATGTGGAGCATTGGCTTGAAGTATGGATTAGGAGGATCAACTAACCTGATGCATCTGTAGTGCTTGCGGCTTCATTTTCATGCTTGACAGAAATTGTTGTAGGCTGTACCAGTTCATCTGGAATTGAGCTAATAATCCCATCCCAGATGTTCCAAGCAATTGATGCAGTCTGTGTTTGTAAATCACTGAAGGGAGAGTGGCAGTCCGTGACTTGGTAGGCGCAGGATGTGGCAATGACTTGGAAGAAGTAAGGAGTTCATCTGCTTGTCATTGTTTTGCTTGGGCGTGATTTTGCAATTGTGTTGTTATAAAGAGTTTGTGGTGTGAAAGAGGAACTGTTAGCGGTAGTTCAGAACATTTAGTATCTCTTAGCAATACTTGAAAAGAAAATGGATATAGGAAAGGCACATTTTAAACTAAAGTCAAAGTTTTAAAAGTAATTTTATTAAAGATACTATGTTCTCTGTTTTGATTATTGTCAACTTACTGTAAACTACTGCAGGTTGGTATTAACAATCTTAGTAGATATGTAAGATGTCGATACTGATAGATTATTGAGATTTGCCTTTGTGGCTAGCTTTAGTTCAGTGTTACTGCAGGGGATCCAGGTTTTTCTTCGTCTGTGGTGTTACTTGGACATCTGCTTTAAGATCAGTTAACTTCTGATGGGCTGCTTCTGAGTAGTATACAGATCTGTTTCTGCAACTGTGTAGATGATGCTTTATCTTTATTCTGTTACTGCCTGTGACTTCCAAAATGTTAGATATTAATTGTCGCATTAATTCTATGAATCTTAAGACCAGTTAAGGTAAAGGCTTGAGTTGCAGTAACAATAAATGTTTTAATTTAATTTTCTTGAAAAATAAAATATTATTCTCTCTAGATATGAAAAGTTTTAGATTCTCCTTTGTCTCTGGATACATGTGTAATTACTCTTATTACTGTATAGCAAAATTATAGTAAATAGGTTGTTTAAAAGTTTTTAGCGTTGGGAGTACCGGAATGTTCTTTGACTATCAAGTTTGATTGTAAATGCTTATCCTTTGATTTCTCTGAATACATTAAAAAACAGATACTACATATTTATAATCTGATCCTCAAGAGTAATGCTACAAGGCACAAAGATATCACATACAGGTTGCAGTTTGTTTCTTAAGAATTTTAGTATTTAAGCCTTTGCGATGGTTCAAAGTTTTGGTCTGTGTTTCTCCTTGGTCAGGTTTGTCTGGATTTAATCTTAAGAGTAACTTTGGTAAACCCCAAGTTTTGAAAGTGTGGTAAACTCTAGGGTCTGATGTGTCGTGCAGGTTGGTTTGGTGGGTTTTTACAAACATTCCTGTGAAATGTTTTGTAGAAATGCACAGCAGTTCATTGATACGGATTCACTTGCTTCGTAGTACCAGTGGAGCATTCCTCTGTAGTACAGATCTCTTTTCTATGTTAGAAAACTTCTAATGCTTGGAAGTTGAATCTTGTGTTTCTAGCTTTCTGAATGTAAGAACAACTTTTTATTTTAATCCCCACCCCACCCCCGCTTTGAAGTTTTTCTCTTCCAGGTGGACTTGTACCAGAGTGAGAACACTTGCCTTCTTGTCAGGTTTCTTTGGGAACTTTTGGCAATACCAGATTTCCAAGCTCTTCTATGTGGGGTGTGCTTACCTCCAAAACTCTTCTTACTCGTGATTTAAACTGAAAATACTTAGTCCAAGAACAGTCTTGTGAGATTTAACTGAGGTTCAGTGTCTTTCATTAATTGTGTTTTTTCATTTAAGATGTTCTGTACATTGCTAGTGATTTTTACAGCCATTTGTTCTTGGGTTTAATAGCTTAGAACTTTGTTGTAAAATGCTATTTTGGATGATGCATTCTCAGCTCTCAGGTGTATCAAATTAAAATTTGGTAGGCTGAAAGTATTTGGCCTTTAAAATCATCTGCAATTAAAATTATCTGGCCATTCTAGGATGAAAAAGCATCTGCATCCTTCAGATTTGTTTTGAAGTATCAATTATTTTTAGACTTATGACTTCTGTTGTAGAAATTAATTTTGTTTGCAGACTGGGTGAATCTAACATTACAGTCAGTTTGATACTGACAGTACAGTCATCATCACCCTTTGCATTTTGGTCGTCAGAAGCTCCAGCCCGGTCCATTGGCTAACCAAAGGCACATAGTAAACAAGTTTGGCTCAGCTGGCTTGAGCAGAACTGCACCTTGATTATACCCTGTGGAGTAACTGTTATACCTTGAGCTGAGGTTCTGTATGCGGAAGTATATGGAAATGCTTTTATGGGAGCTACAAACAAGTGTACCATTGCACATGAATGAGAGCACATGAAAAGCATGTCATACTGGAAGCAAATACAATGGCTTTTGTTTCATTAACTGCTATAAATGCAGACTTCAGGTTTCAGATCTTCACAAATACTATTAACTATCTTTCTGAGAGTGGAGTGTCCCTGGAGATCGCTTGGGGTTACGTTGTTGTTAAAGCCTAGGGAAATAAAAGTGTATAGGCCCAAAAGGGTGGGGGAAATCCCTGGTGTTTCTGTAAAGGACAGTACAAAATTTTCCTCTTCAGGTTTATTTAAAAACAGACAAGTGTACAACTGAAGAAAAGAAACTCAGCTGCATTATCACTTTAGCCTTAATAGGATTAAAACAGATCCTTTTCACCCATTAGTTGTATATGTTTATGGTACTGTGCGATAATTTTGGAACACTTCTAGTGACTGTACTTTAATTTTTAATTAGTTTTAACGTAAATCATGAGAAGTCCAGTTAAGAACATCCATGTATCAGTGGTTAAGATCAGTTCTGTGTCTCTCAAAAACACAGTGCATTTTAATATTTTTTTTTTAAAGCTAGTTTTTATGAGGACTAAGAAACTGTACAAAACTATTTTGTAGTGTGGGTTTTTAATCCAGTGTTAACAATGTTTTAAATGTATGGAGAAAAAATATTTTTTAAGTAGGCAAAGTAATTTGACAGTATTACGAAGACCACTGTTTAATATATTGTCCTGTAATTTACACAGCATGTCAGTAGCTAGGAATGTTTGCATTTGCATTTTTTCTGAAATTCTGTTTGTGCATTTTGGGGTTACGCAGCAACTTCTACAATTCTCCATCTTCAGTACTCCTGCATAACAAATAACTTGGTAACAATAAAATTAATTTATGTGAACCTTTGGTTTGCAAAGTGCACTGTTTGGGTTTGTTTAGGTTTTCCTTGATCAGGAGGTTTTACATAAATGAGCAAAAGCTCACTTACTATTTTTAAGATTGTACTGCAAATAACTTTTATTTTTTTTTCAAAGGCTTCTTGTGTAATATTTGCATATCAATGCTGCATTGTAGTGCTGTTGGATAGTAACATGAAGGTCTAGCCTGTTTCGTTAATCAAATTTAAAAATGCAGCAACAAAACCATTTTTATTTGAAAAGCATGTTTTCACTCTTGATCTGTTTTTATGGTAGCATATTCATGTGTTAGTATTGATCTGTTAATGCTGTTAAAAAATCTACAAGATATTTCTTCATGCTGTTTTAAAATTGTCTCTAAAGTTGCAGGTATCCTAGGTATTCAGTGTTACTATTTACACTTCTATTGTAGTGTTTCGTTCATTACACTTAATCTGGCATTTGGATTAGTGGTTTTTCCCTGTTGAAAAACCTTAATGTCTGGTTCTATTTAAGATACTAGAGAGTAAAAGCATCGCGAATCAAAATGTATTCTGCCTCAGCCCCTGTGCTGAGCGGGTGTGCTGTTCCCATGGCAACGCACAGGCTAGTGGGGGGGGGAAGCTGATGCCAGCCCCCCCATTCTGAGAGTTTACATATCCAGACATGATTATTCTTAGCAAGATTCTCTTAAAAACCAGTTTTTGTAGGAGAAAAGGAAATTACGTTAGTGAAAATTGTCAGTATACGTCCAAATGTTTCTTGTACTGGTTTGTTTCTTCTTTAATCATGAAGATTTGTTAGTGTAATGCACAGCTTTTAGCAAATGCTGGGAAAATTTACTAACTATAGCAACAGTGATCTCGGACATGTTAGATGCAGGGTGTTCTCTCATGTTTGATAGTGCTGCAAATGCTGCTGGACAAAACCTTGCTTTATCCTTTTAGTGAAAGGTGCCTTCCTTTGGGAGGCTGTGTTACTAAATATAGCTGACATTTCACTGGGAGCAAGTTCTGAATAAGCAAAAGGTAAATAGCTACCATTGCAGAGATGATAAAGCTTTGCAATTAATTTTAATTTTTTTTAGAAATGGCAGGTTTTAGAGCAGATAATATGCTAAATTGGTCTTTCATTACTGTCATGCAGCTGTGTCTCAGCCTCGCCCATTTTATTTATTACAGAAACCATAGGGTGATACGTTTTCCATGCTCAAGCTTATAGATAAATCAGTCTTCCCTGAGTGGGTTGAGAAACCTACGTTGTACTGTTGGACTTTGTTGGGGTTTTGGTTTTTTTTGAAGGCTAAATATTTTGTATTGAGACTGTTTTATTTAGTCACTAGAGATGAATTTCTTTCCTGATTAAAAATACACAAACCTGAAATTATAGGAAAGGGGAGTGCAAACCCCAGACTATTGTCTGCCTGTCTAATTTTTTTAATGAAGGATTGGAATAGTGGCAAATGCTCTGTGTGGGAATGAATTTATTTGCATGGAGAATTTTCACCTTTTCCTCTGGCGGTGGCTCCCAGAAGATGATGTCACCTTGCAGCTCATTGGTTGTGCGGCACCTAGTGCGGGGAAGGCAGAGAAAGATGCCGGCACAAATCTCAGTGGTGGATCTAGGGTGTTTGCGAGCAGGTTTTGATAGAATCTTTGATTAGTATTGAGAATTTACTGCATGTGGCCATGTGAGGTGCTGGGTCCGTCCTAGGGTGAGGGGATTGAAGAGGTATCAGAGGAATGAGGCGGCTGATCTGCAAGAGGATCTGTGATTGTAAGTTGAAAAATCTGGGTGGAAGGAAAGAGATAGGGAGTGCTGGTTAGACACATTGTGGGAGGATGTGTAGCAGAAAATGCATGCATGAGTAAAAGAAGAAAAGGGAGAAGCGTTTGCCTTTGGTAGATTGGAATGATAAAAATTATATTAAGGGTTTTCCTTTTTCCTTTAGGGAAAATATTCAGAAATTGGCAAAAATATTCAATCTATGCATGGATATTTTCCTTTTGTGGGAATGAATGTGTAGGATTCATTTTTATGCTAGGTTTACAGTGGTTAATTATGAAAGCAAAATAATATTTTATAAGAACATAAGATGTAGAAAATGCTGTTTATTTCTCATTGTCATTTTATTCCTAGGTCAGAGACAGGGCAAAGTGATAAATATTTGTTTTTATTTATGAATTTTGTGAATTTCTGTGAAATGTGAAGCAAAACAGTTGATTAGAAAATAAATACACATCCATTTTGATAGTTGCATTTTTATTTAATGTTTCATTTTCTAGACAAAAGCTTTGATGATGAAGAGTCAGTGGATGGAAATAGGCCATCATCAGCTGCTTCAGCCTTCAAGGTTCCGGCACCTAAAAAGCCAGGAAATCCTTCAAACAGTGCAAGAAAGCCAGGATCAGCTGGTGGGCCTAAGGTTGGAGGTAATGTAAAGCTATTCAGATTCTTATCGGTCTTCCCAGAAACCTTGCCAGAGCAGGCACAAAACAGAGAACTTTGGAAGGTGATGTTTAATTCATGACTGCAGTATTTTTGCAGAGCTGAGAACAGTAAGGGACCCTGTTTTACGTAATTATTCATATGTAAAGGTATATGCACATGTCTGGTTTTGTGAATGTAAATTTAGCTTTTAAAGGCCTCTCACGTTATAAATGAAATTAACATCTGGAGATAGCAGTTGTGTGGTGAAATGAATATATGGGTGTCTGTGATACAGAGTCCACACCTCACTGCATATGTAAGTACAATGTGAGATTCTGTAGTAGGTCTGTGTAGATGAAATTTTTACTGTAGGTCTGCACTGGCTAGAAGGGACTAGCCATCAACCATATATCTCAACAGAAGTGTGTATTACACCTGAGTGACTTATAATTTCTTAAACTGCCAGAGTATTGTGAAATTGGTTGTGAAAGATAAAAATGGGGGGCCAAAACCAGGGTTTTTTTGCTTGGTAGACTTCAAAGCAGTATAATGATGATGCTTACTAATTCTAGTCTTTGAACATGGAAATCTGCATATTGTTTTTTAGGGCGGGGGTAGTCTAACAAAAGCAAGTGTTTACTGCTAAAGAAGTGACAGCTTTTTTGAGGGTTCATGTATGCATTCAGAAAAATACATAATTAAGTGAAAATATACCATGCTTCAGATATGGCTTTTTTATGAAGAAGTGATTCTTTCAGGAAGGAATTTTTGTAGGAGTAAGTAATTTCTTCATGTTCCTATTCATCTAACATTCCCTTATGCAAACTACAAAGCAAAGATAAAATTTGGAAGAAGATGCACATGCCAAACAAGCTGCCTAAGTATTTTTGTGTTACTAAGATATAGCCAATGTTTTGACAGTTTTTTGTTTTTCTAATATGATCTTCACAATTCCTAATAAATTGAAAAGATTTGCATAGGGTGGGATCAACACTGCCATAGTATAACTCAAAATTGATAGCAGTATGAATCAGAAAGTACCATCTAAAAGACTTCCTAAAGGAAGTTATCTCTTGAAATTGACTCTTAGTATTTATTATTATGATTATTACTACACAAATAGGTAATAATAATATCATCTCCTTAAATCTGAAGCATGGCCACCTTTGCATGCAAGACTAAGATACATAGTACCAGAACTGAATGCTCAGGATTCCTGTTTCTTTCAGTATGTGCTTCTTTTAATAATATTTTATTAAATAAATTATTTTTAAAATGTAAAATTATTACTACATGTAGACTTTCACTTTACATGCTCTTCAGTAAAAACATGGAGATGGGAGATCAGGGGAAGGGAAATCAGAACAGAATAACCACTCGGCTGATCTGTCTAAAAATTCAGTAGTAAAAGAGATTAAAACCCCCAAAAATTATTAAATTGGTTTTCCTTCTTTTCCTATATTGCCAAACTTCAAAAAATGAAAATGAAAAAGTACATGGAATAAGGACAAAACCTAAGCATGCCAAAATTGGAGCACTTCTGTCATTCCTTATTCTGTACTGTCTCCTTTCAACTCTGGAAAATAGTGAATGTTCACATGTGCATGTTTCCCCTCCTTTTTTTATTGTCAGAATTTTGAAAATTTAGCATTAAATGTTTGGCTGGCCTTTATAATGTTGATTAAATTGTTCTTTGAATGCTTGTCTGTATGTGCATCTGTGGCGTGGTTGTGCAGTCTGATCAGGTGCTTGACCATGGAGAATTTTTGCCTTAATATTTTGTAGGAAAGATGTTATGCCTTGTATTCTTCACCACATGGCTAGAAGGTGGAAATTTGTCTTCCAGTCTTCAATTGTTCTCAGCGACCTCTACTTTTTTCTCTTGCTGTCTGCCAGGGAGAAACTTTCACATGTCTATTAATCTGCTTGTGCACAGATTTCTTCCATTACGTATAATGATATGCTTTCTAGTTCAATTCTTCTTCGGTGTGTTTTTCCCTTCAAGTTTTCCTTGAGTTGGACCTCAGTCTTTTCTTTTTAGCATTTTCCATATGTCATCATTGATCAGCAAGGCTATTATTGCTGTTTGCATTTTAGTGGCTAGTATTTGTCTTAATTTTACTCCTGCTGCTCATTATTTGTATCTTTCAATGGTTTTTTCCATCTCCATACTTTTTTTTAAGGTTACCAGTGTTTAAACTAGTTCTGTCTAGTAACAAGCTTCCTAGCAGATAAAAATGTTAAATATCTGCACTGAGAGCCTTACCCTTCTGATAATATTTACAAATCCTGCATCTCTTAGCCTAATAAAGAACATCAGTGTAGATGCGAAAAGTATTTCTTAAACAAGTCAATTAAGTCATAGTCTCTTCCAGAAGTGAGGAGTTTCCCATACTAGGGTTGACAAGAGGTCTGTGTAGTCCACTATCCCATCTGACAGTAGTCAGAAATGGCTTCTAGAGAAGTGTACGTGAACAGGGCAAGTGTCTAGAAGCACACTCATTACAGGACAAAATGCTGTGTTTAGAGAACTTTATTCCACAGAGAATCATGGTCTGTGAAGAGTCCGGTTAGGTCATCCTGTTACACTTACCTTGAGACTCATGGATGTTAATGGCTGCAAAGAAACTTTGATGCTCTTTCGCATTCAGTTTCTGTAGGATCTGCATTGCAGGTGCCTGCCTAAAGGACACCTGAGATTTTTCTCCAACCTGAAAATCACCATCTTTGAGGAGCAAAGCTATGGTTCTGGAAGTTCTCTGTTCTTGCTGAATTATTAAGGCTCTGCCACATTCTGCAGTCCCAAATCCTTCTGCTCGCCAGTGCATTCCAAGCCTGTGATCAGTGGGCTTGTCATTTCTCACCTTTCCCTCAATAAGCACTGGCTACAGGTATTTCAGGCTCACAACTGCTTACCTTGTGGTTCTGCCATCTGTTGATTCTACCATCTGTTGGTCCTGCTTGCCTAAGTTTTCTGACACTTTCATATATACTTGTATGCATTACTAAGAAGTTGCAGTTTAGCCTTGGAGGAGAAAGTAGCAGCAGCTCCATTAACTGTGTTGCTTTTTCTTTCCTTTTCACAAAAATTTCCAAAGTCATTGGTGGTGACCTGCAGCTGAAGCAGGCCTTTGCTGCAGTTTCTTCCCTTCAGGCTTCTGTGACCAGGCAGAATTGCTAGTGCAGGTAGAAATTGTGTTGAGCGTAGGCTGAGATTACTGCAAGTTCTGTTCATTTAAGCTGCCTTTTATATTCTAGAGATCCTTTTCCTAGGATATTGCTTTAGAAAGACGTCTTTTCCTGTCAGTTGTAGACGACAATAAAGGATGTACAGATTTTTCCTGGTTCTAAAAGGGAGTGGATGCTATCCTGTCTTGAGGCTAAGAAAATTAAACATCTTAGCCATGCTGCTTGCTTTCTTTCATGCTGTTATCTGCTGAATTATACCTCTGATGCATGCGTGCTTGGCTTTTTGTTATATACTCCATGGAGATGTTTTTTATTGAAGAAATGGATAATTTCACCACTGACCAGATACTCTGTTCAAGTGAAAGCACCCACCCATCTCATATGCAAAAAGATATTTTTTCACTGCTACACACTTTCCGCTTAATGTAGGAAATGCACTTCCATGGCACTGGAAATGCAGAGTCATTGTCCAGGAAGGCAGGTGAAACAGGTGTGTACATTAGCAACGGCAACAGCCTACTAAGGCTGGAATTCTCTCTCCTGTGCTGGGAATGACTGTGCAAGATATTTTCCTGTTGGGAATAGGGATGGAAGTGCTTGTAGAACTTCTGCATTTGCGGACAGGTGTGATTAACCCTGTAGAAGACAGCTTGCCAGAAAAGTACCAGAGCAGGCAGCCTCAGTGGTGTACTGCTCTGAGTAAGAAATCCAGCAGGCTGTTTCTCATCTGACATTACAGCTTGGAGGTGTTCAGACACTGACCTTCTTGCTTGTGATGAATGGTAAGTGATAGGTCTTCAACTTAATGGAACAGTGCTTTGTTTGGCATATTTCTTATTCCATGGTCAGTACATTTCCCTGAGTTAGTCCTTTGCCAGGAAATACGTAGCTGATCTGCTTACTTCTGACACACTTGCTTTCAGCTCTTCATTGAAGTGGCAGAGCCTCTGGAAATACCCCTTTGCTCCAAGGCCTTCTTCCTTCAGAGTGTGTTATGCTCTTCCAGAAATGGATATTCATGGGCTCTTTCTTGGCAGTATGGCAAGCAGCTTTTTGATTGTGAGAGACCCCATAATTTACTGTAGAAAAAGACTTGAGTATGTGAGCCAAACGAGCTGTATCCTTGCCCCTGTGCTGTTCAACATCTCGTCTAGGTCTTTGGCAAGTTCTCTTGCAAATGTGAGATTCCTGTTCCAGGTCTTCTAGGGAATTACTCACTTTTATATTATTCAGAAGCTTTATGTAATCTAGATGTTAATAGGAAGCGTCACTTTACCTCAGCAAGACTAGCTTCCTTTCTTTTCCCAAAACATCAATTTAAGTCACTATTCCGTAATATGGATTAAATGTAGGAATGGTGATATTTCAGTAGAACCATGTGACATTTGAAAGAAAAGCTTATTGATGAAACCCAGTCATGATGAATGTTTGTATTAACTTCTGTTGTATGTTTTATGAGAATGTCTGTAGGACTGGAACATTATTCTTAGTGTTGTAATTTGAAACAAGGCAGACTTTCTACTTTGTGCAGTTTGATTTGGTAGGAAGATACTGCATGGTGTGTTTTTACATCTGGTTCATTAGCTTTTTAAATCTATATTGTATCGGCCTACTAGCCTTACTATACATTGCTTAGTGTTTAACACTAATAACATTGTTACACTTTTTGAGACAACCTATGTTGCTTTAGAATGAGTCATCCAGTAACAAACCACCACCAAAGTGGATATTATTCATTTAAATGTCAGAATTATCGTAACTGCTGTTTAAAAAGATACTGGAGTAAGAATGTTGCTGATGCCAACGTATGAAGAATATGAAATGAAACTCCAAGGACAGAGTTTGTTGTTTTTTGCCTATTAAAAAAAAGTATGCATGTAAAAAGCTTCCCCTCCCCAACATAAAAATTGTGATGTTGCCTTCTTTCCTTGAACTGTTCAAAGGATCTGGTCCTCTATGAAGACTGCAACTGTGCCAAATTGAGGTTTGATGCTGGCATTGTTTGAAATAACCCTCAGTTTTAGAATGGTCTTAATTTTTAAAGTTAAAAAGAAAAGCCCCCTAAAGTTTGATGATTGCTGAAAAGACATTAAAAATATCTCTGTTTAGTTAAAAATCAAGTAACTGGAAAAACTTGGGTGAACCAGCTGAACAGTTTTGGCAAAAGAAGGCTGTCAGAACTATAATAACACCACATGTTTATTTTAACTACAGGAAACTATTCTTAACTGTAGGAAGCTATTCCCAACATTAGGCAAGTTTGTGTATCTGTCTACAGTGTGTTCTATCAGCATCATAATTCTTTTTTTTTCCTTCTCAATAATAGCAGTATAGCTCTTTGAGAAGTATTAAAATGGTACTGATTTGCTTTTTTTGGCTCTATTACCAGGTAGAAGACATTTTGAAGTGTTTAGAGGCTTTAGTAGGAAACAGTTTAAATGGAAAGGTTCTGCATAAAACAAATGTGGTACTGAAAAATAGATACTCGCCTTCTGAAATCTTAGCCAGGTGAAGTTAACCTCATTGAAACTACATACTGGAATTAAGAAACATTTTTGTTAAAAGGGCTTCAATAACTGTGGAACTGTAAATACAAGCTGTTACTCAGTGGACTTGGAACAGGGTAAGCTCATGCTTGCTGTATTGATTGTCTTCAGACTATTGAAGACAGTTCTGTGTTTACTTGCACACAGACACAAAAGCTTCATAGTAATCAATGCTCAGGTGTGGAGTTTTAACTTCTGAGTTCTGCAGAAAATAAGTTCAGGAGTCTTTCCTCTATTATGTGTTTAGCCCTCATCAAGTGATTTTCAAAGTGCTGTATTTGTCACGTAAAATAAATCAGGATTCTCCCGCCCCTTGTTCTATATTGGCTCTTTGTAGGACGTAAAACTGCTCTGAGATAATCTTGGTCAGCAAAGTATCCCTTACATTCTGTGGCACTTGTTTCCCTTTTGGGGTTCCAGGTTGTTGTGAAATTCAAGGATTTTTCTGCAAGATCCCAGCTGAATTTTAGCCTTTTTGTCTTTCTGAGCAGCCTTTGAGATCAGCCTTGGATATCAGTCTGAATTGGAGGATTTATTATAGACTGCCTGTTTGCTTCCTTGCCCCCACAGCGAATGTCAGTTAACTTCCATCCTGAGAGATCCTTGCCCATGGAATTGCTGGGTTGCAATCCTGCAGTCATGAACAGCTACTATTTTAACCTAACCCAAAATTCAGGGAAGTAGGGGGACTTCCAACTTTCCAGGTTGTCTGAGAGTTGTTGGTTGTTGTTATTTACTGCCCTGAATGGCACTTCAGGAGAAGGTTTCCTTGCACATGATCAGTGGTCTGTTCTCCTTGGCCATTATAAATGCGTGTCCAGTCACTGGTGTTTCCATTCCTCTAACAGATGCTTTCCTTTCAGCTAGCCTCAGCAGGTGGACTGTTAATGAGGAATCTGAATGAAAATAAACATACATGATAAATTTTAAGTATCTGTCTCTACACACACGGATACATACACCTTCAGGGAGTGTATGTATGTATTCATAATTACTGTTCATTAGTCTCTCTGTTTTCAGTGTGTCACCCAAGTTCAGTTGTCAGATAGTTCATACTACTTTAGCTTATTTTGCCTAATTTCTAGAAGCTTCAGTTAGACTGTAGGATTTATTATGTTGGCTTAAGCATGATACTGTGTCTGGTAGTCTTTGCTCAGAAGGCTCATACTCTAGAAGTCAGTTTAGAAATGGATAAAATAGGAAGAGACTAACAGTGGAGCAGAAATTGAGGTCTGGAGGTAAGAGCTCACCACACTGTGTAACCTTTTAACATCTCTACCCTGTATTCTAGTCCCAAATGTCTTACTCTCAGTCATGGTAGTGCCAGGCAGTGATGAGAATAAGGAAGACAACTCACCCCTTGTTTAGTTTGCTAATGTTGAATACTGATTTTTTTCAAACATAAGAAGGGGAATCAATTTTTATATTTTCATACAGGTGAATCCAGAAGGAAAAGGAGGGAGGAGGGTGGAGGAAGCTAGGCTGAAAACAGCTGACCGTGCAACTTTGAGCCCTTGTGGACTGTGGCTGTGTTACAGACTAAGCAAAGACAACCAATGCAAAACACTCCTGCATTGCTGCTTTGCAAAGTAGCAGGTGTGCTTCCTCTTGGTGGGGGGAGAAGTGTCTTAAAAAAAGCCTGTTTCATTTTGTTGGACAATTGCATATACTCTCAAATAAAGAAGCAGGAAATGTAGAAGCATAAGATGCAAATTATTTTTATAATTTGAGTAGAGAATTTTCACCAAAGGTGCAAATATTACTTGCAACAAATAAATGTCCTTAAAAGTACAAGATAAAAACAGTACATTAAAATCAAATCACTTTCACTTTGTTTTACACTCATGAACTTTTTAGGAGTAAGAGATAAGAAACGTGTGGACTAAAACATAAAAATTGTCATTGCAAACTACACAATTATAGGCGACATTAGTTCTTAGTGTTTTTAATAGAGTCTCTGTTCAAATGGTTTCAGAAAAGAATGCACAGTTGAACAGAAGTGACAACAGTAATGAAAACACTATTTTTCTGAAACTATTACACTACAACTCCAAAAAATCGCAGTATCCCAAACCAGTCTGTTTTGTGATACAAATTATATATGATACAAATGAACTGTTTGTGTTCTGGGATGTTCTCAGTAATTTGCGTAATATAAAATAATTAGTGCAATTTTCCCTGTTTAGGCGTAAAACCAGGAACAAATTAAAGTATAATGTAAATATTGGTTAATAGAAAGCTATATTAAAAACTGAAAATGAGACTAATGCTATCATGCTCATAATAGCATGACTTTAAAACTCACTGTGGTAGTGCATCACTCACCAGTTGAAACTGGATCAGCCAGGGTCTCAAATGTATGTTCTTTTAAGTATTTATGAAAAATGAGTGCCAAATAGAGAAAAGAAATACATGAGTGCTTTGAAAGATTACTATGTGAGCATGAACATGGTACATGAGTGTCGTGGTTTAACCCCGGCTGGCAACCAAGCACCACGCAGCCACTTGCTCACTCCCCCTCACCCAGAGGGATGGGGTGGAGAATCGGAAAGGAGTGTAAAACTCAAGGGTTGAGATAAGAACAATTTACTAATTTAAACAGAATAAAGAGGTAAGAACAACAATAATTACAAAATGGAAAGGTGGGGGAAAAAAGCGTAAAGCAAAAGCTGGGCGCGCAAGCAAAGCAAAGGAAGAAATTTGTTCACTACTTCCCATGGGTAGGCAGGTGTTTGGCCATGCCCGGAAAAGCTGGGCTCCACCACGCGTAACAGTTACTCAGGAAGACAAACACCGTAATGCCAAACATCCTGCCCTTCCTTCTTCTTCCCCCACCTTATATACTCAGCATGATGTCATATGGTATGGAATACCTCTTTGGCTAGCTCTGGTCTGTGTCCCCTCCCAATTTCCTGTGCTCCTCCAGGATTCTGGCTGGCAAGGCCCAAGAAACCAAAAAGTCCTTGACTTAGTATAAACATTACCCAGCAACAACTAATAACATCAGCGCGTTATCAACATTGTTCTCACACCAAAGCCAAAACACAGCACTGTACTAGCTACTAAGAAGAAAGTTAACTCCATCCCAGCTGAAACCAGGACAATGAGTTGAATATATGAACTTCCATTTGAATAGAAACCAACATTAATCAACGGTGAGATAAGCCTAAAAGAAATTGGATATCTGTATTCTTGCTGCTTATGGAACTACTTGTTTTTCTGCACACCCAGGGTTTGGTCTTACCTGATACAAGCTATCCAAACCTCGTATTAAGTAAAACACTTAATTTCTTTGTTTTATAGTTGTCATATTTTCTGCATTCTTCACAAATAAGTGTGAATTGAGTTGATCTCCATAGCATGCCTGTGAAAATAAGAGGTAGTCTTTTATACTCCTGAAACTGTGCTACATAAGAATTGGGGCTAAAGTTGTTGAAAGTATACATTTAGTATTAGGAATCAGCCTCAAATACTACTGACTAAATTTCTTAGTGAATGTAATGTTCAATATACAGTTCCGAAGGAATTCTCATGCTCAAGAGCATCTCCAGATTTTAAAGTATGCATGCTGGTGCAGTGATCTTCATTCTCTTCAGTCCATGTAAGAATTACGGCGTGCTTCCTTTAGTGTGAGTCCTGTATTTGCTCCTGACTGATGTGCCACACCTCAAGGACTGAGATGTGCTATCCTAATTGTTGCACACCTTGCACCACCTTCTTCCTTGTAAGCACAGTTCACTCCTGATTTTTTTTCTTGTCCCTCCTGATCCTGTTCTTTCCTGGGGTGAGTAATTGTATGGAGAGATCTGCTTAGCATCTCAGTCTGCAGAGACAGCGCACTCACTTTCCTAGGTGGAAAGTTCTGTTCATGTGCGATGTCTCTGGCATGTAGGAGGAATGTTTTAATGAAGCAGGTATGATACAGGTGAGATTTCTGGGGAAGTTCTCTAACAATATCCACCAAGTTTCCGATGTAGGCAGGTAAAAGTAAGGAATAGAAGGTATTATGAAGGCATTTTGCTATTTTGTTCAGTTTGTGCAGCAGTTTCAGCTTGAATGACTTTCTGGGTGCCTCAGGGGCAGTGGCTTTTGGCATTGGAGGAACTGAGGTGGACCGATCAGTTCAGAATGAATGTCAGTCACTGGGGCTGAACATGACAGAATTCATCTGTCAGTTTTCTTTAAAGTGGGCTTTCTAGCAAGGATTTTTCTACTCTGGTAAGTCACTTGCTTGTAACTTGAATTGTCTTCTAAGCTGGTTTAAAACAACGTGAAAGCTTTGTCCATTCAGGTTCTGCCATAAAGGAAAAAAAAGAAACAAGGCTTATTTGGGTTTCGTGTTGTATTTGATTTTAAAATATATTTTATTTCTGAAACTTACTTCAAAAAACCCCAGTGAATTGTGCGAATAACTGAATACATTTACTGGTATTAAGTGTCTGCCCAGTGTTTTTGTCAAAGGCAGTTCAGCTTAAGTCAAAGGCATTTTAGCTTAAGTTAATAAATCATGAACTACAGTGGCTTAAGAGACTGGTACGTGTTCCTTTTGCCATTCCTCTCCCCCCTACATGCAGGTAATTACCATCAGACAGATGCACTGAGCAACCCAATAAGGTAATCTCCCAGTGGTTTCCCGAGTTTCATTTGTGAGGTTTCTCTGGCAGGCAAGGTGTGCTTGCAAAAGCACTAGGAATATAGACAAGCTTATAATAACAGAGTTTTTTTAGGATGGGGCATTACTTGTTTCCACATACAGTTGGGTTTTTTTCTCAGAAAATGGATGCAAGGCAGCTGGAATCTGTTGGTGAATATTTTTGTCTAAACTAAGATGCCTACAGCTTTTCATGGTTTGGTCTTCTAAGTTTTATTGGCAGAGCTGTGGCAATTGGCAGTGTGATCAGTTTCTTAACTTCTGTAGCAAAGCTAGTAAGTGATGCTAACAGTTAAACCAAAACAATTTTTGCTATGGGTAGAACTTCGTACAAGTTATTACACTAACATAGTTTTATTTAGTTTGGTTACATCTGTCCTAGAGGATTTACCAGTATAACTATGTAAAAATAAGGTAGACTTACTTAGAAAAAAATCACATTGTCTGAAGGGTTTTTTTATGGAGCAAGTGCTATTTCTTTGTTGCTTCCAAATGTTTTCCTAACTTAAGCAGGCAACCTAAAGGCATCTATACTAAGTGACGCTTAGTCACCTGATGAAAACACACCTTTGTGCTTTATCCAGATTTTTGAGCCTGAAGAACAGTTCTTTGCTTGTCTTACAGGAGGTTTTTATTCAGATTTTTCGATTAAAACCCAAAGAGCAGTCTTTCAAACATGGAAATAACATTTAGAACATTGGTAGAAATAAGGTAGAACCACCAATGTTTCCTGTATTCCGTTAATATATCAAGGTGTGTGTATACCATATATCAAATTGCTTTAGATGACCTAGTAATTTAACATGTAAAGGGAATTTTCGGAGATTCTCAATCTTTTACTACTTTTCCAAACATTTGGTTCATGTTTTACAGAAGCAGAGTTGTGAAAAGTGCGTAAGGAAAGATGTTATCCTGGACTGTTAGCTGTAGCAGTAATCTCATGATAGCTGGAAAGATGATGAGATTCCTTACTGAGCTACTGAGATTCAGTCTATACAGAGGACTTAATTGGAATCGTTGTCTTAAAATTCACCTTTGCCACCTCCGAGGTGGTAATTCAGATCATGAAGCAATGGTAACTTCCTCCCCTGCCCTCCAACAGGTACCATTTTAAAAGTAAACCGTCAGTTTTATCAAATACTAATGAGGCCTGACCCAAGGATAAATAAGTAGATTTTGCTAAGACTGTCTGAGAGCTACAGAAGATTCAGGAAAAATCCGGGTTTCAGAGAGTAACAAACAGTAGAATGTATAGTCAAATAAAGAATTAAGTATAACTTGTGCAACATCTGCCCACTAGGACTGGGAGCAGAATTTAGTTATTGAGCACTGTGTCTGTTGCAAATAACTGTGCTAAAGAACTGTTCAGAAACAATTAGGTTTTGTGTCTTGGTCGTTGATGGGGATTCCAGAAATTGCTTGCTCTAATCTATTAATTTATTTGTCGCTTGTGTAGGTGCATTTGTGTGGGTTTTTTTATATCAGCACTTCCTTGAGATTATTTCCCCCCGACACCCCACCCCCATGTTTGGTGAGGTAGGCCGTCCATTCCACTAGGTTGCCTTTGCACTTGTCCTTCCTTGAGTTAATTTTGACTATAGCCCTACTCCCTTCAGCCTATACTTAGGCTTTCAGTAGCTGTACTGTTCAAGCTGCCTGAAGTAATTTTCTTCCCTATCTCCGCTATCTCGTTTGTATCCCGAGTCATCCATTGGATTGTGCTAGCGTGGTGTTCATATGGCCCTGCTGTGAAGCAGACCAAGGAACTTGCTCATTGAAATTCTTCTCCTTGGTTAATTTATTTTATTTGCAGTTTAGCCACTCCCTGTTGTGATTTTACTACTCAGCTGTGCTAGAATGAGGGAGATTGGGTAGGAGTGAGTGGGAGTTGCCAGTTATACGAAAAGCTGAGTAAGTACTAGAGCTTATCCTGTCCACTTATCATATGCTGAGCTGAAGCAGCTGTCAGTTCCTAATTCATAGCTGCTTGTTTATTATCCTGAAAAACCAAAAGGGAGACAGTACTTACTTTTTTCTCTCTTTTTTTTAATCCAAAATGATCTGCATCTTCTGCTGCAGTCTCTGGTAGATAAGTGAAGCTTTAATTAGTTGAGATGTAGGTTTAGCTTTTTTGTTTCTTTCAGAAGAAAATTGTAATCCCCATCATCTTATTCCAGATGCGTTCCTCAGTAAGATACTGTTAACTGCATGCAGTTAGAGATTTCTGAGGGATAAAAGACATTTCTATAACAGTACCCCTTGCAAAGATTACTAACGTTAAATTTGTGATGCATGTTGTATCAGAAAATAGTTACGAATTTTTTTAAGGAAGTGTTTTGAGAAAAGCGTTTCAGAAAAAAAAGTGAAGCAAAAGTGTAAGGGTTTGTGTTACTTCTGAGTTTCTGTACCGGTTTTGAAATTTCCTTTTTTTTACAGGGAAAATTTTGTTCTGAAATTTTTGTCAGAAGACCTATAAAAGTAGAAAAACCTGAATTGGACTAGTAAAGACATGCTACCAAGTACAAATTGAGCAGCTTTTTGTATTTTTAGACCAGCACTTGTATGCTTTATATCTATAAATATATATATGTTTAACCAAACAGTTAAACATGCTTTGCTTAAACTGTTCGTCAGTTTCCAAACAAAAATACCAATCCAGTATTGCTCTCACGACATCTTTCTTCTCCGATATAGTGTTGTCCTGTTGTTTTGTCATCCCATGATGTACAGCTTTGTAGATACTAGTGGGGAGGGCATCAAAGTGGTAGAGCAAGTGAGCAGTCCAAAGTCATTGTGATACAATGGAAAGATTTCAAATGCTTCAGTCAGAAGAGGGGAAGAACTCAACCACAGGAATTAATTCCTGGGTGAGAAAATTGATTCTGCAAAAGACTGGGTAATTTCTTCGCTTGCATACAGTGCTCTTTCTGGTGTTGAGCTGTTCACAATGTTGAACTTAAAGCCTTGTAACTGGAAAAAACTTTCTTTAGAAAAAGACTCCTAGGGCCTCCACAAACCGTTAGAAAACTGTAAATTTAACTGATGAAGATGTCATCTCTGTTAATGGTCTGCAGGAAGTGAGGCATTTGTTTCCTTTGTCTCCATGCCCAGACTTACTGAACTTAAGTTTAAAAAAAAAAAAGAAGAAACAAAAACCCCAAACCAGCAAAACCCACAAATACACTGTAAAACTCAGAGGTGCTTCAGCTGCTGTAATTTACTTCCATATCAAGTCTGTGTGTTATGTTCAGTAGATTCTTGCTAGCTTCCTGAAGTGGAGCTTGGGCTTGCAGGTGTTTCTGTGAGTCTGCCTAACCAGAGTGCTTGAAGGATAAGAATAAATAAAGGTTGTGAATGAAAACTAACAAATAACACAGATAAAGGTCTTGTGTGGATTGTTCTCCCTCAGATGCTTTTCTGAGTCTCAGCTGAGGGGGGTGCCCAGTTGGATTCAGTGGGCTGAGTAAATTACGCATTTAAGAAAAAGCCAGTTGATGAGACTCTGAATTTTAGTTATCTGCTGAGCATTTGAAGATGTTAAATGCAGTGAGGTTACAGCCCCTTAGAATCGTTTTATAGTGTTCTTGCCATTAGAAATGCAGTAGTTGAACTTCTGTGTACCTGGTCAAAGGTTTATTTGTTCTGTGGGTAAGGTTAAGAACATGCACTATTCAGTGGAAGGCATTAACACTCAAGAGAGATACTTCTAAGGAGTTTGTCATCACAGCTTGGTCTGAGAAGGTAAGCAACAACAACAAAACAGCTTACCAAAATGTGTGCTCTGTCAGATATGTCAGTTTTGAGTCTGTAGGCAGTACTGTCTGAAATGAGAATATTGTAAAGCTCTGTTACTGCTTTTGTGGAGGAGAGTCAAGCCTTACAAAAGCATGAGAAGGTCTTTGAAGGCGTGTGTGTGACTGTTACGTATCTTGTTAGCATAGTAAGAGACTTTCTCCTGAATTGAAACAGTGGATTGAGTTATGTCATTTTTTTTTGTTAGTCTCTAAAGAAGCAGTGACTTGTTAAACAGAATTAGTAAATATACCTACAAAGATTTTGGGAAGGGAAAGGTTGAACAGTATTTTTCCTCCTCAGCTGGTATAGACTTTTGACTTGTATACAACATAAAGAGAAGACAGTTACTTCACACTTTATTTTGGTGTGCATGTCATCATGCAGTTCAGGGGGAGAAAGATTAGTGAAATAGAAGTGAATGTGCTTTTAGAGATAACCTTAAAAAAAAAAAAAAGTGTCACATGCCAAAAAAGCCACATAACCTATTCTTATCACCGGGCAAAGAGGCAATAAAACAATTTTCGGGAATATTAATTACAGGGGAAAGTGGTCTGTAGAAGTGAGCTAGTTGTTGAAACTAGGGAAGGTGGAAAATGCTGTGTGCTTGAACCAGGTCAAATAGATTTTAAAATCTGTTTAAATAGTAGTCTGTTCATCTTCCTTCTCCCTTTAAAGTAATAAATTGCTATTCCTTAGATAAAGGATTTTCTTTTATTCCTCAGGATGCATTACTGAATGATGTTAAGGTGCTAGAAAATCTGTCATGTAGTCCATGCTGTTTTCCCATTTTTAAAGTGATACTTTAAGCAGACTAAAGGTGACAATATCTAATTATTCAGCAAAGGCAACTTCATCCCCTTTTAATCTCTACTTTATAGTGTGCATGAGTGCACTGTGAATACTTCAAATCCAAACATTTTCTATGTCTTTATGCTCTTGGCCTGTATGTGTCAATTTATAATACTGGATTTCTGTAAGTTTATTCCGTTGGCAGAACAGTGTGATGTATGGGAATGCAAAGTGCTTTTTTCCCTGCTTAAACAGTGGTGTTTGAATACTTATGTAACTGAATAATAATACAGGACTTGTAGAAACTGTTAATCGGGGGGCGGGTGTGGGTGTGTTGCCTTTAGTGTCACAGGATCACTGTAGTCTTAATATTTTATCAGGTTGCAAAGAAATGTATAGTATGAACTTTGTAGAAATGTACTGTGTTGTGACTAACACAAAGGGTTAGGTTTGACTAAAACTATTAACTATTTTGATAAGAACAAAAACCTTTTATGAATTGTTTATATAATTTTAAACACCTTAAAAAAATGAGTTCTTTGACAATACGAAAACTATGTTTTAACCTTTAAAAATTGGGTTTTCTGGTAACCTATTAGCTACTTAAGATTTCTTTTCCATTCACTTTTCCTACATATTGAATGTGATTATTTTTGTACTGTAAGACTTTCTTAAATGTTGGAGTATTTTGGGCGGGACAGATGAGGTTATGAGTTGAGTATCCAGACAGCTGTTTGTACCACCTAGTTTAGCATGGTGCCTCTGTGCCAGATTTTTTCTTTTCAGGGTTTCTCTCCACAAAATTCTGCTCTGACCAGGGCATTCTCCCTTTTAGGACCTGTACAAGTTTGTGTGGCAGAAGGGTGTGTTCTGTGTGTAAATGGGGTCTTTCACTTTTCCTTTTCTTAGTTGGTCAGGCATTCATTCACTTTGTGGAAGGACTTGTTCCCTTCACTGTCTGGAGGGAGGAGAAGTAGGCAGTGATTTCTTTTTTCCTTTCTGGCTGCCATTGGCAATTATGACAGATGGTGTTGGAGATACACTTGTAGAAGTGTGTTACATACAGCATCTCTTTACAATATCCTTGAGCTAAGGCTGACAAAACTGGTTAGATGTTTCTGTATTGTACTGCAGGCACCAAATTTTTCCAGATGTCACTTCAGTGTTTTTACACCAAGCAGCCACAAAGGCATGCGAGAGCTGTTGTTCAGCATGGAGGTGTTGAGATCTAATAAATGCACAAGTATGCAAACACAGCAGGTATAATTCCTTGCACTATAAATAGGAGATTGGAGACTGTAAAACCATGAAATGTTTTTTAAGAGTGCAGTCACCAAAGAATTTCATTTGTCAAGAAGTCCTAGCTTTTTGTTGACCACTCAGCCTTAATTGTTTTTTCCTTACGGGTTTTATTTTTTCTGTGGTTATTAAAATATGTCTTCTGCCTGATGCCTCCATTTCAGCTGTGCTGTACAAGTTAGGGAGGACATTCTACCATCTATCCTGTTGGCCTCACTCTGAAAGAGTTGAGGCAAGACCCTTGTTCCTGAGTGCTCATTTGCTGTAGATTTTTTTTCCTTTCAAGAAGGAAATGTTCTACTGAACTGATTATCTCCATGCAGGTAACCTCTCTTGTCATATTGTCTGATTTGATTACTGAAGATACTTACGGATTCTGCCAAGCTTCACCTTGTACTTGGGAGTTTTAGGCTCATAGCACAGTCTGGATCTGATGACCTGTTCTTTGATTTGATAGCGAACTTGAGTTCATCCCTTTAAAAAAAGGGCTTCCTTGGTAACCCTAATATTTGCAAGAAAGTGAATTCCAGACACTATTTTTGTATTACTTTTTTTTTAGAGTTGCCTTAGTTACTTGGGCAACCATATGCCAGTGAAACCAGCAGGTTAGCTGTTAGCATTTTCTCCCTGATCCTTTTGCTTGGGATTTGAGGCATTCCTGCCTGTTAAGTGAGAATAATTCCATCATTTACCTTGCACAGAGGTAACTGCCCTAATACTTGCATGGCTGTCATGGAAGCTTTTGGAGAGAAAACATTTTTGTATGATAGTTTTTTAGTAATGTGTCTGAAAGGTTCTTGGGAACTTCCTCCAGGTGATACAATCCTGGAAGCCCCACTGTGGAACACCCATAGGGATGAGCGCTCTGAAAAGGAGGCTGCCAATGAGTGGAGTTCACATTTTGTTCCAACACAGATTCTTTTCACCAGATCCTTGCTTTCTCTGTTGAGGTTCTTGGAGCTTTGAGACTGAGAAATGCATCTCACACTTGGCTCCTCATGAGAATACTGGGAAGCACAAAGTAAATAAATCGTGTAGGGCTACTATGCAAGATTTTTTTAATTTATTTAATTTTTAGGACAAAAAGACCCCAAAACTTCCAGGGCTGATTAATTGTGACACATACTTTAAGGTGAAAATTCATCCTGAGGAATTCGATGTAATGACAAATAACTCCTGGTTTGGTAAATAATTTGAAAATCCATGCTTTATTTGGAACATAGGTATTATAGGATGCACGTCTCAGAATTCTATGCAAACAGCTACTAGAGGATTGTTATACTAAACATGTTTCCTGTTAAGCACAAAAATAAACATAATAAAATGAAACCATTTACTCTGTCAAATTGGTAACTACTCAGAATTGTTCATTTGGGAAAAAAAGTTTTAACTTCTCATATTCATGGTGAAATCAGGGTTCAGGGTCTTTCAGTTTTACACATGATGAACATTCAGGATTTTCACAAGTTATGTTTGAAAATAGGTGTTGTGAAAGATGCTTCTGTCACTTCGAAAACCTCGACACATTTCATACTGTTTAACAGTATTTTGCGTTGATTTAGGTTCCTCTAAAGAAGGAGGAGCTGGAGCTGTGGATGAAGATGATTTTATTAAGGCATTTACAGATGTTCCTACTGTACAGGTAAGATGCTGTGTTACACCTGTGTTTTCAGAAATACGCTATTTGCAGTACTATGCGTTGGCCTGCTTTTAAAACTTCAGTAATTTTACAGTCTTCTGAGCAAGTGTTGTTATTCTTCCTTCCTTCTGAATTTACAGTCTCCATGGAAAGCTCTTTACTTTTTCCAGCTAGTTACCAAAACCCCCACCTTTTCTGCACTGTGCTACTAATTATTATCACACTGTGTTTCAGCTAAAATCCATTACTGGTTTTCTTAATCTTTTCCAGGAAGCTACTGAATATAATTGTATGTTTTAATAAGATGACGATTTCCATAACATTTGAAAATTTGGGACTGCAATTTGAGGGGATAATCAAGTAATAATAATACTACAGGCAAATAATTTAAAAAGCAAGAATTGTATTTTCAAATGTGTCTGAATTGTAATGATGCGTATCTGGCATATGTGTCCTTATCTGTAGCAGTACTTCAAAAAACGAAATCTAGTGCCCTCTTTGAATACTAATGAACCTGTTGGATTCTGAATTCCTAGCTGAAAGATCAGATTTTGATTTCTATTCTTTAAGCATGGGAATTGCATATACTTGGTACCTTAACACAGCTGAGTCATTTAACATGGTTGTCTCTTCCTGGACCTAGTTTGAATAAGCTTTCCTTGAGCAGCTGAGATATCAGACAACCAAAAACTCCGTAAGCCATAGTTCCCAAACACCAGAAGGATTTTGTATGACTCCCTTTGCTTGATACACACTTTTGTTCTGTTTTTATTTCCCAAGATGATAATGTAGTTATTTGTTAGATCTCCTTCTGTAGGCAGGAATACTGTCTGCTTTTATGAAGGAACACTCTATCTCCATGATCCCTGTCACATCAAGGAAATCTTTGTCTTACACTGTAAGCGCTTTGTGTTTCTTTGCCTTTCCAAACTGTGTTAAAATTCTTTGCAGGGCAAAAACATGGAGCCCTTAATACTATTTATCCCTGTTATGTTGAACAGAGCCATATTCCACAGCACAGAAAATGTGCTGCTTGTAACAAGTTCAGTGCCATATTATTTGCACTCCCAAGCAGAGTTCTCTAATTCCTCAAGTTGGTTAACAACATTGCAAGAACAGAAGTGGGGTACCTGTATGTCGTTGACCAGCACATGTGATTTTCTGTCTGACTGCTGGATGACCTAGGAAGGTAGCTCATTCCTGAACTGCAAGAGGTGGAGGAGAAACATAACACTTGTCTTTACTAATCTCATACAAGTTGAAGTGAGGATGCAGGGCTGAAATGTGTAACTGACTCCAGAATAACCTACTCATTGCATGGATGAGAATGGAAGAAAACCTGCTGACTGGGCAAAACAAATTTTTTAAAATTGCACTATTTCTTTTTTAGTATCCGTAGATACAATGACTTTCTGCTGTCCAGCTTCTTGCTTCTGGTTGTGGACAATCTCTGATCCTTCAAAAAAAAGGCAGATCCCACATTCTGAGACTCTGTTAATTGCTAAGAGAGAAGTTTCTGTACTAGACCTTGTGAAGGAAGAGTGTATATGACCTGTAATTTGCCAAGTTACACTAAAAGCAAAGGAAACTTGTTAGAACGGGGAGAGGGTGTTGTTCATACATTATTGGGCCTGTGTCTTGCTGTTTTCATTACCTTTGTGGATTCCAGTAGTGGCTTCATTGAAAGTAAGGAAGGGAGCTCTATTATGGAAAAACAGATCCAATTCTGAATCAAGTTTAAGTGCATCCGGATTAATCAAGTAAACTGAGGTTACTTACAGGGGGGTGTGTGTGTGTAACTCATTTTAAAAGCCTTCAATAGTAGGTTTGCCTTTTGAGTAACCTGTTCCAATGACTGCTCATCAGGAATTTTTTAGGAATATCGTATTGTTTACTCATATCTAGTTTGTAATCTCCATATTGAAAGTACTCTTCATCTATATAGTTACTACTTTTATTTGTGTTTGAGCTTTTAAATTTTCTGTATTTGATTTTGCACTTACTTTAATGATGTGTGTGTGTGTTGCCCTCTAATGGATAACAGCAGTTTATGAAGAAGATGGGTGATTTTGAGATACAGTTTGATGGATCTGTGTGCCAAAAAGAGAAGTTCTGTGGTGAGAGGATTGTGCCTTCATATTTAAGATTACAACTATAATGTTTTTACAACTCTGTTTATTTGCCTTTGATTAAATTGAAGAAAATTCTGTGTTCAGGTTCTTAGGAGTAACTCCCATTAATAGCTAAAATTTGTTTCAAAACAGATTTAAGTGTTTTTATAAAAGTCTGATGTGGGAACTTGGAAACAAAAATATGTATTATGTCATTGACAACACAGAATTTCATCTTGGCCTTGTAAAAGCATGATTAATCAAGGGTGGGGAGAAGATAAATTATTAAAATGTGACCTTTTATTCCTCTGAAACTAATGTGGGTATGGACAACCTTCACAATTTGGAATTTTTTAGTGGAATTACAGTATTAATTTCACTGCAAGGTAAAATTATGCCACTTACTAAATTCCTCATTACAATGCCAATGTGAATAGCAGAAATTGCATAGATCCAATTCTGTTTGTGCCAGGTAATTAAAGAAAAAAATTAAGTTCTTTGCCTAGGCTTGCAAGTAGGGTGGGCATAAACCCATTGTACATGTTTCTTCTGTGTTTTTCTGTCACCTAGCATGTTTTAATCTCATGGCAGTAACAACAGTACATGGTCTCTGATATGCAGGCAGACAGCAAAAAATGTTATATTTGACCAGAACCTCAGACTAGGTTTCGACTGTGTGCTGAATAGATCTCAGCTGCCACCAAAAGGCATGATCCTGCTTCCCTTGTTGTTGCACTTACCTTCTTTGTGATAAGTTGGCATAGGCTGTTGAGTTGGCAGAGAAGTTTTTGCCTTTACTCTTCCAGGGTTAGCTTTTTGTACTTTAAAGCCCTGAGTGAGGAAAGAGACAGGGTAAGGTGAAGGAGGAGTCTGAGGAGGTTGAATCAAGTCATGAACTCTGATGGCATTAGCGTCACCGTAATATGAAATTACATCTTTAGTTAACCAGTTACTACTTCCTTCCATTTCTGAAAGCAGAATAAGGATTTTCTTTGATAATGGAAATTTAGTTTAATAAAAATGTTTACTGAGGCACAGATAATATTTATTCTTAATAGTATAGTACCCGTAAAATTAGTGTTGGAATAAATTAGTGTTGTGTAACAAGTATTATACACTATCAGTATACAGAAGTATATTAAACGGTGATACAAGACTCGTGTTTGATTTTGTGGGCAGTGGAGTAGGAAACATTACACTTGGACCCACTGTTTTCATTAAGTCATTTACTCTTTTTAAGTAAGTTACACATCAGATGTTTATTGACTTCTAATGAAGAAGAAAACAATAATTGTGAGGAATAGCGGGGGTTTTTTTATGGATGCAGTCGTGTCACCTGTATAGAACTGCAGAGCTCCTTCCACAGTGTACCCTGGAAAAGCTTACATAGCTGTGTGATAATAAAAATTTCAAATTTTTTGGTAAAGCAGATTCAGAAATTGTTTTCCGCATGGCAGTGAAGCTGGCCTGGGTATACCAATTCCTCTGTTTCTGAAGTGGTTCCTACCCTGTTTATCCTACAAACCAGATATGCAGGTGTTTTAGAACATGGATGTCTCCCACCTCCTCAATATTCCACCATGAAATATAGAGGCCTCCATAACCATGTTCTGTTAAAGCACTGGAACAAAAGTAGATGTCAGTAGTCAAGGTCCCATATCTACTGTAAGTTGAATTCATTTGATATGCTCAGGAAATTGGAAAACTAGGCTGTATTTGGAGTAACTCTTATAGTAATTTCAAGTTGCACAGGAAAATAAGATATTTTGTAGAAAATAGACATTCAGCTTAACTGTAGAACAGAAGAAAAACATTCCTAAATCTTTTTACAATGAAATAAAAGATGCATGTATACGTGCAGAACAGTGTGTTCAAGTGACCAGTGTCAGAGATATTCAGCAATTCATGCAGAGCAGTGTGTCCTAACTACTGGTCCTTGTTTCCTCTACATGCTCTGTGCTCTTGCACATAGCAGATTGTGTCTTGGACCTAAATAAATGAGGGAGCATCAGCCACTACTGTGTAGGTGCTATGAAAGTTGTTACGCTGGCCTCCAGCTTTCACTCTGGAAGGGTATGAGTTTCCTTGAAGTCCTGAGTCATATCTGCCAGCCCCATGTCAATGTTGGATGTGTCTCAGATGGCACCAGATGCCTGTGTATGGGCAACTGAGTTTTGCCTGATGTGTTTATGTAAACAAATTTTGATCCAAAAAATTGGAAATCTTTAGCTGAAATACATTTTTGTAAAAGCTCTGGTCAGATCGAGTTTCTGGTTAAGTAATTTGCTTCATATCCTCTTGAACTTGTTCTCAGTCTAAGGGGAAAAAAATTTAAATTTTGCATATGCAGTGGAAGCAGAAGAGAGCATCCTGTGGCTTATGTGCAAGAGAGCAGAAGGGAAGTCAGTTTATTTCTGACATAAATATGTTTTCATGACTAGGGTTTTTTTACTTTCTTCTTTAGAAATCCACTGTTTTATGTGTATAGTTAATAAATGCATTAATTCATGTATTACCAAATAGTGACTGATGTGTATTAGATGGGTCAGGCTTCAGTTTTGCTGGAGTTAGCGTAGTGGGAAGAGAACTCTGGAGGCTGCTCCTTACATTACTAACCGCTTAAGTTAATAAATTGTATGCTTGGAGTATTAATACATATGGAAGCTACTGAAGCTTTAAATTTATTTTTTTCAGACAGATTTTTATTTTAATGTTGACTAGCAGCCCAGTTAGGCCCTCATAGAGCCATGCACTCTTGTAAGGCAAAAGAGAGTCCCTGTCCCAAAAGAGTTGTGTCGGGAGTCTGTTGGTTTAGTTTCATTATAATAGTGAGTATGAAAATGAAATTGAATTGCAGTAATACTACAGCAGATTATCTCAAATCTCAGCTCGTCTTGGATTATATTTTTTTTTTTAAATCGAATTAATGAAATTCTGGATATGATTAGCTCCTTATAAAGGTGAAAGGTGAAATCTTGAGGAAAATGTTGATTCTTCAGCTTTTCTTATAATTAATATTCAGTACTCTGATATTCTCAAAGATTTGCCTTAAAATGCCCATTTATACCTCTTATACAGTTCTCTGGAACTTTTGGGGCAAGATTTTCAGAATTATAATTGTTTTTTCAGTCTTCTAAAGCTGTTTTCCTTCATCAGGTTATCTGGGATATTAACAGTATAAATTTTCTGATTTTGTTTTTCCTTTTAATATTTCAGATCTATTCTAGTCGAGAACTTGAAGAAACGTTGAACAAAATCAGGGAAATACTCTCAGATGACAAACATGATTGGGATCAACGAACTAATGCGGTAAACTTTTTATCTGGTTTCAGGTTTTGGGTGGGTGTATTTCATAAAGCATAGGCAGCCAGATATTTTTAAATGCGTTTTCTTGGATTAGTTAAATTCTAGATAACTGAAGAGATTTTAGTTTTCATTTTTAAACCTTGAATTTCTGTATAACGAAAGTTTGAGCAAGTATTTTAAAAAGGCCAAAATGCGTTTTTGCTGACAATGAAGTAGAAGCTTTTCTAAAAGCCATCACTTATGTTTTCAGTTAGCATTTATGCAAAATTATATATTCTGCAGTTCAGCTGCTAGCATTGGTACGTTTATGTGTGGCTATGATAAGTTTCAGTTGCAGGATTAAAATGTGTGTATGTGGCATTTATGTTTTTTATCAGTTTTATTGCATCTTGGTGTTTGGAAACAGGTATGTGAACATTATTACGCAATTGTATATTTGTAGACTGGGATCTGAGACTTTTTAGCTCTAGAATTTAAGTAATACATTTTTTTTGCAGTTTTTTAAATTACTGCCATATATTTTGAAATTATGCTTTGCTTTAAAGTCATGCCTATGTACATTCTTGCAAGGAAGTTACTTTTTTGTTTTGAAATGCATATTGGTGGTGCCCTAAACTAAATACTCTAAATTTTTTAGCTGAAGAAAGTTCGGTCATTGCTTGTTGCTGGAGCTGCACAGTATGATGGATTTTTCCAGCATTTACGGTTGTTGGATGGTGCTTTCAAGCTGTCAGCCAAGGATCTCAGATCCCAGGTGGTTAGAGAAGCATGCATTACTGTAGCGTAAGTATAGTTTATGTGCGTTTGTGTACATTGCTAGCTTTTAGTATGAATTTGACTTAAAGATGCTTTATTAGTGTTGCAGGATTATCTTGTTGTTGCAGGATTATCTTGTTGGACTGCTATACACTATGACTGATAAAGAGTCAAGTCCGCATTTGAAGTTGTAGAGAAAAAGAAACATTTAAAGAAATTTGTTCTCTTAGGTGATATAGATGGATGATAATCCTGTAACAGATTGTATGTGAAGAACAAGTTACCATCATTACAGAGTACTTAGTGCAAGTTAATACAAGCTGCTGTAAGTACTACTGTAATATTGGAGGCTAGTCTTGACAGTGCTTATACTTGGGTGATTGCCACATGGCTTTACTGTGACTACTTGTAATAACAAAGCAAGCTACCCTATAGTGGTTTGAACATTGCACATTTTTTGAGGTACTGTCTTTCATGTCCGTGATAATTTTAGAAACCATGGCTAAATAGAATTAAGTTCTTCACCCTTATCATTGTGGGGACTCATTAAATTCAAGGACACGGACACACACACCCTCCCCCATTATTTTTACAGTAGGGCAGTCTTTCCCACTTCTGTGTTTTCCATGGCTTTTTTTTCTTCTGGGAAATGTAACCATTAATGTAACCTCTGATTTTCAATTGCCATCGTGAACAGATATGTCCTGGAGTTCACCCTTGCTATTCTGGTCTCCTGATTGAACAGACCATGGGGACCTGTTGCAGCATACAACTGTCCCTGCAGGGAAACTGAAGCTTTGAGAAAACAAAGCTAACCTTTCCTAATACGAAATCAGGGGTAGTGTAAAAATACTGTGTAAATGTCCTTATTTAGGCCTAAAAGCGTGGAATTTTTCTTGATCCCTAAAATGTAGACATATTTGTCATTTGCTGCTGACTGCAGATTCTTTTTATATAGTCTCTCTGCATGGAAGAAGGATTTTTTTTGTCACCACCTGACAGTTAAATTACTGTGTTGTATGTATTTGTGTATTTGTTAAAATAGAAGCCATAACTTTTAACGAACAAGGGAGTCAAATTTTATGCTTGACTAATTATGATAAATTCAGTAGTTTTGTATGCATTCAAAAGGGAAAAAAATTAAATAATTTCCACAAGATTTTGGATTTATATACTCTCAAAGTGTGTTAAAAAGCAGAAATACCAAATTTTATGTGGACATGAGAATTCTAGCCTTTCAAATTATGGTATTTGTTTTTCATTACAAAATAAAGTTAATAGTGTTCGACCTCTCCATGTGTCTGCTAAGTAACAAAAATGTTCCACAAATCCCGCATTTCTAATAAGGCAAGGACTTGGAAATCATGAAATTAAGAATTCTGTTGTTTGGAAAGATAATCTTTAAAATGTACAGTGAACTTTGTTATAGTAAGACTAAAAAATTAATTTTTGTTAACAAATCTTATTTCTTTTTCCTGAATAGCCATCTTTCGACTGTTTTGGGAAACAAGTTTGATCATGGCGCTGAAGCTATTGTGCCTACTCTTTTTAATCTGGTTCCCAACAGCGCCAAAGTGATGGCGACTTCTGGGTGCGCAGCCATTAGATTCATTATTCGGGTAGGTGTTCCTCTCTCACTTTCCTTGCTAGTAATATTCAGGTAGTGACTCTTAGTAGAGATAATAACAATTCTGAAATACAGGATTATAAATCAGACTTTAATGGAGAAGTAATTTTTCTCACAGATGGACAAATATTAATCATCATTGAAACCAATTGGCAGCATTACCATAGTAAAGATGGAGGAATAGGTATAAAAAGCAAGTCTGTTTTCGTTATTTTTTTGTAATGTGTTAACTGTAAAAAGGCAAGTGTATTTCAAAGGTTAACTGGCTTTATGGAAAATAACAGAGCTTAAGTTAGTGTTGTGGTTTAACTCCAGCCAACAACTTAAGCACCACGCAGCTACTCACTCACTCCCCGCAGTGGGATGGGGGAGAGGGCTGAAAGAGTAAAAGTGAGAAAACTTGTGGGCTGAGGTAAAGACAGTTTAATAGGTAGAGCAACAGCTGTGCACAGAAGCAAAACAAAACAAGGAATTCATTCACCACTTCCCATTGGCAGGCAGGTGTTCAGCTACCTTCAGGCAAGCCAGGCTCCATCATGTGTAATGGTTACTTGGGAAGAAAAACACCGTAATTCTGAATGTCCCATCCCCCCCTCTTTCTTTCTTGTCAGCTTTCTGTGCTGAGCATGATGTCCTGTGGTATGGAATATCCATCCCTTGGCAAGTTCAGGTCAGCTGTCCTGGTTGTGTCCCCTCCCAGTTTCTCGTGCCCCTCCAGCCTTTTCACTGGCAGGGCCTGAGAAGCTGAGAAATCCTTGACTTACTATAAACATTACTTAGCAGCAACTGAAAGCATCAGTATGTTATCAACATTGTTCTCACCCAAAGCTAAAACACAGCACTTGCACCAGCTGCTAACAAGAAAATTAACTCTATCCCAGCTGAAACCAGGATAGCTAGTAGTTAAGAAGCTAGTAAGGAAATTTTTTTAAAAAACCCAACAAAACAAAACTATGAATTTTTTACAAGAAAACACCCGCATATTAAAAAAGAAACGGAGCCATTGAGTTAATGATAAAATGTTGAAGAGGCTGGACATACATGGATCAGTTCACAAAGCACAAGTTCATGAAAGAAAAGCCTAATACAGATTTTAATCCTTGGTTTGAAGAACTTTCAAAGCTGAGTCCTTAAAGATAAAGCATTTAGAAGAGAGGAATGCTGTATACTAGCTGGTTTTTGTCTGTTCCTTAAGCGTCTGCTTCTGACTGGTGTCTGAGGCCAGATATTTAGCTACATTTTTGGAACTTGCACTGCTGTTTTTATTTTTCTGATAAAAGTGGGAAGTTGCCTGTAGTTTCTGCATTAAAAGCTGCAGTATTCTTGATGCTAGGCGCTTTACTGCTATTCACTATGATTTCATACGTGGCTTTAATTTTGTAAGTTGTTGGAAACCTAAGTGGTTTAATCACTCACACCTTTTATTGCCATCCTCATGTATGTTTTGGAACCTGTACTTACTCTGTCTACCCATACCTCTGAGAATATGTTCCAAGACATCTGCGTTACCTTTGCCATCAGCATTTGGACTAAAATCCATTGGCATTTTTTCCCCAAACTCTTACAGTGTACTGTGAGATGGCTAGTGGCACAGAATTGAGAGTGGAGGAAGGAACTTACACACCTTACACAAGATGATTAAAGTTGTAATTGAAGAATACCATTTGCAGTAGTATTAGACAAGCTCAGGCATGTAAGAAACAAACCCTGTCTTTTTGTTTACAGGAGCCAAATCAAGCACCAGAAAAGCAGCATGAAATAAAAATTCACTGAATATATTAAATTTGCTTCATTAGTCCAGTTCACTTGGAGAGAAGCCTACGCATTGGCTGTAGCTGCCCTGATTTCGTTTGAACTTCTGTTGTTCTTAGCTGTAATTTAACATACTAACATTGGAGGCATAGAAGCAAGCCTATCCATAGTGCTCAAATACCCAAACAATAAATGGTTTATGCAGGGTGTTCTGACAGAAAATTGAAGTTTCGGTGGAAAAAGAAATAAATATCAGAGTTAAATGAAGTGCAGCCCCATCCTCCTTTGGACTTTGGTCCTTTGGACTAAATGGGAGTTGGTCAGGGAGCGTGTGATCAGTTGAATGTTTAGAGCCCAAGCCATTACAGCTTTTGGAGTCAGCATTTTGCTCAAAAACTCCTACCAGAATCCACTGACAGCCAGTTCACATCCTGGTTGGTGCTTCAGTATCTAATTGCTGTGAGGGTGAGTCTGTGTAAAAAGAGGGAGGCTGTATTGTACCAGTGATCTTGAAGAGCTTTATGTCAACTTTGTCCCTTTATTGGATTTCATATTTCTTCTCCAGATAGTTCTTATACTGTAGTCTACTTTCTCTTTCTTGACTCTTAGTAAATCAGGAAACCAATTAAAAAAAAGGGGGGCGGGGCATGTCATGATGAGATGGTATGATGGCAGAAACTCTTTTCCAGAGGGGGGTGGGATTCAGGTTGGGCAATCGAGCTGCAATGCGGGCTGGGAGGAAGCATGTATCATTACAGCTTCAAAGGGATAACAGATGAAATGTGCAGTCTTAAAGCCGAATGAAAGCAAGCCTGAGGCTTTGATTCCTTTGCAAAACACTTTCTACAAATTACGTCAGTAGCTCCAGAGACTTGGAACATACAGATTTCTCCATCTGTAAAAACATTTTATTCTTTCCCCTGATATTGCTTATTGTTCCCTTTCTGGCAGTCATGTGCCACTTTTCAATTTGAAAGCTGTGCAAAACACAGGCAAAACCCCTAAAACCTGTTTAAAAGTGTATCGGTGTGAACAAATGCAACTGTTAGGCTCTTCCAGATTTTTTGATTAACTCCCTCCTAATTCTGAAGTTGGCAGTACTCTGACAGCTGATAATTATCTCTCTGCTTTTTTGGTGATCTGTGTGTTTATATCCTGCAACAGTAACCTAAGGAGAAAGTATGATACATGAGATACTAAGAATTGTTCAGTACTATACTTTTAAAGCATTTTTTTATAGCCTACAGTTTCACACTGTATTGGGGACTGTTTTGGAAGTTATCTTATGTATTTAATCAAGAAAGGAATAAAGAAGTGATCTGAAAATGGATTTGTTTGAAGCATGTTACTCTTACTTAGAATTAAAATGTTAATACTTTGTGTCTACAGTTACTTAAGATAAGCTGAAATAAGGCTGCTTTAATTCTGAATTGAAGTATTGCATTTGTATTTAATGTAGTTTATCTTACCCACTTTAAATGGTAGTTCAGGAGTTTTCTCTTCCCATGAGGATGTTAGGTGTTTCCATATCGATTATATACATAAGCTTGCTTATGTTACATGTCAAAGCTTTTATTATTTTATTGACATATTTTGCATTAAAAGGACTTTTGTCTTCGTAGCACTAAATGTATTGATCCCTAAAAGAATACCCATAGTTTCAAACTGATTGATTTAATATTTTTCTCCATAACTCTGATTTTTAAGACTGCTATGTCTATTGCTTTTTTTTTTTCTGTGGCAAAACTAAAATAACATCAGCTTACAACTCCTTTGAGGAGACAGTTAGATTTGAGCCTTCATATATAACTTCTGACAGCTAAATATTGCGTATCATGATGTGGTTGTTGATGGCATTGGAAGTTCTTTGGGAAAAAAATAGGTTTCATCAATTGGCATGCTAGTATTCTCCATTTAAGTAAGCATTGTAAATGATTGCATTTTTTTATGTTGCTAATTCTGTTTGACTTAATTAGTACAGTACAGATTCAGGAATGCTTTTGTCATTAACTGCTTTGTCTTTTTTCTTTTTTTTTAGCATACTCATGTGCCACGACTCATACCTTTAATAACAAGCAACTGTACCTCAAAATCAGTTGCAGTTAGAAGGTGAGTACATTATAAATAGAAAATTATTAAAGCTGTTGTTTTTGTAAATATGGTGCTCATGTGTTGAAAATAAACAGATTTGAAGATTTATTCCTGTTAACTCTGAATACACAAAACTGTGTTATCCAGTAAACAACAAAAATTAACTTCAGCAAAGTTACATCAGGTGACGTTGAGGAATGGTACTTTCTGCCATATTGGGCGATGTACACTGTGTCCTTCTGTAGAATTTATTCTAATTTAAAATATTCCTAACACTTGTTGGAAAAAAATACCTTCTGATTTAAGACCAGAAGCGGGGGGGAAAACCAGTTGTAGTTGAATCTTTTGCTTGGTCTGATGAGAACAAACAACACAGGTATTGAGGCATTGGGAGAGCATGGAACAGATATAGATGTCTTGGCAAAGAACCAGCCTGAGCCTGTTAGCGACTGTTGCTGGGCCTGTCAGGTCTGGCCCTGAGGTTAGTTCTTGTCGAAGCACTACAGCATAGTGCATGCAGTGTGTGCCAGCACCTTGCTCTCCCGATGCCAAGAGGACTTCACATTTTGTGCAGTGCAGCTTCAGTGCATGGAGCTAGGCTGTCTGATACTGTGTCCAAAATAATGAACCTACTATGCTGGGGACTGTGGGATTGCAACAGTGGCTGCTACCTCACATAGGACATGGTGGATCGATCTTTTGTCATGTTAAACAACTGAGGTGCACCTTCAGCATGTTGCTTTTTCCAAGAACGTGATACTTTAACACTTGGATTGGCTTTTTACAAAATTAATTGGTTTCTGACAGAGTGTCATTGTCTGCACAGAATCTCATGGAAGAACTTGATGATGTTTCTGGACCCGTGCTAGCCTTTAAAGTGATGTATCTATGTGTATGCAAGAAATAGCTTGAGTATCTAAAATATTTACTCTGAGTCAGAGCTGGTTTTGCCTCCAAAGCAGGTATTAACCCAGATTATACTGACATGTCATAACTTCTGGTTTGACTGGAAGACAATTCACAGGGCTTCAGTGTCTCCACTTACCACAGCTTTGCTAAGGAACATTAGACTGTAGGTGGCTTTGGTCCTGCAGTTCACAATTCAGTGACCGTCAGTGAAAGGGGCCAAAACTGCATTGTTTTCACACTGACTTAATTCCTTTGGAAAGACAAACTAGATTGGTTATAATAGTGCAAAGTGTTTCAGGGTTTCTTGCCATGCCTTGTAGGTGTCCAGAGGATTTGGGCAGAATAAAAATGAAATCTGCCCCTCTGGAACAGGTCAAAGATGCAACATAAGCAGAAAAAGTAGTTCCAGGCAGTAGTGTCCACTACCTTTTTGAAGACTTATCTACACCTTCCTAATTTGTGTCACTTTGATTTGTTCACCAGGATCTAGCTACAAATGTACTATAAAATACGCCTTTTGTTAATGGCTGTCTGCTGAATTGTCAAGAATTCAGAATTAATAATGACTACGGTTACATAATGTTGTACAATGCCCGCAAATCTTTAGGATTGCTTTCTATACGCAGAGCCCTCTGCTAATGGTCTCATGTTTTCTTTGATGCTACATACTCAGTAGTGACAGATGAAAGGATGGGAACCATGTTTGGGACAGAAGTGCACTGCCATAGGAATAGTATGTTGTGACTCAATAGCTGAATTTTTAAAGTATTGATTTTTTTTTATATTAAGATTTTATACTTTGTACAATTTTTAAACTATTGATTTTTGTCTGCTATTTTGGGGCTAAGAAAACTAACATAGCATGTGTAATAATATGACTTGAGCAACAGACAGTTAATTGAACCACATGTATTTTTTTTAAAGTTTAGGATTAGTTAGCCTGCATGTTTACTTACGTTCTATACAGAATATTTTAATTTTGCATTATGTTAACCAATGTCCTTATTTGACAGATAAATGTACTTTTATTTTATGTATTTGTTTTCCTCTGGGGAAAGAATAAAGTTACTGTTTATTCTGCAAGCACATGAGAGAAATGAGTATTAATTATAACTTTTCGTTCTGTCTTTTTAGACGCTCCTTTGAATTCTTAGACTTGCTGTTGCAAGAGTGGCAAACACATTCGTTGGAAAGGTATGGGTCAGTATATTTTCCCCCAAGATTAAACTGCTAATGAATTTTAAGACATAAATCTTTTCATTGAAACATTCAGTTGGATTGTATTGTTCAGTGTGGGCCAACCTTTCCAGCATAGACAACCTTTCTAGCGCAGTAGGGCATGTGGCTTGTTTAGGTGCCAGGGAGGAGGAGAGCTGTATGTTCCAGCCCTGACTTTGTGTTGGCTCCTCTCCTTACTCTCTGCCTCTTCTCCTGTATCACAAGCAATGCACACCATGCTTTCTTAGAGTTTCACTTAGGTCATGTGTCCTGTGCGGCAAAGATGTACAGGTCAGCATCTGTCTTTTCTCCTGAGAGGATGATATTCACCATAAAAGAACGTAAGTGGGTTAGGCTGGAGGACTTTTTCTGGTATTAAGATCAGACTGTAGCTTCTCCAGGCAGATAGGAAAGTAGTACGTGCATCAGCCCTGCAGAATGTATACTGGAAGAACAGAGTAAGAGCACAGGAATTATGGGGCCTCCAGAGAAGGCTCTGAAGAGTTCCATAGTCATCCAGCTCCATAGTTACCTTTCAACCCCTGAAGGTGCTCCTGAGAAAGGGAGCAATGGGGAGATCATGATTTATATCAGAGTGCCTATGTATGTATTTTAAAAAGACAAACCAGTCCCCAATGTCCCCCTCCCCAGCCAAACCCCAAAACTTGAAACGTGTCTTGAATTAAAATCTGTTCGTCATCACAATTTTTGGTTGTTCTGATGGGCGCTTTGCTGTTCTTCTGAGCATCTGTTGAGGTTTAAAACTCATGGGCCAAAAGCTTTCAGAGGTGAATTTCCAGGAAAGTGGATTTACCAATCTTAACTTCTTCATTTTTCTTACTATTAATATAGTAAGGGAAATAGTTTTTCTATTTCAGGAAAGTAGGTGTCTTAAAAAAGATACTAAAAAAAAACTTTTAAGTGTGATGTGTGTATGTATGAAAAGCAGATTATAATTCTTTTAGCTTGAAGGAGGAAGCTTACCTAAACCTTTGACAGAAGCATGTCATCAGTATGCCTAAGTGTTTGTTTACTTCATATCTTAGAAAGAACTACTATCTCAGCTGGTTTTCACTTAGAGAAATGTTGATTGAAGTGTAAAACTTTACTACTTTGAATTTGGAGTAGCAAAATAGCATAAAGAATGTCTTTCTTCTAGGCATGCAGCTGTCTTGGTTGAAACAATCAAGAAGGGCATTCACGATGCTGATGCAGAAGCAAGAGTGGAGGCAAGAAAGTGAGTTTGACTACATTTTGCTCTGAAAATTTGTATGGTTTATATGAGTGATAGAAGGCTTATCGGAGGTGGGAGGCTAACTATGGCTGAAGAAGAGGACATAGGTTAAAATTTGATGTTTCTGTTCTGAGTTCTGAATTAATACCTGGCTTCTTTTGCAAAAGACATTCTGAAAGTTGAAGCAGTTAATACTGTTGTGCAGCAATTGAGGATTCTACTGAAATGGGAGTCGTAAAGGTTGATACTGCTGCAGAATCATCCCCCTCCCTTAATTAAGTCATTAAAAAACTGCAGCACTTTGACTGGTGATTAGGCCAGAAGAGAATTTGTCTTGATTCCACACAGAATGGGTATGTGAATGTGAGAATTTCAGAGGATAGACTTAAGTTATTTTGAAAAGATTAATTCAGCCAATGTAACTGGTTTCTTGTATGATTTGATAAGAAGTATTGTATACGTTGCATATTTTCAATCTGAGTTCCTTGCCTTCCATTCCCTGGATCATTCTGTAATCTTTACTTCCTGACTTTGAAGAAAATACAGAGCAATTACATGTGGTTATTCTCTTATTTTGCAGGGCTTATCTGGGTCTTAGAAATCATTTTCCTAGTGAAGCCGAGACTCTCTACAATTCTCTTGAGCCACCCTATCAAAGAAGCCTCCAGACCTACTTGAAGAATTCTGGCAGTATAGCATCTCTTCCTCAGTCAGACAGGTCATCTTCCAGCTCACAGGAGAGCCTCAAGTAAGGGTCACTTAACTGTTTCTGAGCCTATAAAAAAAACCTGTTTCTTAAAAGCAAATGAAACAGACTTCTGTGGTGTACATAAAAGCTGCAATTGTATTTTGTCACTTTTCAATAAAAAAAAAATCTTTTACTGTTTTTTGCTATATGACAGTATTACCCCGGCAAGGTGAAAAATGAAGAGAGTCATTAACTGGATTTTAGCAGGCTGTTCTTATTTGTTCCTTAACAGCCTCTGTTACACCAAAATATCTTCAAGGCTCACATATTGGTGTCCAGCATTCTGGTGCAATGAATTAAATCCAGGAAAGAAGTAATGGTGTTACTCCTTTTTTTATCCCTTTTCACTGGGGAATATGAGAGACACTGACACTGAGATTCATTCAGACTGGAGATACCTCCCACCCTCCCCCCCGCCCCCACCCTCCTGTCTTCACGGTGTTTAATATCTATTAGCAGTATTTTGCAGCTGTGCTAATGACTAGAGGGTGGGTCTGCAGTCAGTGGTGTATTAAGATGTATAGACAATCCTGAGTTGAATAAATTAAAGTTTGCTTAGGTACCAGTAGCAAAAGAAATTTACTGGCTTTTTAGTAGAAATGTAAAATAGTAGTAGAAGTAGTATGTAGTGATTTTTTTCCCTTTACATTCTAGAAAGCTTCCTCAAAGTGTTTAAACCTGTTAACATTTCAATTCAGATGCTTCATTTCCAAAGCCAGAGAACTTGTCTGCTTGCTTTTGACTTGAAAGCAGAGACTGCTTCCAGCGTACTGGAAGTTAACTTTTTTTTCTCTTCTTTTGACTGCTGCCTTAAATACTAGAAGCGAAGCTTAGCTTTCCTATGACATTTGTAATTATAAAATACATTTTAAAAATAATTTTAATGTAGGCTATTGCTAACATTTCATTTTCCACAAACAAATGTTTATTCAAAGATTAATTACTCTTGTTTAAACTAATCTGTATTCCCTGTCTGAAAATCAAAGTGCTGTTAATGATTTATTAGTAATAAAATGTTAAAAACTAAATTACAGAGAAATTAGAATCTTACTCTTAAATTACTTAAGTTACTCTTAAATCCTCAAGTGTTAGTTCCTGTATTGCAAGACATGCAAGTACTACAGTACAGAAAGGGAGGAGTAAAAAAGAGATCATGATATTCAAAACTAATTAATTTTTAATTTATTTTTCACTTATTTTGCCTGTAGGTGTGTGTTATTTTCCCTGTGTTACCCAAAATTGTATTTCTGGCTACCAATATAGACATTGAAATCTCCCTGTGGAGACTTAAGTTAAGAAATATGGGTATGGTTTTCCTAAAAGTCTGATCCTCCATGATTTTCCATCCTCTGAACTTAGAGCTCTTACAGATCATTGATCAAAAATGGTTTTAAAGAGGATGATGGAATGAGAGAAACGTGGTGACTTGTGCCTACCTATATGTAACCGCTTAAATGAAATGTCATTTGCAATAGATGGTGACGGTTGTCTGGGCCTTCTGTTTGGAGCAGTCTGTAAGGTCAGGATGCACCCAGGAGTTCTGCCTCAGCCTTCTCAACTTACTTGCAGCAAAATACCTCCAAAACACTAGTTTGTAATGTCAGAAAAGCAGGTATTATTCATAATAAGCTGCAAATACATGATCTCATGTGAGGAGTTAGATAACAGTGCTGACCTCTGTGTTATCATTGAGCACCTGAGCTAATAACTCAGATAAATACACACACAGTATGAGGCATCTCTTTTCTCTCTGATTTTTGGTTTAAAATTGGAGGCAGATTATTTTTGCTAAAGCTGAGACTCTAGACTCAGGCTGTAATTTGACTATTGATGAAATAGTTAACTATTTCAGCAAATACAAACTTTCCCAGTCAAATAAATACTTAGATGGCTAGATAGGAATCAATGAATAAAATGCCATGCTGTCTTCTACTAATCTCTTGCTTTTCCCTGGTCCCTCTGACTGCATTTTACCCTGCTGAACCAGGTAGAAGGAAGGGCTCGCAGTTAAACTTGAGTAGACAGAAATATTTTACTTCATCAATTATTCATTTTTGCAGTAAGCGTAAGGGGAAATGGAGAGAAAACATAGTGGAGAAGACACACGATTCTTCTCCTTTTATAAATTGCGGGAGCCTTTAACATTCAAACAGGGGAAATTCACTCCAGCTGCTTGGAAGTTCCAGCATTTTCCTTCTTAAATTTAACTTGGTTGTTGGGAGATGCAGGACCGGAAGAGGCTTATGAATCGTACACCTTTTTTCCTTGTTATTGCAGACACCACTTCACATAATTTCTTTCAGAAAGCGAGGTTTTTGATTAGCTCCTGCTGGTTTTGTTTGATGGCTGATTTAAGGTGAGCACTGTAGTTAAAACCTTGTACTGACTACCTTAAATGTTCCGTGACCAAGTCTGGAATACCTGAACTTTGTGTTAGTGATGCGTGCCTGTTGGTAACCAAAGGATTAATGCTTTGTGATGAAGATGTAATTTTATAAAATATAAAAGATGACTGTTTTCCTTATCATTCTGTATTTAATGTGTTTATCTAAAATACGCTCAGAAGGTTGAAGAGGAGAAAATAACAGAAGACTTTTTCTCTCTTTTATTGTTGCCTGTTGGATCTGATACATGAGGCTTACTTACCAGGTTTATTGACTTCTTTTTTCAGTCGGCCTCTATCATCTAAATGGTCTGCAGCCAGCCCAGCAAGCCTTGCAGGCAGAGGTAAGGTGGTTGCAATGTAGTGCAGTGCACAGTGATTGTTCTTTATGTTCTTGGAATTAGAAGTTTTAAATACAGCTTAAAATTTTACTGTCTTAAGCATTTACCCTGCTTCCAAGTTGAATAATGGTATATGTCACTACAGACTGCACCTGGAGCCAAGATTGCTTCATACTCGCTTCACATTTTGTCTCGTTTTAGTTGTTGCAAGTATAAGACATAATTTGCAAAGTATTGGTATGATTAATTGATCATCTGTCTTGGGAGTTATGTCATGAAACAGTCTCAAAGAAAAAACATTACTCTGTGGTCTGTTCATGATTATTAGACTTATGGCAATTGGAAATGAAGGACTCATTGTACCTTTCATCTGTTCCTGTGTAGCTGTTGCTCTTCATAACAAACGAAAACTGCAGATTTGTGATACAAAGTTTAATTTTATCTTTAGTGTTCAGAATTGAGTGTCTTTGTTCTTTTTTCACATAATGTCTTTGTAACTCTTGCAGAGTAAATAATTTGAACTTTTTACAAGTGGCCTGTAATTGAGAGTGCTTATTTTCTGGATATTGAAACTGTTAAGGGGGAGTCAAGTTTTCAAGACATAAACCAATAGTTAAAATTAACTGAAGCAAATAGTTAAGATTCAGTAAATAATAGCAGGTGAATATAAAAATACTTTACAGAAGATTACACCCTAAAGCAATTCAGTGTATGCATTCAGCTTGCCTTTGGCTTTATCTTAGCTGAAATGTGGGAATATTATTTTCCCTCAGTATCACAAAGGATGCTGTGAATTTCCTTATGTTTGTGAAGCATTCAGTAATGTAATAAATCAGATAAATGTTCAGAATGATGTAATTTGTACTTGTATGGGAGCATGTCGTTTGTATTAATGCTAAAATTTCATGCTGAATGAAGGTAAATACAACTGTAAAATAAACTGTTCTTTATCTGAATTTCATGGCAACACCAGGTCTAGTTTGCTTTTTAACCTCAGTAATACTTTGTTTAATATTAACTTGACTTCCACTTTTTTACATAATTTTCTGTACTTTCTGCTGGTATGCTGCAGTGGTAGAAAATATTAACCTTTTAAGTACAATTAATTTTATTCATTGTCAACTAATTTCCTAATATTTTTAATTTTTATTTCCTAGTTTCAGGCAGCAGCAAGAGTGTTCCAAGCCCAGGAACTCTGCAAAGGTCTCGCAGTGACATTGATGTTAATGCTGCCGCAGGTGCAAAGGCCCGCCATGCTGCTGGACAGACAGCTGGAGCTGGGCGCTTATCAGCAGCTGGTCTACCCCCGGGATCTTACGCTTCGCTAGGTAAGGGAAACATCTTTACAGTATTGAGAGAGATTTTTAAAGTTTTTTTATCAAGAAGTTATGGGAAAATACTTGTCATTTTTAGTCTATTTAATATTGCAAAAGAGCAGGTGTTCTGAAGTTAGTTACCAACATTGCTAGGTGTTTTGTTTTGCTTGTGCTAGAAGAAGAATGCCAATGCAAAGAATGTATCCACACTAGCTCTTTAAATGTGTTAATCTGGAATTAACATTAAATATTGGAAGGGGCAACACTTAACAGCAGATGATGATCATGGCTTTTTTGTTTCTAGAAGTAATAGTTAAATGAGTGTTAGGACTCTTGATTTTTCATTTTTCTCAGCTCTTTAGCTGGTTATTTTACAACAGTGCTGAAAAGACATCCTGGCAGTAAGTGGTGGCTTCTTCATGTAATGCAGAAGTGTTTTACACAATAATATACAACATTGGTTTCATAGATTTCTTCTTTAAGCACGTTGATGGAACGATGTGTATGTTTTTTATCTAGATGACAGTCTTCATTGGTAAGAGTACTTGCTGTTAGATATAAAGTGCTACAAATGATGAGTGCAGAAAAGTATTTGATAGTAGTAGTATCAAATGGTGGTAGATGTTAGAACCTCCGCTAAGTGGGGCGCCTAAGGGAATATGGTCATGTTTTTGTTCTTTTTAAGTTATCCATATTGTAGGGGTTAGCAATGAGGGAAGTGAGGTTCAGTGTTCACAAAACTCTTGGTTTTTTCTTCTCAGCTGATGTGCCAGCTAGATCACCAAGGAGATATGTCCTAATGTCAGTGTTGCCAAAGGTGATCACAGGAGATGCAGAGAAACTGTGTAGTTCTTCTGATTTGCCTTGTGTTTGGGGAGATGTTAAGATATACTTAGGCTGTGGTTTTCAAAGTTTTTGGCTGTGCTTTTTTTAAATTAAAATTTAAGTTTAAAACTATTATAAATGAGTTGGTTGTTTTATCATCATAGAATAGTTTGGGTTGGAAGGGACCTTAAAGATCTTCTAGTTCCAGCCCCCCTGCCACGGGCTACTTGAAATGGTTTGACCACCATTGATTTTAGGATTAAGTTTATGAGTGTGGACAATGCTGACTAAAAGGAATACTTGCTATTTGAAATAGTAATTTCAGGTGTGGGCTCCCTCTAGTGCCCACAGCGGGGGAATCAAGAGAACCTTCTGGGTAGCAGTGGAACACCAAAGTTAGGCTGTTCAGTTTGCTGGGTGGAGGAGATACGCTTGTAGTTATTGCTCGAGGAGTACTCAGTTCTGCCTAACTTAATGCCTAAGAGCCTGAAATAGGTGTGATAATTTCCAAGATAAGAGTATTGCTTGGTCTGTTTTGATGTGCCACAGGACATGCTATGAATCTCAGACAAAGCTGTAGTTCAGCTGTTGTGAGAAGTGAAAGTGACCCAGAGCATGGTGGTAGAATGAAAAAAAAAAAAAGGTCAAACAGAAAACAAATGCAGAAATCTCTCTCTGTTAATTATCTTCTTCATGCTGCTGGAATGAAGGGACTACTTTGGTCTTAACAGAAAATTAGCTCTTGATTGGAGTATTGGTTTGCTTTCAGAACATTTTAAGCGATATGTGATTCATGCCCAGAATTTTGTAAGCAAGAGTTGAGAAGGACAGAGGTTTTCAGGGAAGTAAATAGTGGTGGCTTTATGCAGGAAAGTAACAGAAATAAAGAAATAGTCTATTCTCTTTGTGGTTTATAGATTTGGTGAGTGAGGGTCAGGGAAAGGAATAAATAGGCAGTAAGTCCAGGTCACAATCTTCTGAAGGATTTGAGTAGCTGGAAAACTTTGCCTTGCTAGCAGATGCCACAGTGGTGGTTTGAAATGGCAAAAAAATGTGATACTAGCAATGTATAGTAAAGTCTGATCTTACTACAGCTGGTATAAGGGCAGTGGTAGTCAAGGAGACCAAAGTTTGTTTACAGTCACACAAAAGCAGTACTGCTTGATTGATCTTGGCTCATTCTCCTAACAGTTTTTTTTAGTAGTGATAAGGTAATTTAAATCACACATACCTGTCCCCTTTTACCTATGTAGAGAGCGTGACTGTTATGTGTTTGGCTATGGAGTAACAATGGAATCCACCTCAAATTTTGTTTGCTCTTAGTTTTCAAACAGTAACCTTAAAATGAATGGAGTGTGAATCCAAGCAAGTGCCATGTTTCAGAAAATGGGCTCATTTGTAAACTTCTCCCTTCCCTTCATTTTAAGGGGAATACTTCTACTAGTCCAAATTTGGAAACTCAAAATGACAGAATTGTCAAGATAATGCTGACCGTGGTACTAGAATGCCTAGAACATGTTACTGTATTTCCATAATGCTTTCCACATATTCTCAGGTGTTGCAGTCAGTACCAAAAAATATAACATTGTCTCCTGGAGACTGAATTTATTTTCACCCTTACTTACAGAGAGACAACCACCTTTTGCTTAAACAGCTGCCAAATTTAGAGCCTCAGAGGACCACAAGTTCATGAGCATAGTAATCTATAATTGTTTCCACCTGTCTCTTCCCTTTTTATTATTAATAGAAGAACTCTTGCTTGCTTATTTATGATTTTTTTTAAAAAAAGCTTGTTCTAGAAGCAGGAGGACATTCTCTACTTTAGTTATTCTAAATGTTAGCTATCTTTGACATCCTTAAGTATTGATGTCCTTTTTAAGAAGACTTGAGCTATAATTATTATGTCTCACACTAAATATTTTAATTGCAATTGTTACTGTCAGAATATGTATGCACTGCCTTCCAGCTGAACTGGTAAATCTTTAATGCTTTTAAACCAGAGTGGAACTTTCTCCCACTTGTCCTCTGTGATTATTGTGATGTGGTTTTCCCTCCTGTCCCTTACCCCAGGTGGGGCTTCATGCTTACTAGGAAATTTCATAAGAAATATAAATGTCGTAGTTCAATAATGATATAAATATGTATTGGTGCTTCAGTAACTGTTAACACCAAGCATGAAACAGTTCATAAATATTTTACTGAAAGGGTTTTCTCAAATCTGGGTAATAGGGAGAGATACAGCATCCCTGTGCAAGGTACTTGTACCCTGTTCTGTAATTTTGTACCTTGGACTGAGAGGAGCCAACTTTACTTAAGGTAGCTTATACATGCATGAATTAGATAAAACATGTCTGCTGTATTTAATATTAATGTATTTTCCGTAATTAATGTTTTATGACTCTGCTGTGAACACCTTTATTCTAACACACTAAGTTTTCCATGTTTCTTTGCCTGCTTTTTCAACAAAGAGGATACTTCTGACAAGATGGATGGTAAGAAATTGTTTAGTCTGTCCTCTAATTCTATTAAATATTTGATAGTGTTTTATGTAAAATTATTGATGTTTAATATATTTGTTTGTTCATTAACAAAATACAGCGCTGTTTTCTTTAACCACTAAGTAATCTTGATGCCTTAATATGTGTTGTGTTATTTCTGTGTGTGTTGATGGTTTTGATGATTGTTCTGTATCAGTGACAAACTTTATTGAAACGTGGTTGTTACTCCTTTTTTTTAAAAAGCTCTATTAATTACAGAGGAATTCTGTAATCAATACATGTTTTTTTAACTAGCTCTAGTTCCATTGTGTTTCATAGTTCTACCTGAAAAGTCAATTTTTTTTGGCTTCTTGACAGAACAGCAATGGGAGAGCAGAAGATGCTTGACCACATAATTAAGGATTAAAAAAAAAAAAAGACACAAAAATCTCTCTTTCAAAAGTACTCTATCAAAATCTACTCTAGCTACATAATTTCAAGTGCCTGTAAATCCTGTAATACAATGTAATTCTATTAAAGAATAGTTTGTTAAGAAGACCTACCTGTTAAAACAGTTTACCAAGTATTCCAGCTAAATTGTAGCCCTTACTTTTTTTCTAATTCACTGTATGAAACACATGGGGGGAGTTGTCCTATATTTTTATCCTAACTGCAAAGCAGTTGAGAATCAGGCTTCTCATAGCAGTTGTCTGTTTCAGGGGTGTGTAAGTAGTGCTTCCCATTTAATAAAGTGAGAGAGTCCCAGCTTGATGCCTGATTAATTCTAGTTCTAATTTAATGCTGGGGCTATGTTTGCCTCTTAATAATTTGTCGCATGTTTATTAACAGTACATGTTTCAAAGAATGAGTAGTTTACTGGAATTAGGTGATGCTTATTGTAGAATGAAATGAGAACAGTAAGAAGGTGGATGTCTAAAACCCAGAATCCTGAATTAAAGCACAGATGATCAATCATGAGAGAGAATTCTTGGAAGAATTTGAGCCATTTTTGAGCATTGCAGATGGCAAGCCTACTTTAAAAAATTGAGGAGAGTTTCTGCAAGACAGTAGTGTCTGTCTTGCTTATTTCTATATCACATTTCCTTATGTTGTGTATAATAGGATTTATTCATAACTATCTGTGCTGATCACTTGATCTTGAGCTTTTGCCCATTGTCACCAGCAATAAAGGTTCTTAGGGCTGCGTGTACAGGCTTTTTCTGTTCTTCAGACCAATAGTCACAACTAATGGTGTCCCACATACCTGTTTAAAAATAGTAGAGGAAGTACTATGCAATTATCAAAATAACAGGGTTTTTTTTCTAGAGAATATCTGTAGTGATGATGTGTGAGAGAGAATGAACACAGCTTAGCTCTCCAGCTGTTGTTGTATGATATAGCTGCTCTGATCTAACTGCCACCATGTGGAACTAACAGTTTTTCCTTTTCCACTAATCTTGGCTGCATGTTTTTGCCAGTTCTTTCACTGGTGCCTTGTAATACTCCAGTATCAATCCCTGTAGGCGAACAAACTCCAGAAAACTGATTTCATGAAACAAAAGTGAATAGTATTCTGTTATTTAGCTTTTGGACCTCACACTGAGTCTTTAGCCATCCAAATCAGGTGTAGCACAAGGGTGGAGAGGAAGGAGAAGCAGAACCCCACCCCTTTTAGGAGCAGCTGGCTGTTAGCCTGGTTTAGGTGTTGCATAGAACTTGCCTTCCAAGGTCCAGCTCTGGAAGAATGGTGGATTTGGGGAGTTAGTTTAGGGTTTGGGTTTTTTTTAATACAGACTGGTAAATTTGATCTTGAAAACTTTGAGGTACTCCTACATACATATTACTTTAACTGATTTTTGTGAAGAAGCATTGAAATTTACACTGAATTAATATTTTTAGAGGGAGTTTTTTAAAGTAGTGCCTTGAAGGTAGTGTAATATGAGAAAGCCATAGCCAGATTTGCTGAGAATGTTAAGTTCAGGCTAGCCAAAGACACTAACAGACATTTTAATTATTGTAGTTCTCTTATAAGGCAGAAACAACAGAGTGAAAACAAAAATGGAAATACCCTTAGATTATTTTTTTTTGAGACATTTAACATTTTTATCACTACTAATACATATTTTATTCCATAATCTGATTTGTTCTAAAGGAACTTAGAGGAAGGACTGCTGTTTAGATAGCATCCCATCAATTCCTAGGTGCTGATGTCAGTAAAAAGATTTGTCCAGTTCTCATTTTGTCATAATCAAGCTGTGTTAAGCTTGGCATACTTGTTCCAGTGAGATCTGGTTTCAGCAAGCTCATATTGCTTCCACTTCTCTGAGAAAAATTTGATCTTGTGCATGTAGATCTTCAGAGTAGTCATGGACTTAACTCAGAGAAATTCTCCTTGCTTGGCAGTTCCTATCAAATTATCACTGTCCAGTGTGGGAAACACTGTCCTTGTGTTTTTCTCTGAGATAATTTATAATAGTATGTTTTCTATTTTCAGAAGAGCTTGCACTAAAATATTTTTAATGTCTGTTTTTATCTGTACATGTCATTTTGTTGACTTATTTTATAGTTTTTTTTTTTCTTCCTATTGAGTGTATTTCTTGGTGGTTTCATAACAAGTTGGGAACACAGTGCTATATATTGTGTTCTTGTAAATCACTAACAGTTTAGCATGGATGTTTCTCGATAATTTTGCTTCAGTTCAATAATGGAATTGCAACACAAAAGCTTTAGCCCTCTTGACTTGTTAAAATCTGTCAAGATTCATAAGATTAATCTCAAAAAGGAATTGGAGACACACAATATGGTTTGGAATATCATGTATTTTATTATTTTTTCTGTTTAGGAACAGCTTCTGAAGATGGTAAGAAAATATTTTGTTAGACTAGCTAATATTTTCAGCTTCATATTTTCATTGATACAAATTAAGCTTTAAAAGTAGAATATGGTCTTTCTGGGGCTTTGTGGAGGTTGGTAACTCCAGACAGCTTATGCATCTAATACTTGGTTGTCATGTAGTATTTTTAAAATTATTTTGCTTTATTTTAATTCTCAAGTACTCATCTGCAGTAGAATTGTCATTGCTTAACATTTTTTGTGTGAAAATATAGGAGCTTTATAATTTTGCATTCGTTTTTAAAGCAAATCTTGCCACAGAATACTTCATCAAATGCGTTCATGCTCTGGGAAGCAGGTGCTGCTATTTCTTATCTCTTTGAGACTTGGGAATTCATTTTCAATATGCAATTAGCATTTAAACCTGTCATTACTGAATGGATGTAGAGACTCCAAGTGAGTTAACAGTTCATTTGCCTCACAAATACCAACTGTGGTTTTACTTTAATAAAATTGAACCAGGTTCCAAGTGGTAATTTAACATAGTATTCAAATAGTGGCACTCTGTATTCCTAGGTTTTTGGGCCAAATTCTGAATGCAGTTACATGCCTTGCAGTCTCACCGCACTCAGTGGGAAAACATTGCCATTGCACGGGGATAACTAGTAGAGTTTGGACCAGTTAATCTAACCATTCTTGCTAGTGTGTTGTTTTCTAATAGTTTAGTGAATAACCTCCTTTATCCTGATTCTCTTCTATAGACTCTCATCTATGGCTAATCCCTCTACTTGGATGAATAATATTAACTTGGTTGGTCTCCAAATTCTGCTGTGGAAAGCCTAAAGAGGCTAGAACTAAATAACAGTCTGTGTACCTAATTCTTCTAGGTCAAATATTGACTCTGCATGTCTAGAAAATTTCAGTTGTGCTGTTTTTAGAAGTGGATTAATTACTGAGCTAGATCGACCCTGTACAAGCTTTTTGGGTTTTGTTCTTGCAACTTACAAGAATTACCATTAGCATGGTTTTGGTTTTTGTTTTGTTTTTTGGTTGTTTGAGGGGTTGGCTTAGGAAATGTAGTGCAAAAATCTATTATTTTCTTCTACGAATAATCTTTCAGCTACCTATAATTCATCCAGCTGGGGTTTTCCTTTCTTTTGTGATTTCATGGAATGCTCTAGGTGTTATGAGGAACATGGCTAATAATGCAGAAAGGTTTAACCCAGACCCAAGATGGTCTGGCATTCTAGATAGAAGTGAATTTATCTAGTTGTAGATACTCAGTTTAATCTGTTTTTTCCTCAGTTCTTCTGTCTGTTGAGGGGAGTAGTATTTCCTTATATCATGTTGTCACTGAGGAGTACTTAAGTGTGTACTTAGTCTGTGCAAAATGCTATAAAAGGCTTGGGAAATCCTGTAGAAGTCTTGACTGTGGCCATGAAAACAGTAGAATCTTCAGTAATAGGAAAGCTAGTGTTTAGATTTCTAAAAAGGAGTGAAGTTAGGAAGAAACATCAGCACCCTGTTAAAAAAATAGTCAACGTAATTTTTGTAATTTTATAACAGCAGGAGTAGAGTTACAACCACAAGTAATTATGAGAAGACTGTACCTGATACAGCAACATTAGTTTTATGCATTGCCTATTATATTTAATAAACTTCCCTTTAATATGGTCAACCTATTTATGCAGGAAGCAAGAACTAGCTAGACAGCTCAGGGTGTTTATGAGATAAATTGTTTACTGAAACATGTAGCATCAGAGGAGAAATATTTTGATTCCTCAACTGTTAAGTCCTTCAAGGTGTTCAAATTTCTACTAATTATCCCAAACAATTTTTCACCAATTGAGTTACGTTATGCTTCTTTTTTATCTACAGAAACTTAAGAAAATATTAGTAAATGGCTACTGATGCTTTGCTTTCCACATTACTGTGAAAAACTGGTTTAATGCCGTTTTTCTTTTATAGGTCGTATACGAACAAAGCTTTCAACACCTTCTGTTGGTATTGGAAATTCTAAAACAGATTCCAGAGGACGGAGTAGAACCAAAGTGGTGTCACAGTCTCAGCGTATGTATTTTCTGTTTGTCAGTTATACCTGATAAAGAGGCCAAATGTTTAAGCATATATTCATTGACCAATGGCTACAGTCAAAGTTAATTTAAAAAAAAAGCTACATACTGAGTTGTTGTTCTGTGCCTTAGGTTCATCATCGCCAGACAAAAATGAAGGTATTTTTTTCAGTGTTTTGGGTCAGTGGTATTTGCATGCTTTTCTAATTCATGTTGTTTTTCTCTGGACAAGATACTACATTAGCTCTTAGTTTGCCAATTACATTAGATAATGTAACAGGAAATTAAATCTACCCTTAAATTCTGTCTTCAATTATAACTTCTCAACATTCTTTTCCCCCCTTTCTGACCTCCCCAACACAAAAGACCAGTAAACTTCTGTGTCAGTTACGTATGACACATGGATGAGTAATACAGAAGAATAGGTAGGCTGAATGGTGTCCTCAGTGTTACCTGCAAAACCTGATTTTTTTATTTTTCAGAAAGTCTATTTTTCAGCCGGACATACGTATTTGCGTTTTAAACTAGGCAGTGCTCTAGCTCTTGGATATATACTCCTCTTTTTGTTCACTTAAGTCTTCTTTGGAGTAAAAATACTAAACCCTAACTTTATAATCAGTTACTTAGCTTATTTTGAATCAGAGGGTTAAAACAAGCAATTTTACTGTGTCAGCTAATCCACAGTAATTTTCTGTGTGTGTTTAGAAACCAAAGCAAACGCAAAATTTCCGATCTAGCTGAGCACTCTGTCATTAATTAAAAAGACCTGATTACCTCACATTCTTTGGCCCTGGCTGACCTATGGCAATTTGTTCACACATCTGATGTCTCCAACAGTCAACATCTAAGTGCTCTAGTGTTTTCAGACTCTCATCTTTGTCTAATTAAGTGAAATGAAATCAGTGAAAGGAAGAAAAATTAACATAAAATTAAAATAAACTAACCAGTCCTATGGCTTGTTAGGTCTAATACTATAAACCCAATAAAAATATACAGATTTTGAATTTTCTAGTATGACTATTTTGCTCTCAGTAACCATATCCACTTTATTTTAATAAAACCCCTTATTATGTGTTTAATGGCAAAAACACTCCTCTTCATAGCAATGACTGCATTTATCATAAACAGAATGACTTTAGAGGTTAAAAAGCAGGTAGAAGAGTTTTGGGGTTTTTTTTCCCCCTGTTAAGAGTACTTCCCATTGTTTCACATTACTTCGTTTTCCAACGAATACAGTTGTATCAAACCTGACCCAGTGCTCACAGGTTTTGTGAAATAAAGCTAAAAAATATGAACAGATAAATATAAAAATAATAAAATCCAATAAGATAAATTCTCTTAAGTAATCTTTTGCTTTGACAGCGCTTTAATCCCACACATCTATGTGGGATGAGAGCTTGAATATAAAGTCTAGTTATTGGTTGTGACAAAGATTGTGCAAAACTTGTTTTACATTTTCAGTGTTAGGATGACTATGCTATACCATAAGCAAAGAATTTTCAGGTTAATAATTTAAGAGGGAGGTGAGGTAACAGTTCCATCAAATAACTTTTTCCCTTTATGAAAAGCTGTAAGCAGTATCTGTAATGCTTCTCATAAATATTATGAAAAGTTCTGAAATAAGCTTTTTGAAAATACCTTCATACTTTGAATAGGCTTGGTAAATTCTTAAAAAGTTCAGGTGTTCGATAGGCTGCTTTGGGGGAGGGGTTAAGTTTAGGTAGTAATACAAGACTTCTGTGATGACCATCATAACATTAATTAAAACTGACTGTATATTCAGGGAAACAAACGGAAGCTTTTTCAGTTTCCCTTTACTAATAATGAGATTTTTTTGCCAAGATAATTCATTTTTGCGTAGTATTAATGTCTAAAGAGATAAATTGAGTTGATACTGAAATAACTAGATTTGTCTACATGTGATGTGTGAAAATTAAATGCATGAATGCATCTTTACAGCCTTTTATTACCACTTCTGTTCAGAACTGATGACTTCAGTTAGCTCATTATAACCTGTCAGTGGGGGAGAACAAGAATTCTGAGATGTTTTAAGGAAGATGAACAGGGCAAATACAAATGGACAGGTGAAGGAGAATTGTCAGGCACTTGTATGCCAGCTATTTGGGTGATGTTTATGTGACTGAAAATTTTCACAGCGTTGTAGGAAGCAAGAGGTTTGATCTTTCCATACAGGGGATTGTTTTAGTTCCCCAGCTTATAGTGGGAGAATAGCTTCATATTAGATGTAAGCTTTTATTTTTTTAAAAACCACTGTAACACAAGTGCTTTTGTAAATTTAGGGTTACACCTATTTAGTGCTTTTGTTCAAAGATCATTTTATGAAAGACTTGCAAATTTGAATGCTTTTAGAAAAGATACTTTTTTAGGCTTTTAGAAGCCCTTTAGTCTTCCTCTTCGATTTTTTTAAATTGTAACATAAAATAAATGCCTATACAGTCTATAGCTCATTATTTTAGACTTATCTATGGAAAAAAATTGTTCCATTTTTTTCCTCTTCCTTCCTGTTTGGTTGTCAGGTATGCTAAAATTGCATTACAATCTTCATTCAGAGAAAAAAAAAATTAAATTTCTGGATGGAAACAAATTCTTACTTTTATACTTCAGATTAATTTTAAAGAGGAAAACCTGAAATTCTATGCAAGTCTTTTCAGTTGTGCCATTGTGAGTTGGTTTTTTTTTTTGTCATCCACCGCACCTGCAGCTCAGTTCCTTTACTGTCTGTCTCAAAAAAAAAAAAAGTTTTGGCCTTGTGTGTAATTTTTGTTCAGCTGTTGAACTTCTTGAACCTTTTTGGCAATGTAATATTCTTTTAAAGTAATATGAAGGCTACAGTTTCATGTTTAATTGAAATTTAATTCTTCAGTATTATCCAGTTGTTGATTAGAAAGCTGAAGAATTGTAATTTGCTTGTGCAGCTTTGCTTCATCTGCTTTGTACATAGCATCTGAGTTTAATTCTTCAACTGTGGAAGCTACTTAAAAGCACTGCTTTAGCATAACCCCCTGGTGGCTTTTTTCCTGTGTGAAATGACTAAAGCTTTCTTATTTCCATTTGCCATCCATTTTTTAATCTGCTCTGCTCCCTCCCTCTTCACGGATTATAAACCCCTACCCTAATCCTGCCTTTACACTTGTTCAGGATCACAGTCTGCTAACCCCATTGGTGGTAAGAGTCTACAGAATTTGTGTATACATCATTGTTTGATCACCTGTTTGACGTATCTCATTTAAGGACCCTATTCAGCAGAAATTCTGGCTGGCTTTTTTCCATATGCTGTATTTACCTAATTGGACGTAATCCTTATTTAGAAGGCAGTAGAGATATTGGATGTTTTTGTCACTTTGGAATACTGTTTCAGTAATCCTTCTTTCATCATTCAGGTTCCATAGATCTACTACTGGGGGCAGTACTGCCAACAGTATGCTAATGTTGTTAGTAGCTTAACATTTTCAGGATATTAAGCTTCATTTGGTTTATTTACACTACAGTGGTACACTTTGCAGGTCAGACTATATAGAAAAATAAATAAAGTATTAGAATGAAAGTGTGCATTTCTTATGTGTATTCTGAGAAGAGTGTTTTTCAGGTTTCTGACCTATTGAAGAAAATTTTCTGAAAGTCTCTGGCACAGTGAAAACTGTTACAATGTTTTCAATTGTTTTAAAGAGAGATAAAATATTGGAGGCTAGGAAGAAGGCATGGTAATATCAGTTCTAAGTTGAAATGCCCAGGTATGAAGAAACTGCCAAACCCTTAATTTTTGCAGACCACCGCAATTCTATAGATTTGCCTATTTATTTTTTTTTTTTTGCTATAGAAGTTACGCTTGTTTTTTCCAGGCTGTAATATTTTATTTATTATTTCTGCTGAATAGGTTCATAGTTTGGAAAAGGGATTTTGCTAAATAATCATTTCAAGTTTGAATTCAAACAATGAATCTGAAAGTATATGCATGGTACATTGTTTTAGTTTTCTCCCTTCCACCCAGCATATGTTTTATTTTGTTTGGGATTCTGTTTTTTTTCCCATATGGTCAAGCTTTAATCAACTTGTATCTTTTTTTAAATGTCTCATAAGTAACCCATGAAACTCACTTGAGATGTTGCATGTTAAGTCTGTAGATCTGATAGCATAGCTGTGGTCATACAGTTACCTGATTATTTTGGAAAGATTAATGAAAGGTTTTTATCTCTATGTGATTAACCTTTGGTTGAAATTATGTTTTGCATTTTATTTGGTCAGACTTCTTGAATTCTGCAGCTGGAAACAATATATTGACATCAACTGTTGGTATAAATAGGTTATAACTTGAGAATAATGGATTGTTAGGTCTTAGAACTTAAATTTTCTGTACCTGAAATATCAAAATTAGGGATCAGTGACCAGTTTCTGGTAGTCAGTACAATGTGTTGAACATTTACAGCACTTTGTAATGTACAGTTTTGATTAATAACAATGTAAGACGCTTAAATATGTCTTGATCAATTTTTTAACTCGTTTAAAACTAATTGAAGATTTTCTTTGAATTTTTGGGGTAACCTCCACAGAAATTAATATGAGTATTTTAATTGTCTTCAGTGACATTTTATTTAACTCCCCAAGAGAATAGAGCTTGAAGACCACATAGTTTTAAAAGCAAGGGAGAAGAGTTTAAATGTTAGGAAAATTATGTTATTTTATTACAACCTTGGTTGCATTATAAGAGCTGGAATAATTATGAAATCACTATTTGAAGTTTATATTAAAGTTTAAAATTTAAAGTTGCTGCCTTTAGCTTCCTAGCAGTTCTGTTGTTTTTTTTTTTAAGCTTTTTAAATAGAAAGTGTGATTAGTGAGATGATGTATCTTAAAAAGATAAACACACCAATGTTCATGTTAGGGACACTGTTGGACATGTTAGGAACTGTTCATGAAGACTAGAAATACTGTTTATGGTTTCTTGAGTATACCTAGTGCAAAATACCATGCCAAGTACTCCTTGCACTGATAATTTTGTCTGCCTTGTATGTAGTGTTACAAGAACTTGGACCAAGGTATTCTATTTCACATTTTTACCTTGCAAATTTTTCCAGATCATTTCAGTCTACCACCACTTCCCTACTAACTTAAATAATTTTTTTCTTTTTAACCATGGTGGTTTATCTTCTGTTACTTATATTTATGTATTTTGCCTTCAGCTGGCAGTAGATCTGGCTCTCCTGGAAGAGTTTTGACTACAACCACCCTTTCCACTATGAACACAGGAGTTCAGAGAGTGTTAGTGAATCCTGCAGCTGCGCAAAAACGAAGCAAGATCCCACGAAGTCAGGGATGCAGTAGAGAAGCTAGTCCTTCTAGGTTGTCAGTAGGTAAGAATCATTGAACAGCTCTTGGTTTCTTTGTAGCCCTTCTTACTTTAAGTGCTGTATATCTACAGCTTGTGTTCAGTTGTAGGTGGATGATAAACTTGGAATACGTATCAATAAAAATCTAAAATGCACCTGTTTTCTGAGGTTAGTCTTTGATATATAAAAAAAGTTTAAAATTTAAACAGAAACTTTTGGTTTTTACTGTCAGAATGCAGTTGTTATTTTCTCACCTCCATTTCTTTCTTCTCTCTTTTCTTCACTTCTTATCTCCACCCCCAAAATACCCACATCCATTGTATGAAAGTGTGATACCATTTTGAAAATATTTTCTTCATCACTTTTGTGTCTTCTGCGTGTGTGTGCGTGCATGTGTATACTTCTATGATAAGAAAATGAATATCATGTGCCAGTAAACCTTAAGGTATAACCTGATTACACTTTTATTACAAACTATTATTGAAAAATCTGTTGATTTTAATGATATTCTGCTTTTCTTTGTTCTGTATTTTGATTTTGACCTTAGCTGTGTTTACTTTATATTTTCCTTCTTTAGAAAGCTGTGGTTTTTGTCATTTGCATTACTGTTGATTAACTTGATCTTGAGCACAAATTGTAAATCAATACTCTCTTCAATTTTTTTGTCCTTTTCAAGAGATTTTTCAACGATTCTGTAAAGAGTTGGTAAATCCCCATTTTTAGCCATGCAAAGACATAATTTCATCGGTATCTTATCTTAGAAATGCATCTTTGATCTTACCGCAAAACAGAATTGCATTAAAACTGCAACTTTTCTTATGTCTTCTCCCTTCTGTGCTGCTGTTTGTCTGCACCCTGAATCATACTAGCACGAGGCAGCCGCATTCCTCGGCCTAGTGTGAGTCAGGGATGCAGTCGGGAGGCCAGCCGTGAAAGTAGCAGGGATACAAGCCCTGTCCGCTCTTTTCCACCCCTTGGTAAGTACTCAGAGCCCCTTGTTGTGCATGGCTGTCTTTGCCCTTCATTATTTGCACCTAACGAATCCATGCCTCCTTCATTTAGCTTGTAGCCAGCCACCATTATTTTTCCTTCCTTTGGCTCACTCACCACTTACTTCGATGGAGAATTGACCAATGTGTGAATGGGTTGCACACTTGAAAAATAAATGCTTTGCTAGTGGTAGTCTTACCTTAAATACTAAGTCTGGAAAGATGTGTGATATGCAGTGTCTAGATACTTTTTCTGAAAGGGCAATTCTTCTTTTGGGAAGTTTTTTTAAATTATGTATTCCTTTTTTTTTTATTACAGCACTCATTGCTTGGGTGCAGTTAGATAATACATTTCTCACTGACCAGCTAGAGCCAAGAATATAGTGTGGCTGTCATCCTCTGCCTTGCCCTGCGTCAAGAGCTGGGGACTGCTCTTAGTCAAAATTGCTCCCTAGTCAATGAATCATTTTGGTATTTAAGAAGAAAGTACGCTTCATTTATGTCTCATTTGCTGTATTGTCATCACTCTATTATGTGAAAAAATAATAAAATATTTAAATTTTTGCTATTAATGCAAGTAAATGTGATGGTGCAGAACTGTATTGTGAGGCTGCTTTCCATTTTCTAAAAGTGAACGAGTAGCAAAGTCTATACAAGCAGATGAACAAAGTACAGTTCTGAAGTTTGCTTTTAATCTGTATAGAAAAAGTGTTAAGTGTAGTAGTAGCTGTTGTTACATAGGCAAGAAGAGGAATTGAAAACTTTTAACACTCACACATGCATAGCTACATTCAGTCCTCATGTCTAGAGCCACTATAAGCAAAAGTTTTGTTTTCACTTAGTATTTCAGCTTATTGGCCTGACACGTAAAAGATTTTGCAAGATTGTCAAGCTGTTGTCTGTTCCTGAAATGTCAACAAGGCATAGGAACATTAGATTATAATTACTTTAACATGTTGTTGGTTTGGGATTAGGGAGGCTTCTCATCTCCATTTATCCTTGTCAAAGCTGGTAGTAAATTTTGATAAATGTCTTTTTTACATACTGGGGTTGGGTTTTTTTGATTGGCGATACAAAACTGTCTCTGTACGATGATATCTGAAACTGATCTTTTTCGGTGTTACCTTTGTTTGAGGTACTCTTCATATGTATCCCTCTTTTGTTTGTTCAAGTGTAGCTTAAGGTTAAGGAGTTTGTAATACTAGCTGTTAAATATAGTCTGAAATCAGTAAATCTCTGGTTTCTACCTCAAATTGAGGCACCCGACTGTACTGCTAATTAGCGTTGGAAGTCTATTGTCATCTGTTAAGGCAGTATGCTTCCTGTCAGCCATGGTTTTTATTAGGAAAGTACAGATTAATTGAATGAAAGCAGTTTCAATAACTAACGCTAATTTGCCCGGATGCTATTTAATTGGGAAATTAAATTAAAAGTAGACATTATGCAGGATCCGTTAGTAAACTTGTCTCTTTTACTAAAACACAGCTGGCAGTCTGTGTTGTAGTACAAACATATCTTACCCTCTTTTAAAAACAAGGGTGTTTTCCAGATCTTTGTGCTTCTTTTGCTGGCAGACCAGATAAGACACACATATCTTCTTTTCTTTTAAAAACAAGGGTATTTTCCAGATCTTTTTGTGCTGCTTTTGCTACCTTACAGTTTTACTTCAATTGCATGCATGCGAGATCTGATTTATATTTGGTTAAATGCTTATTATCTTAAGAAAACTGTATTAAACTAATACCATAAGATGAGTCATTGGGACAGATGCTACTTGAGGTTTTATTTTTATTGATGGAGTTTAATTTTTGTTTTCAAGTACATATACAATACAATAGGTTTAATAATCTGATAGCACTGAGATCTCAAAGTAACATACATAGGAATCCAGTGTTGTTTAAAAAAAAAAGGCAGCTATACCTGGAATAAATGAGAATTCCTAGGATTCCTTCTAGTATGGCTGCTTATTTGAATGATATTGAATGTCATTCACTGTTTTGTTGGATCAGTTTTGTCTTACAGGATGGTATTAACTTCTATCAAAAATATTAAATTTAATGTTTTTCAGGGGTACAAGTGGAAGATGAAATAAGACAAATTCAGTTCTGTGTTCATAGCTAGAGACAGTTCTACACGGGGTTGGAGTGGGGAATGTAATTAGTATTGCATCTCATTCTCAGCACAGAAATTTTTGCTTAGAAATGCTGAGCCCTTAGGGGCATAAAATGACCCAAATGCTACAAGATTCCTTCTCTGTATACACTGGTAGAAAGTGTTTCTGTAATCTCACATCTTAGTACAACACTGTAAACTGGAAAATAACAGCCACTCTGAGAAGCAAGTGATTTGTAATTCATACAGAATTACCTATTTTTCTGTTACATATAGTTAACAGTAAATATCGGATGAGTATAATAATTTCTATATTTTAGCTAAGAAATTTTTATTTTGAATCCATTTAAATTCCTATTTTGATTAATCTTTTAAAAAATCAAACAAATACTTGCACAATTTCTGCAATTTGAGGGGTAAAAAGAGTACTCTTGAAAATATGCTTTGGAATTGAGGTATGTGTGATCTAATATAGTGCTTCCTTTCACGATTTTAACTTTTTCATCATATTTAAAATGTATATGGGGGGGGATCATCTTGAATTATATGCCTGAAGTTTGAATTTTTAATTATACCTTTAATTTTCAGGGCTTGATGATGGGAAGCAATGGAAGGGTTTATCCCGTTACTGCTTAAATTTAAAGCTCTATCAGTCTTGATGCTTAAGTTTTGACATCCTCTGTGCTGTCTCCTTTTCCATGCTGAGACACACTTTCTAAAGAACCAAGTATTTCACAAAGCATTAGTTACAAGATAAAATTCCCTAGATAAACAACTTTATGCAAGTTTAGTTTGAAATGAAATCCATTGCTGTACCTTATGTAAGGAATAGAGAACTTTATGTGGAAAAAAACTTGGTGTTGTTTCCAGGACCTTTACAGGACTTAGGATCCTTTTAGAGTTCACTCAGGTTAAAAGAGGTGTGCTTCCCCAAATGTGATTTGGTCTGTGTCAGGGTAATTTGATTCAGATCAAATTCTTAAATTGTCTGTGTTAATCAGATTAAAGGATGATTCATGGTTTCTATTTATACTACGTTATGTATCCAAAAGGTGTAAAATATTTGCATTTACATTTATTAAATTATAAGTTGATATCTGGGGTTTATGTCACTGTGGGTGAAATTCAAGTTGAAATTGTCAAAATTAGTTTCATTTACGTGGCCGTAAAATTCTAACTTAAATGCACTGAAGAAAGAAGATGAATTGTTTAAAAACACATTGCATTTAAATTACTTGGTTTAAGGTAGAAAATACTAGCAATAATGAGTCAGAATCTCTAAAAGACCAGTTTTGTACAAGTGCCAGCAGGAGAATGGTACTGTGTTTTCTTCAAAGTTCTTAAGGCTTTTTGGTTCCCACTTTCCATAACTTAAAGAATCTTAATGAGCTATAGTAACTAACATAAGTATATTAATTTCACATCTGAAAGAAGAGTCAAAATGTGAAATATTAATTGCATTAAATAATTCTAGATTTTTAATTAAAATGGATTATTTTTAATTTCATCTACATAGTGTGGAGTTTTAACTGAGGTTGACTTATCTGCACATAGGCAAGAACTCAAGTTTATACATATTGTCAGCTGCAAACACAGTAAGTTTGTGCAGTAGTCACTTTATGCAGGTAATGTTTGGTACATGAACTCTGGCTCTTACTGGAGCACGTAGAGTTGAGTTAACTCTACAATGGAAGACCAGTGTCAGTGGAACTTATTAGATATTTCTAAGGGTTCTGTTTGTGTGTGTGTGCGCATGGGTGTCTATGCATTTTTTCTTCTTTGAACTTAAACATACTTGCTTTTAATCGGCTCTTAATCTTTTACATTAAAAAAAAAAAATGCATGAAATGTCCAGTGTACATAAACCTGTATAATTCTATGTAATCATATTCTATATTATCAAAGAACTTCTCTGAGCTTTTTCCTTCTGTGTAATACTCAGTTTTTCGTGCTAAAGCTGAATCTTTTTGATAAATATTCTCTTGTTCATTTAAGCAACTATTGCAGCACTTTGGTTCCATAGTAATAGATAGGGTTTATATGATCCTGTTATTGCAGCTTCCAGACATCACTCCAGATCCACTGGTGCCCTCTACACTCCTGATGTTTATGGGGCTACAGGTGAAGGATGAGTACACTTTGCTGTCATCTGTGCAGTCATCCTGGATTTTTTTTCCCCACCCACTTGGTTATTCTTGTAGTTCAGTTTGAAAAAGCATAATTTACATTAATTTGAGTTTCGTGGTTTTAGTAATCCAGATAGATGTGCTTATGTTGTTAGATTTTGTTTCCACCCCCACCCTCCAATGTTAATCCTTTTCTTCCTTAACAATAATCATTTTTACTTGCAGAAGAATTTTTTTTCATTTTCCATTTTTCAGTATTTGTAGAGCATTCTTTATGCATGTAGTTTCCTAATCAGTACTCTCAATAGCCTTCCTATTGTATTTACTTTCTTTTAAAATGAAAACAAAAACCCAAAATGAAGAAGACATTAAAAAAAAAAAAAAAAAAAAAAGACAGGTTCTTTCAGTTAAAACCATTGTTGTGGAGTTTTTCTTCCCTGTGATATTGGAATAGAATGCTTGTATATACTTCTTTTTTTACTCAATTTCTTACTTTCCACTGTACCACTAAAGACTTCAGAATGAAAATAACCAGTGTTTTAACCACTACATAATTTATTAGTAATGTGAAGCAAATACTTTTCTTCTGCTTGGGTTTTTTTAGTGAGCGTGGTATTTATGTCCCATGTTGCTATTCTGACTGAATTCTTTGTATTTGTTTTTCTTCTTGTTATAACAGGTACCGGCTTTGGAATTAGTCAGTCAAGTAGATTATCATCATCAGTTAGTGCTATGCGAGTTCTGAACACGGGTTCTGACGTGGAAGAGGCAGTAGCAGATGCTTTGGTAAGAATCTCACTTGTGTAGGATACACACTCTTAAAATGTTTGGTATCTATAAAGTATGCAAAAGAACTTGTCATTCATTATTTTATTGGCTTCTAGGTGGGGAAAAAACTTGAGCAGGTAGCACTAACCAGCAGTTTCCCACAACAGTCAGACAAACTTCTGGGTAGGTTGAAGGCTTGTCAGAGCTGGGAATGGTGACAGCTAAAGCACTGCTTATCGTAAGCCTGGGTTCCTTTTAAAGTAGTTCTGTCTGACAGCACAAGGTTGGTGCTGGAGAGATAAACTGATGGCTTGGCAGGTAGCATTTCATAATTATTTAGGTTTTGTTTTCTTTTGTTCAAAATGATACACTGAATTTAAAACTGGTTATGTCATTCTCTTTCTTAACCTTTACTGTTCTTTAAAAGGGTGTGTTTGGCTCCTCTACCTCTCTGCCCCAGTTAGCCAAACTGAACACTTAATGTATTTTGCTATTCTGACATTTACATCAGCAAGCTGAAATCTTCAGTAAATTTAAAGTGCTGATGCTATGAATCAGATACATTTTTATCAGGTATTGTATACTTTGCAGTATATATATATACACTTACAGGTATATATTGCATGTCATTATATATTTCATGTTTTAAGGAAATTGTTATTACTCTGTTTTAAGAAAAGATTATTTGGAACATTAATAAAAAACTAAAAATTAGACTATAAAAATTTTAATTATAGACAGATATGACTGGATAGAGAGAAACAAAATCTCGAAGAAATCTGAAGAACTCTGTCATGTTCGTAGTCTGGCAATTTATTGATTTCTTGGTTAATACTATTGTTTTGGCACATTAGTTTAAAATGTGTGTGCCTTCACTGGCATAAAGATCAGGATATCTCTGAAATCATGCCTAAGAGGTCATGGTGTGATGGAGTGCTTTTTCTCCTTTCTGATATTGCAAACTTGCAAAAAGTTTTCAGCATTGGTGGGGAATGCTAGTTAGTAAACTGGAAGTCAGTCTGGATTTTGGAATAGGGAACAATAGAAAAACAATCTACGCAACATGAAAAGTTTCTGGGTATAATTTGAAAATCTGTGCTGTATGTTTGTACATGCTGGTGCTACATGAAGAATATCTTTAGTATTTCTAGCAGCTTCATTGCTGATTCAGATTTGGCTGGGCAAAGTATATAGTAGGAATATAAATTGAGGAGAAATTTATGTTTCTAGTGACTGCTCTTGAGGCATGAATGTGTCCTGCTTTGTGGAAGCAATAAAGTTTGTTCACAGAAACTGTTTGTATTACTTGGATCCGGAATAGCACGATGCTTCTGGAAATGTTAGAGGAAAATTAGTGTGTGTATTTTAGCGATAATCTGTCATTACAAAGAAGGATCAAGAACAGCAACATTTTACTATTGTAGTATTTGCATGCCTGGTTGCCTGCCGTGCTCTAAATGTATAGGTTGTCCTGTATAGATGGCTCTGTTTATATGGAAAAGTGGTTATGAACACCCTTCTTGTTTTATCATAGACTGAAGCAGCGGGGGGGGGGGGGGGGGGGGGGGGGGGGGGGGGGGGGGGGGGGGGGGGGGGGGGGGGGGGGGGGG
>JAVJGI010000050.1:96314752-96329182 GCA_035590275.1 Ibycter americanus
AGCAGCTCCCCACCCCCCACCCCCTGCCCCACCGCGAACAGTGTTTTTAAAAGGTAGAATGTAGAGTCCTGACAGATACAATATAAAAATCAGAATTACTGTGGATTGTATTACTGTTTTTATGGTATGAAAAATACTTGGCCAGTTTCAATACTGCTCAAGCCAAAGTGGTATCAATCTTCTGGCTGAGATCTGGTTCCAATATAAGATGCAGGAAATGGAACAATATGGTGATTTTTACATATTTTTATAGCTTTTACTTTAGCACAGTCCCTTGGCATTTTGGACTCTTATGTCTTTTAAAAAAAATAATTTTTTTTCCGTTATGGTGACCCTTTTCAAAAATGCTCATGTCTTTGTGATTTTTCCCTTCCTTTATTCTCTTAAACGTGTATGTATGTTTATTCTGTTGACAGTAAGCTTGCTTGTTACGTGGTGTATTGACTGGTTTGTATTATGATATCCATTAAGTTATTCCACAGACAAAAATGAAAACCCTGTGCAAATGGCAATAGTAATTAAGGGAAATAAAATCACTTACACTGCTCTTTTTTGAGTATATAATTGAAACAAATTTTTAGCTGCTAGCTTCAACTCCAGAATTTGAATGGTAGAGTTATTTTGCAGAGGTGTGTGTTTTTCCTTTTAGGATAAATAGCGCTTCTTTTTTTTTTTCTTCTTCTTTTTTTTTCCCCCCCCTCTGGCCTGTGGCATGTTGTGTTTTGTTTTATTGGCTTGTTTTTGGTTTTTAGGGGATTTGGGATTCTGCATTATGTAATTTTTGTTGGACATTGCTGTAATAATTGTTGCAATGACAAAATTTAGATGTCAAAGTGAAGTGAAAGAGATGAAGTTGATTGGAAAATAAAAGTTTAAATGAAAGTTTCATACCTAGACAGCAATTGACTGCATGCATGTCTTCATGCTCAAATACCCCTGCATAAGACACAAGGATTTTGACAGAGAAGTCTTTGTGACCACCCAGCAGATGATACGTAATACTTCTCTGGAAATAGAAGCTTAGCAAACTACTTCTTGGTAATGCATGACATGCTAATCAGATACAGAGAGCTAAAAACAAAATTTACGCTAAGACTATGCGTTGTCCAGTGGGAGATAGTGTAATAGTCACAATGCTGCAATGCCTTACCTTCCTGTTCTCAATTTCTGTTTCTTTTCAATAATTTACTGCTAACAGCTCTTAGGAGACATACGGACTAAGGTATAGAAACTGTTTTCCTTCTTCAATAGTTTTAATACTTTGCTATTAACATGCTCAATACAAAGTAAGTTAAAATAACAGAATATGTGGGTTTAGACCTGATTCTTATATTCTGTAACATATATAAAGCTATTAAGTGAAATCGCTAACTTTCAATACAGTCTTTATGTCACTCTTTATCATGCAGTTTTGTGGAGTTACACAAGTAAACCTTAAGTTGAATGTTTCATCAAATGTGTGTCTTCTCTGTGTTTGCTTTGCTTTTATATTTGGAATACTACACAAGCCATACTACTTATAAAATATTTTATTAACTTGGTTTGACCTGCTGAACACGTGGAGCCATTTGTCATTGCAGGGAGTAGGGGTCACACTGATTATTTGAACTGTTGGTCTTTACACTGATTATGGACATGTATACTGTCTCTTTGAAAATCTGTACTAATGTGGGGGGTTTCTGTACGATAGAAGAAGCCCGTGCGAAGAAGATATGAGTCCTATGGGATGTACTCAGATGATGATGCCAACAGTGATGCATCAAGTGCCTGTTCAGAAAGGTCCTACAGCTCTAGGAATGGAAGCATACCAACATATATGAGACAGACAGAAGATGTGGCTGAAGTCCTAAATCGCTGTGCCAGCTCCAACTGGTCAGAGAGAAAAGAAGGCCTTCTAGGCCTGCAAAATTTGTTAAAGAACCAGAGAACTTTAAGGTGAGAAAACATGTGAATAGAAAAACACTTTATTTCAAAGTTGAAGGAAAGGGCACTTCTTCTGGGCACTAGCATATAGGATCTGTTTAAAAGGCTCAGTTTAAGAAATGGAAAGTAAAAGCAAGAGAATTCTTGCAATACAAAAGATTCTTAAAGTGCTTGCATCTAGTATTGATGGAAGGCCTTAATTCTTATTTATCTTATAATTTATTCTTTATTATTGTTATTTTTATTTATTGGGTATTTATTCAGAAGACAGAAGTAGCTATAGCTAGCTACTAAGAATATCTTTTTCATTATCTGCTCTTTTAAAATAGTTGGGAACGATATAATATATGAATTAGTTTAAAGAGGCATTTCTAGGTTAAAAGTCTCGTTTTAGACAAAAGCTATTACATTATATATCCATGTCTCAAACATAATGCTTTGCTTCATTTACTAGATTATGTGATTCAGTATTACAGTTGATTTCACTGATTGCTATGCATTGCTGTTCTGGTAGTACTAGCAGGGGAGCTGACTAATGTATTGTTGTCACTTTGACAGTCGTGTTGAGTTGAAAAGATTGTGTGAAATCTTCACAAGAATGTTTGCTGATCCTCACAGTAAGGTATGTTTAGGTTTTTCTTACTTCCAGTAAATGTTTGAAAACAGATACTAATAGAAAGCCAGTTGCAGTAAAATGTCTGATATTTGCACATGTAAAATTCTGACAAACTGAATTGTGTAAGCAGTCAACAGTATCAGATTTCAGTCCATTTAATTTGCAATTTTGAACAAGGTAATTTTCCACCTATTTTGCAGGATAATTGAAATAAAGGTTAGTTTCATCTCAATGACATTGAACTAGTTCAAAAGTTTGTGCTCAAAATTTTTAAGTATTTTTAAGAAGTCATGGTTACAGAGGCTACTTCAACATCAGTAATGGTTTTCTCTCAATTAAAAAAAAAGGCTTTGGTGCAGTAGTTTAAATCATAAAGAAAGTGGTCTGACTAAATCATACATGATGAATCTGATGAACTGTACCAAATATGTACTTTTTTTTTTTTCTGTGGTGTTTTGTATTATCATAGCTTATGATCATCTTCCTTGGATTTCATAGACAGGACTGACAGTTAAGACTGTTGAATAATTTTTACATCATTGTTAGTAGTCAGTGGGTAAGGTGGAGACTATGCTTCAGTATAAAAGAAAATGTGATGTTTTATTAACATTTACCTAGGTAAAGACCCAGTATGGATGATATAGCAAGGAGAACAGTCCTTCTGTTTTCTAAAACCATTAAATCTTTCTAAGTTACTACACTTGATAGTATTTTTAGAATTTTTGTGGGAAGAGGATTACTAGTACAGCTTCATATATGCAGTAATTTCCCATAGCAAAAGGACTGCAGGTAGGTAAGGAGCTGAATAAAGTTATAATGGTATCATGTAAAAAACATGCAATTTCATCTTTTCTTTGAATTATAGGCTTGTTTGGAAGAAACCTTAACCTTTTATGTTGGGTATAACACATCCCACTTTGCGTCCATATTTCAGAATTGATGAAAAGATAACCCAGAAAAATTCAGAGCAAAGCAGTTATTTCAGAAGTATCAGCTTTTCCCAGCAGAATTCTCAAAATTGACTTTGATTATGCAATACACTTTATATATTTTTAAGTCTTCTTGATTGCTGCAATGGAAAATTAAATCCTGTGTGATGGGAAGTCTTGACAGCTTAACTTAGTGTTTATCCTCCTCATTTTTCCTGCTGGAAAAAGTGACTTAGCTGCTATCTGTGGCACAGTGTATTTTGGAAGAAACTTGCTTTGCACACAGCAACATGATATTAAAGTTCTTCACATGCTGTAGCAATACAGAAGGAAAGATTAAAGCCAAGCAGTTAAAGAGAAACAGAAGGAAACATTCCATAAAAAGAACAGAGGAGAGGAAATAAAACTAAATGTTGAAAAATTACTGAGTTTTAAATGAAGTAATGACAAAATTGTGACTAGCAGCTTGGTTTAATTTTGCTTGTTCTTGTGTTAATATTGCAGCTATACACATATATCAGAACTACCTGGGAGATGGTTTTGTAGTGGGGGGAGCCAGGGAAGGGTAATGAAAATGTTCCAACATTTATTTGTATGTGTCAGAAGAGCATTTTATCTTTTCATTAAGCCTTTAGGAATGTTACAGTGAATTATCCTAGTTGACTGTTTTGTTTACAGGGCACTCTGACATAAAATAATTTGCTTTGATTTCAAAAATTTGGCCTGTGTTAATATAGCATATGTGGTGCACCTGTTCCAGTCACTGAAACCTTGCCTGCTTTTTGGTGTTGCAAAACTGTTAAGTTATCAATATATTATTAGGAGGATCCTTTAAATATTAAAGGGTTCATGAGCTGTGAATTATTTATCATGCACATATGGCTACACAAATCTCATCTTAGACTCTTTTCAAGTGTCTGTAGGAATTACTCTGTCATCACTTTTTTTTATTTTAAAGGTTTACTTTAGCATGATAGCTGGATGTAGGACATTGCTTAGAAAAAGAGCGTAATACCATTTGGAGGAGAAAATGGGAGAATGATTTGAAGGAAATACCAAGTGCTTACTATTAAAATACATTGGGTATCCCAATAAAATTACTAAATCTATCATAAAAGTTCTGAAATACCTTTTTTGTTTTGTTTTGTTTTATATTCCATACAGGAACTTTGTATCGATGGCCACTAATTTGTGTGTTTTTATCTTTTTCCCTTTTTTGTTGTTTTTTTGTTTTGTTTTGGTTTTTGTTTTTGTTTCGTTTTGCATGCTGTCCCCTGTGTTGGAACTCTCTTTAGAGAGTAAGTTGGTTCAATATTTGTTGGAAGCCTAACCTTACTTGCATGAATGTGCAATTAACCCTTTTTCTCTATTTTTCTTCCCCAAAGAGTTCATGCAGTGTCAAGCCTTTTGCAGTCATAAAATGCTCTTACAATTATGTAAACTGTGTGGTAAAGTTTCGAGATGTGCTTTATCTACTAATTAACTGACATTGTTTGGTTATGCATTCCTGCTTTATATTGTGGTGGTTGGCACATCTGAAATAATTCACTTTAAAGGTAGATCAGTTACAACTATTTTCATATCTGTTTATTTTTTCCACCGTCAAATTATTAAAAACTCCAACTTTAGATGTTTGATTTCAGAATTTTAATTTTCATCATAAAAATGGAAACTGCAAAAATTGCAGTACCCACATACATTGTTCAACATATAGGTGGTTGAGTTCCATTTTCCATTCCAAATTCATCCTTTACCTTAAATACTCTTACAGCCTTCTTAAATTCTTCATTCTTTGGCCTAAGACAAAATGTTATGATTTGTATTTTTTTAAATGCACCAGAATTACTCAATTTTTCATTGGAGTTTTGTCTAGACATTCACTGTAGTAAAACTGAAATCAAACAAAGCTTGAAAACAAAATTTAGTCCTCAGTTATGTGTATTTTAAACAGCTGAAACATTGGCACCAGGATCTTTAGAGTACTTTTGCTGTAGTGATTCATAATTCACTTCATAATGATTTCTATTTAAACCACTTTACATGTTTAAAGTGTCATAAGAAGTCCACATTGCTTCATCAAATAAGAGGTTGTAAACCAGTTTGTTCAGCTTGCACATTTTAATGAAAAAGGCGTGTGCGTCAGTGTCTACAAACTTGAAGAAGCAGGTACAGTTTATAAATTCTGCTGAGCTGTATAATTTAATTTGAAGGGTCTTAAATACAATTGTAAGACCCCCAGTGTAATCTTCATAGCATCAGATCTTTTTTGTTGTTGTTTGCCTAAGTCAAATGTATTTCCCCCCTATTTTAGGGCCATGAAATCAAAAAACTGTCATATTGCAATACCGAAAGTTTTTGGTTTGGTTTTGCATAGGTCTTATAATTGTGCTCGCTACTTGTACGTCCACGAAGTGGTATATTGTTTCAGTTTAGCCAAATACAGATTTCCAGTCCTGAGCATAAAAATTTCTTCCCACTGCTGGGAGGGTAATTTTTAAACCTCAGACTTCAACACAAATCTAGACAGATAGCAGAGGAGTTAGCTGCTTTTTTTTTTTTTTTTAACAATTTTCAATGTAGCTTGCCCCAAAAGGGAAGTTAATTAAAGTAGCTCATCCTGATGGGCTTTTTGTTGAGTAGGATTTGTATTGGTTTGTTCCTAACACAGCTTTTCAGTATTTAAGATGTCTATTAAAATATTTTCCCTGGTCTTTATTAGACCCTGAAAGAATTGTAGAATCATAAAATACCAGGTTGGAAGGGACCTCAGGGATCATCTGATCCAACCTTTCTTGTCAAAAAGAACCTGAATTTATTTTTTATTTCTAATGTGAATTTTGAGGCACTTCTTTTAAAGATACCTGTGTGGATTTTTTCACTTTATGGTGTGAAATTGCTTACCCTAGCTTGATTATCAACATGAAAAGAGATCTAATTTCCTCAGCAATGAAGGCATGCAGCAGCATGCACCAACTCTTCCACAGCTGGTCAGTGCTATGGAAGAAGGCCCACGTCTGTGGGCTGGTTTTGGCAGCCGTGTGAGGTATGATCGCAGTTTGGGATCATCTGCTCTCAGAGAGAGCAGCAGAACTTGGCCTTACGACAAACACGTCAGCTGCAGGAGGATGTGGGGTTCCAGCTCCTCCTGTGCAGCAGTTATTTCCAACACTGTACCCACGTCATAAATACTGAGGAGGCAATATCCCTCCAGCCCGCTTTGCATCATAGCAATGCTTGTGCTCCTGTACCCAGCTATCTGCTGGAGCTGGAGTGTGTATCAGATGTGAAGGTAGCATTTTCAGTCCAAACACCCATTTTTCTTGTCAGAGAAACAGGAAATTCATGCGCCACGCTGGTATAGAGCATATACATCCTGATTTCACTGGAAGTCTTGAAAAAAAGATAAAATTAGTGAGATACTAAAAAGGCTGATTAAACAAAGTTAATCTATTTCTCATGCCCTGCTTTACTCCTCCCCTCAAAAAAGCCCTTCTTCATGGTCTGAGTGCTGAGGTTATTATAAATACAATAATATGCCTTTTTTTTTTCTTTACTGAATGCAGTCTTTTAAACATTATTTGTATTTACTGTATTCAATGTTATTTGTTGAAAAGAACACAATGGATAACATGTTTTTGAAAAGATTAAAGTACTTCTGTGTTTTAAACACCTACCAATCTGAAATGTGTTGTGGTTTTTTTCCCTACTCTGAATAATTTTGTGTTTGGATGCCTGCAATAGCAGGAGAATCTTGTTCTGTTCCACAAATATTTTATGTAAAGGACTTGACCAGCTTTCATGATTTTGCAGCATTTAGTAATGCAGATATTTACAATGAATATTTTGCTAAAGAATTGTAGCAGCTTTTCTGGTTTCAGAGAGAAAGTAGGTTTGTAGTCTTTGAGGAATGTGGCAAATCAACTTAATGATAAAGCTTGAAAGGGTAAAAGAATTGAGTTTTAGTGAAAAAATTGAGGTTGCGCCAGCCATCACAGTAAGCATTTCTTTTCTTGATGAAACTGCATGGAATACCTAATTGTCAAACTTCTACAGAAGTCGGCTAACATTTCCAATGTACTCTTGTATCAAAATCCAATGAAAAAGCAAGAGAGATTTCTTTTTTTTTTCCTTTTTTTTTTTTTTTTTCCTGCTTGGCTGCAAAACACTGCCTTTCTCTGCCTCTGATTCCCTTACTGCTTTCTTCTTTGTTTGTAAGTTCAGCATATGTCAGTGTCATTTCCTCTTTTGCCCCATCCTACCCTCTTTCCATCTTCTTCTGCCTTTTAGGTGTTCAGTATGTTTTTGGAGACACTGGTGGACTTCATCCAGGTCCATAAAGAAGATCTGCAGGACTGGCTGTTTGTACTGCTGACACAGCTGTTGAAAAAAATGGGTGCTGATTTGCTTGGGTCTGTACAAGCAAAAGTTCAGAAGGCACTTGATGTCACAAGGTAATGAGTTCTTAAAAAAATAACTACAAAAAACAAACCTCATGTTACTTCCAAGTTTTAGGGTTTTTTTTTAGTGTGCTATGTGATTCTTAGAAAAATGCAGAGCTAATAACAAATGATGAAACTTCAGTAAATCTTCCTGCTTAAGCATTTTGTTTTTTTAAATGACTCTTGGTTGAAAGGGTTTGGGTCCTTAATGCTGAACAATTAATGATACTACTAATCTGATTCCAAAACGTGCATCTGAGCCGTGTGTTTGTTGTCTTGCCTTGTGTTCAGTGATGTAGTGCTTCTGTTTGAACTCTTCATTTTGATAAAAAAATATTGTTGCAATATTCGTCTCTTAGTGTCAGCAGGCTTTTAAAGGAGTTATGGCAGTAATGGATTTGCTTTCTGCCTTCCCTCCACTTTCCCCAGACTTCACTAATAGCCTTGTTCCAAAATGATCTTACGTGATTTTGGGGGCCATCAGAGCTGCCCATCCGTGGCCAGTTCTATTTCCAAATGGAAGCTGGATTTTTAAGTAGAGTTGGAGGAGCTCTGGGACCTACTTCTCATCCTCCATTGTCTGAAGTATGGGACAGTGTGAACAGTCTAGGTTTGTGCCGGACCTATTCATGTGGTACATCTACTGTGAAATCTGGGGACGGGTATGGTGTATGTTGCAGGGAGAGAGGGAATATGGTCTGCCACGCCTCTCTTTTTGCTGCTTCATCAGAGTCCTTGAGGGTCATAACTGTAGCATGCAGTGGGGGAGAGCAGAGGCAGCCCAGAGACAATAGAATTGTTCAGAGAAGTCTGCAGGAGAGTTGTGGTTGTAGACCTTTAGAATTGCATAAATTTAGAATTGGAATTCTGCCGTACCATTATAATATTTTTTGTCATTACTTGCATCATTTATTCTGGCTATAATTGCTTCAAAGCAGGAATTTCTTAAATTTTCTCCTTTACATGCTAGGTAAACATTTCTGAAAGTCAGATACAATATCAACAAAACTGGTAGAATTTTTTTCTTTTAAAAGTACTAAAGCTTTTCTTCATTGGAAAAAGAGTGAGGGTTTATTTAGTGCCTCTCAACAGGTATTAGAAGAAAATTTCACCTAACTTAACGCGATGTGATTTGTTTGTCTTACAGGGAATCTTTCCCAAATGACCTCCAGTTCAGTATTTTAATGAGATTTACTGTTGACCAGACCCAAACACCTAGCCTGAAGGTAAGACTTTTCAGGCTTACATTGCAAACAAAAATCTTCATTGATACACATTTGTCTTAATATTTGAATTTGGATTGTTATTTTTGTTCTGTGTTCAAAAAAAAAAAAAGGTTTTCAATTAGTGGATTTTGTTTTTGTAAACTTTCAGACAGTCAAGCCAGCACTACAGGACCAGCTTCGCTCTTTTTGGAGCTCAAAGGTTTTTGTCTGAATTGTTGTCTTTATTCTTAACCCTATGTCAAACTCTTACAGTGTTTCCAATAATTTTTATTTGAATGCATTTGTATGCTGCTACTAACCTTTGCGAGAAACTTTAAGCATGCAGATGTTCAATTTTGAACATTACACTAGTATGAAAATGTTTGCTGCAAGAGAGATCTAATAAAACCACAGTACAGTAAAAATGAGCAACAAAGATGTGGCCGTCTAACATCAAGCTGGTTATGCAAACTCACCCTATCAAGTCTTTTCTAATTTTATGTTTGTGATTTCCCAAATGTGTTTTTCTAGTGTTTTTTTTCCTGTGTTCAGCCTGATAGGTCTTGAATTAATTTAAAGTATTTTTAAATTAATACAAACTTAAGTTACTATATTAAAAATCAACTCCCTTTGTGGTACACTTTTCTGAAAGCAGTGTGTAGCTTTATAATTGCACACATTTTTACATAAGAATCTATAGTCCATAGGCTTCCCAGTATAACTGAAAAGTAAAAATGTATTCTGTAGTACATTTACAGTTCCAAAGAGAGTTGATTTTGGGATAAATGCATCAAATCCTAAGAAGATTTACAAGTGAAGTAAATGGGGAAATAACAAGCATATGATAACTGGCATTTTCTGCTCTATCCTGCACGAAATATTTTTACATAGTTTGATACTGCACAAGAATATGACTTTTCCCAAGTTATGTTGAACCTAAAGTCACATGAATATGCCTTTTTTGTCTACAATACAGTAAAACTTACATTTTTAAGCTTTTGAGGACAGTTGATACGTTGACCACTGTTGCTTCGTAGAGCTGTGTTAAAAAGGGACTGCTGTCATTTATTGAAGACAGCAAATGAGGTAGTAAAAATCAGTTTGTTGTTTAAATAAATCCTTGGAACAGATTGGGCTTGATTTTGTTTTACTTGGTTTTCCTTCCCAGGAAACTGAATTTGATGGATGAGATGTTCTTTTTTTTTTGTACAGTAGCATAGCTGGTAAATGCATATCAGTCATGTTTCAAAGTTGCGAGTATTGATTTGGAACAAGACACGGACTCCTAATAGGCTGAATCTGGGGCTAAGTTCAAGAATATTCACTGTGTGACCTAGAAGGAATTAAGAAATCTGAAACTCTTACTTGAGAAGACATTCTGAAAATAATTTCTAGTATTTGAGGAGACTTCTGAAATCAAGATGTCTGCCTCCATAGAAGTACACCTGTTAGTTTGAAATAAAATCAAGAATATTTAAAATTAATTTTGGGGACAGCAAAGTATGCAACTGTTTAGGAGAAGATAAGCTTTTTTCCAAAGAAAGTGGTACCTAACCCCTCCTTCCACCTTTATGGGGTAACTGCAACTGCAGGATCCAGACAGTAAAGTTGTTGAACGTAAGTTGCAGAAGTATCTATTTAATATCCACATTTGTGAATATTTTTTCTAAATCCTATCTTCAGTGCACCAAGATGTGTAACAGATTAATTAATAATCCTAGGGCACTACTCCATTTCTGGAAGTCTTCAGCTTTTGTTCTTACTCTGATAAATGATGATTTTGTTGCAGAGTGTGCCTTTGGGCTAGATACACTGAGAAAAAGCATTCACTGTGGCAGGAAAAAATCAGAGAAAGGATTTTCAGCATCCTTAAAGATGGTCAGATTTAAGAAGGGATGATTAATCAGAAATTCGCTCTGTGGAAGAATTCCCTTCTACAAATTACTTTTCCCTCTAGTTCTCATGATCCTTTAGAATAAACTGTCATTGTTGTTCTTACACTTGGAAACACAGCCAAGCTTTGGACAATAAAAGTCAAGGTTTTCAAGTGGCCACAAAAGTGGATTTGGATAGCTAGCCAGTAAGAGGACCAAACATGGAAAAGATGTAATTCTACTGACCTAACCCATGGAGGATGCAGCACAGTGTACCGTGCTGTATCTATCTTACTTTGTTTTGCTATAATTTTACATGTAAGTGTGGTGAACTGCCGAAAAACACAGTTTAGAGGTGCCAGAGGCATACATCTATTTTGGTCAAATGTATGGGTGGGCATAGGAGTCAAAGTTTCTAGATAGGATATAATCTATTAAGCTTATTTTTGCAGGTGCAGAACATACGCTTTCCAAAGGATGGGTGTTTTCCTGAAATACACTTCAAATCATCACTTTCATTTTTCTTGGGTTGAATATCAAACAGCTCACACTCAGTGAGAAGTGGACTTAAGCATTGTGATCAAAGTTCATGACAAGTTTCTCAACTCTTTTTCTCCTTTGAAAATACCAATTAGTTGACAAAGGTTTTTGCTGCAGTGGATCAGAAGATTATTTTTTTTTCTAAGTCCTTATTAAAATTTCTGGATTAAAAAAAACAACAACCAACCAATGACACAAATTCACAGAGATGAGAGTGCCCTTCAAAATTCGTCTTCAGTGTATATTTTAATAATTTGGTTAAATAATGGCAGAGGCAGTCACTCCTAAGTATCCGGTAACATAGGGACAGACACCTGCGATGTGTCAATCTGAAAGTCACTTCACATGATTGCTTGTATTCAGTCTGAGTAAGGCAGAGTAGAGTCTTGCATCCCAGGAAAGCACTGTAAGAGATGGACTTTTTTCCTATTTAAGTAGCTTCGCTGCATTTAGTCTCCTTTTTTCTTGTGCCGTGGAATGTTTCTTTTGTCTTACCCGGATGCAGCAAACAAAACTCTGTAGATCATAAATTTTTCACAGGACAGGAAAACAATTTGCTTTCTTGCACTGACTATGTAGCATCCTTACAGTATTTCCTGAATCTCTGGAAGTAGTTGCACATACTCTTGTGCCGAAATTCATTATTTCATTATCTGTGAAAGGTGTTTATGAAGCGCTTCAGTTTCATTTGTCTAATCTTTTTTGTTTTGTGAGTTATAGTGCTTATTGTGGCTTGATCTATATTTCAGCTCTCTTATTACAGCAGCGCTGTTGTTAAACAAAATGTCTGTTTGTGTTATATGCTTTACAGGAAAAATGTCTCAGTGGTTATAGTCCAGCAAATGTACAATAAATTCAACCTAGAAAAGTACAAAGTCCAGGCAGTATTAAACAACTTCATAGACAGTGGTTTCAAATTAAATACTCATTGTAAGAGTTCCTGGAGCTGCTTTCATCACAGTCATAAATTGCTTATATCCTGTCTTGGAGAGATTAAGTGGTTTGTTGAAGAGGGTTATGTTAGACATTTTATTTCTAAGTCTCAACTCTGTATGTAGTTACTGGAAATAGTGACAAAAATACATCTTAAGTAGATTTGCTGCTGTCATGGACTTTACTTCAGGGTGGGGTTTTCTTATCCATAATAATACTGTCTCATTATATTTGAGCATAGAAGGGTACCCGTTCCAGAATTTCTTCTCTCAAAAGCAATTAGTGAAAAACATTCTTGTTCAAAACAGCTGTCAAACTTAGCTTTGGGTATCTGTCTCAATGTGAAAAGCTGTATTAGTGCAAACTCTCTCTGTTCATCTTTTGTTCACTGCTCTTCTGTCTCCTGAGAGCCTCCATCTTTCCAGAAATCTGTGATTTACTCTGTGGGAGTAGTTTAAACACTAAATAATACTGCTCTCAGATACAGTACTCCAGATTTTTTTTTCATTGGGAGGAACTCCTTTGGATGTTCTAAGTGTAACAGTTCTTAACAGTAATTTTTTTTAAGGTGTGATGATATATCTATGTAAATTGTGAACAGTGAAACATAATGCTGTTGTAATGGTTTCACTTGGTAATCTAGAAATTTTAACAATTACTTCATATTTAGAAAACCACATAGCCTAAGGTTTTTTGCTGCGGAGATGTTTGTGGGGTTTTTTTCTGTTGGAAAAAATCTAGCAAATAATTTGGGTTTTATTGCATTTGTTGATACTGATCTGCATAAGATGAAAGCCTCCATCTGTTGGTTGTTGTATAACTTTGGAGAAGTCGAGCTTTAACAGCTGCTGTGAAAATGAAGTATTCATTATTAATCTACATGTATCAGCTATCACTAATATGTGTGTCAGTGTATCTTGAGTTTTTAATAGCTTGCAAGTTTTTATGACCAAGGAAAATTTCTAAATAGCTCTGCTCATAACAGTTTTACTACAAGCCATGAACAATTAAAAATACACCCAGAACTCTTCTTTCTTTCTGGTTTTGATGGACATAGGTGTCTCCCTCCTGGTAGGTATTTCTGATTCACTATAATTACTAGTGGAAATAAAAGCAGCTAAGACAAATAGGTGGCCTGAATAAATGTTCACTACTTTTGTTGATGGGTTGCATGACAAATCTCTGGAGCACCAGGAGTTGAGGAAAGAAATATTTAGGGGAGATACAGGCGTATAGCCGTTGGCCCAAAGCTGTGCAGTGGTACCATTTTGGAGAAACTAGAGAGAGGGGTTGCGATCTGGGATGATTAAAACAGATTCTGCATAAGCAGAGGGAGGAAGTAGAGTAGGAGAATGATGCTCAGGTAAATGAGGGAGTAAAGCAGCTTTTCCATCCTCCTGGTAAATCTATGTCTCTATCTTCTTAGTATCTTCAAAGGAAAAGTGTGCATGTGACCCTTTCTAAAGTCTTTTGTAGCAATTCTTTTCCATACCTTTTTAATGTTTAATGGGAAGATTCACATGGCTTATCCCCAAACGTAGCGACTGTTCAACTCTGAAGTTTTATAAAAGAATGCTGAGTGTTACCTACACAGTAGGAATTAATAGGAACTGATACTGGTTCATCAGACGATGTTAATTTTTCATTTTAGTACTTGAAAGAAGTTCTTAATTCTGAGTAATTCTTTAAAATCCTAGTTATTCTTAAATCATCTGAGTATTTTGATTTTCTTTGTGTTAAATATAAGCTTCTGCATATGCAGTGATTTGTGTGTCTTTTAGTTGCTATCAGTGAAATCTAAGATTTCTTTTACTATTTGAATTTCTGTGGAATAACTCCCTTCTTGAAATGTATCCATCTGTAAATTGATTTGTTGCATAGAGTTTTGTATAAATGCTGAAAAGATGTTTAGTTTAATTGGGGGGGGGGGGGAAATTATTTTATAGAATCAAAACTTAAATCTGTAAGAAC
>JAVJGI010000050.1:96329192-96384727 GCA_035590275.1 Ibycter americanus
CCCCCCCCCCCCCCCCCCCCCCCCCCCCCCCCCCAAGGATTTGAGAGAATGAACACTTTACTCTGTCAGCACACTTGTTCTTGCAGCACATCATTTTTATTGTCCACCTGACTCTTATTTCTCTTTGCAGGTCAAAGTTGCAATCCTTAAATACATAGAGACTCTTGCACAACAGATGGATCCAGGAGATTTTGTAAATTCAAGTGAAACTAGGTTAGCAGTGTCTCGAATCATCACCTGGACCACAGAACCTAAAAGCTCAGATGTTAGGAAGGTATGTTTGTTAATGTGTACTTAGAATTGCAGTATATTCCAAGGGTCTTGGCAAACTAGAGAAGCTAATATTTCTTGCCTAAACAAAAAAATACTATTTTTCTTTAAAAACAAACTTACTCTTTCATACAGAAAAGATACTTCTATATCCTTCTTAGCAAACACACCTAATTTTTCTGTATAAAGTATCAGAAGTGAGAAAGTAAAGTTTGGCAAAAATTACAGGTTTAAGAATATTTAAGCAAAAATTTAAAATTAACACCTCTTGAAACTCTCTGTTAGGGTTGTATTTTCATGTATGTTAATATGTTGAGATTATCCTTCATAACAGAAGGAATAACTTTGTTCCAAGCGCTATCTGGTATTAGAATCTCTTCAGTGGGCATTTTCTATACAGTTTTAATATTATTTCAGAGACCACGCTCTATGATACTAATAGCACATTGGTAACAGGAGCGATGAGTTTGGTAGCAAACTTGGTTCAATCTCTGGATTTTCTCGAATCCTTTGTGTTTAATAAAAGATAGGTAAATAACTGTTGACCTTTCAACAAAGCAAAATTTGTGCTTTAGTAAGTTAGCATCAAAGGTTTGTTCTTATAATGGTGCAGTTCCAGTGCAAAACTCCCTTTTCCACATAACTGCTGAGAAGTGAAAATTAGTATTTGTGAGCTATGCAGATACACCAGGGATACAGAATACCCATGAGAAATGTACTAATGCAGTCTTTGGAAGGGTCTCTAAGTAGTCCTTCCAATTACAGAAAGCAAAGATCTTTGAAGTTTGCTTGCAGTTCAGTGGAATACGGTTTTGCTGTTGTTCGAATTGTTACTGGTCATTCTGTCCTAGCTGCCACTGTCAGCACGCTAACACTTTTTGAATGCTAAACATATTTACTTCATGGCTCATAAACGCAAGTATCTTTGACACAGAGAACTAACTCTTCTGTTTCTTTTTCTCTGTTTATTTCTACAGTTTGAAGAGTTGCAACAATTCATTTGTTTAGATTTCCTTTGCTTTTTTTCAATTAAGTTTGAGTTTTGGCGACTTCATTTCTGGAAACATTACCAAAATTTCCTTTCTTTAGGAGGGATGTTTTGTGGAGAGAATTGAGAGAAAATAGTGGGAGCTGTCTTACAAATTATGTGAGGGAGGTTTTGGGGGAGAGAATTGAGAGAAAATAGTGGGAGCTGTCTCACAAAGTGTGTAACGTGAAGAGAATAACAGTAACTTCCACAGCATCTTGATATCTGGAAAGTTTGTAATAAAAAACATAGGAGAGTTTATATTAGAGGTAATGTTTCTGTCTTTTGGCTCTTACATAACTTCATGAGTACAAGAAAGCAGTAATAGATTATATCCTATGAACTTCTCTTGCCTGGTACTGTGTTCTAGTGACATACGTAGGACCATAAAACAGGAGGAGAATTGAGGCAGCACTATCTTGTAAATCAGTACAGTTTTAGTGCTCAGACACGTGGCAAGCTGTCTTATCTGATGGTTCATATCTCTAATAAGCATTTTTATGTCAATAAGTAACTGAATCGTGGAAAGAATTGCCAGTGAGTTTAATAATCTGGAACACCTTAATTATATGAAGTTTTCTCATTTTATTTTTTCTTTCCATAACACAGCTGTTAGAGGCAACTGACTGCCAAAAGCCTTTAATAACTCTGGAAAATAACGTTTCACCAATAAGTAGTCAAAAGAGTTATTCCGATGGTATAAAATGTTTCATTCCCTTAACAGACTTCACTGCCTGCTATCGCAGGCTGTTCCATTTTACTCATTTTAACAAGGTTATAGCATTTAGTATGATTTCTATGTAATTTATGGGTTTGTTGATGGGGTTTTTTAATAAAAACATTTCCAGTACTAAGTATTAGGAAAAATCCTGTTTTATTTTATTAGTCTGAAGTTGGGCACTCTTAGTGCAGTTCGGTGACGTGGGACTTCTTTCTGGAAGGTAAAATTCTGTGTTTCAGAACTAAGATTTCTTCTTAAGATTAGAATTCTTCTGGGAAGATTTATAATCTTCTTAGAGTTCTTCTAAGAACAAAACGAAATATTTCTGATCCTTATTGCAGACTTTTAAAGATGTTATCTGTATGACTGGACTTAAATTTCAAAGAGAAAGAGCTTACGCTGAGGAGAACAAAAACCTCCAAATACTGTAAAATGCTCTTTTTCTTTTTTGTCCAGGAAGAGAGGGAGAAAATAGATAATTGCATAGCTGAAAACCTTTTGTGAGTCAATATCAATTTTGATTCTTTAGGTTGAGCTTCATTTTGGGCAGACTTGATGTTATCAGTTTCTTTCCTGATACGATCCTGGACTGTCTATTGTGTTATTTCATTGGCAGATTAAATAGGACACAGTGTTATGGAGTGGAGACATGGATAACAGAACAGAAAAAGGAAAGTGGTAATTCCCAAGCGTTTGCTCAATTGCTGGATTTCTTTTGGGTTTGCTTTGTATCAATTTCTGTTAAAAGAGTGACCATAAGAAATAAGGAAAAGAGAAACATTAAAGAGAGGTTGCAGAGGGCGTTCAGGGTGTTCACTTGAAGGGAAGACTGTCAGAGGGAGAAGGGAATAAAAGTTAAAGAAAACAGCCAGTCACGAGTGTGCAGAAATAATTTGTGGCAATCTAACATGCTAGTATTTTTTTCATTAAACTTAATACTGAGATGTGTGCTGGTATGTGTGCTCATACCTTGGCTTTCCACTTTTAATTAAAAAATGCTACAGTTCATTGCTCTGGAAGCAAAAGGAGGGAAATGAATGTCTAAAAGAATTCTAAACTACTTGCTTGAAGTATATTGCTGCTTAAGCAAGCTGCCTATCATTCTGTCTAGCATGAGGCACTGGTTCTCTCCAGTGCATGGCAGACCTTGATGTTGAGCTATATAAACTAGACACAGTTGGTTAATCGTAGAATCAGAGTTTTGTACTATTAAACAACTCTGGAGAGTTTAATCTGTAGCCCATCATTGCATGTGTTAGTTTGCTATGTTGACAGGTTTGTTAGACTGTCCAGTGAATATTCATCAAACTGTACAAACGTTACTAAGTCATGCAGTCAACATTCCTTTACTAGAGGGAACCCAACCATTGTGTAACTTACTGTGTTGCTTTGCCCGTCAAGAGCTCTGATTTTTTTGCTTCATGTAAAAAAAAAAAAAAAAAAAAAAAGTATGTATATAATGTATATATAGTAAAGCATGCTGTAGGATGAGGATGATGTTAAAGATGAGCTATTAAAATTGAGGGTGTGGGAGGGAACATCCAGTAAACTACAAACTCCAGTACTTAACAGGTTTCATCTTTAGAATATGTAGTCAACTAAATCATTTCTCATGACCTTTGCCTATCTTTAAAAAGACAAAGGAAGCAGAGTGGGAATGGGGGAAGGTTAACTAACTAGTTTGGCTGTAGGATAAATCATAAAGAATATGAAGTGCTCTGATCACAACTCAAAATCAAGACTGTATCATTCCAAATTAGGTTATCTTTTTTGTTTTGGTTTGGTTTGGTTTTTTTTTAATTTCTAAAGCGATAAATACTCTTTTTTGAGCTAGTGTTTTTGATTATCCATCATCTGTAATTACCACTTGCAGAGCTCAGGATAAGGAACTGCAGGCTTGTTCCTGCCTGATGTGTTCCATTTCTGTCTTTGAATTTGTTCAACTTGCCAAACCCTGTAAAAGCTATTTGCAGATTCCTTCAGTACTTTTTGTAGCAAGTGGGGATCTGGGGTTGCAGGGGTTGAGGAGCACATTTCTGAAAGACTGCTTGTTAAAAGGATTGTGTACAGTGTAAGCTCGTTGTTGTGTGCCTGGATTTATCAATATCTGAACTTCCAGCTTGCCAGCAAATAGGAATTGCTTTTGTTCACATCTGTTAACATCTTTATTCAAGCCTGATCAAGACTTAAGTCATGTTTTATGATTACCACTCGTTTTAGCATCTCTTGGTGATAAAATTACTTTAGAAACTCCAGTGTCTTAAATCTGTATTTTCTTGTTCTAGGCTGCACAGTCAGTGCTGATTTCCCTTTTTGAACTCAACACTCCAGAGTTTACAATGCTGTTGGGTGCTTTACCAAAAACATTTCAGGATGGAGCCACAAAGCTTCTCCATAATCATCTCCGGAATACAGGCAACAGTGGTCAGGTATCTACACCTCTCTTACTATTCTTTCTGAAGTTCTGGTGTTTCAAACATAAGTCCATTTCAGTAGACTTATTTGTGAGAGCCAGAAGGTTGGTAGAGGAGGGGAGGCAACCCAAATCCTTAGTAGAAGTCTGTTTTAGTAGCAGGTATCACACCTTATGGAATGCCTTTCCTTTTTCCTCCAGACAATGATACTTTCTAAGTCTATATTGCTTCCAAGTGACTTAATAAGTTTGAATGTGCTTTTTAAGAGTAGTTTATCTTTTACTTTACAAATTTCAAAGGTATACTTGATTGAAGTTACTAGTAATTGATTAGCCAGTCCAAGAAATTAAATAGAAGCTCTTAAAATGTTTCTGGGCACTAGAAAATAAATACAATAATAAGTTAAAAGGGAAGCTGAAGTCCTATAGCAGTATCTTCTCACCTCTCTTCTTCCAGGGGTCAATGGGAAGTCCTTTAACAAGACCTACTCCACGCTCCCCAGCAAGTTGGTCAAGTCCTCTCACTTCCCCAACCAATACATCACAGAATACTTTGTCACCAAGGTAATGTCTGCTGGTGTTGCTACAGTTCTGCATCCTAAGGCTTTGTTACATGTTATCCCAAATTGTAATCCCAACAGTAAAAGCATGGAGTGAATCTTGCACAAGGTGGCAGATCAGAATGACAATACAGTGAACCACTTAGCCTCCCTGAAGAGTCTGATAAGTACTGGGGCTGGCCCTAGGCGGGGAAGGGCTGCCCACCTTAGAGTGCAAATGGATTAGCAAGAGAAGGAATGGAAGTGTTCATCTTTAGCAAATGCTAGAATATATCAGCTGGGTGTTGGTGGTTTGACCCCAGCCAGCAACTAAGCACCACACAGCCCCTCGCTCACTCCCCCCACAGCGGGATAGGGGAGAGAATCGGAGAAGTGAGAAAACTCATGGGTTGAGATAAAGACAGTTTTAATAGGTGAAGCAAAAGCCGCAACACACAAGCAAAGCAAAACAAGGAATTCATTCACTGCTTCCCATCGGCAGGCAGGTGTTCAGCCATCTCCAGGAAAACAGGCCTCCATCATGTCTAAGCTACTTGGGAAGACGCTCCCAGCATCCCCCCCCTCATACTTCCTCAGCTTTCTGTGCTGAGCATGACCTCATACGGTATGGAATACCCCTTTGGTCAGTTGGGGTCAGCTGCCCTGGCTGTGCCTCCTCCCAACTTCTTGTGCCCCCCCCAGCCTGCCTGCTGATGGGGCAGTGCGAGGAGCAGAACCAACCTTGGTGCTGTATAAGCACTTCTCAGCAATAACAAAAACATCCCTGTGTTACCAACACTGTTTCCAGCACAAATCCAAAACACGGCCTCATACTAGCTACTGTGAAGAAAATTAACTCTGTCCCAGCCAAAACCAGCACACTAAGTCGTCAAACCAGACAATACTGGGGAGACAAAAAAAGTAGTAGTTCATAAATGTTCTGATCTTCAGTTTTGTGGTACCGATGTTGCCAGCAAAATGTACTTTGTAACTTTGCTTTTAGCAATCGACTTACTCTGAAAACCATTGAGTTTTATCAGTCCTCCTTACTTTGGAACTTCTTTCAGAATGAAAGGGTAGTGTAAAAATCCTAATTGTTTCATGTTCATAAAACAGAACAAAAGTTTGTTTTTTCAGGCAGATGTTGCTACATAATGCAGCCCTTCTCTTAGCTAGCTACTGCCAGTGCTTTCTCTGTCAGTGCAGAACACTTAGAAGACGTACCATAATAAAATTTTGTTACGTGGAGAAGCCAGGTTTCCTCCTTCATGTGTTTCAAGAAAAATAATAGTTTTATTAATATTTCTTGAGTCTCTGTAGTTCCATGCTAATGTTATTTAAAAATAAGGGGTCACAAAATAAATCCATCTGAATTCCTGTGTCCTTCTCTGTGGCCCACAGTGCATTTGACTATGACACTGAAAATATGAATTCTGAAGATATTTACAGCTCTCTTCGTGGAGTCACTGAAGCCATTCAGAATTTCAGTTTTCGTAGCCAGGAGGATATGAATGAGCCTGTAAAACGAGATTCAAAAAAAGATGATGGTGATTCGGTGAGTATTTAAACTCAGTGCATCTTGGTATTGGCGAACCAAGCCAGTGACTGATTTATTACAGATGATAAAGCATCTTTTTCAGTAGGTTTATATGTTAGGACTTCTGAAATGGGATGTTTCTCCTAAATTACTTCAGAGCTTTAGAAAAATATGTTCCTATTTTTGAGGCACATTTAGGAAATGTAAATGCTAATTCTAAATAGCACTAACTGTTTATTTAAAATGTTAGCAATTTAAAAATTAATTACCTTGCAAAACAGTTGGAGTTCAGTTTTTAAGAGGTCTGCACCTCAATACATGTTTTTGTAAAGGTTTTATTTTATTCCGTACAACCCGTGTTCCAGGTTTTTCAGTGCTACATGTAGTGTTTTAAACTTCTGTTTCTATGGAACTCTGGCTTTCAGATCTGTTGAGCTTGCCAAATATGTATATGCTTAAACATCTTTTTAATTACTTAGCATCAAAATCCTGAGATAAAATACTGACAGTTGTTTCTAGTTCATGAATTTTTTTGGACCATGTACACCTTACTTTTTTCGTTTTTTGAAGGAAAGCAAAGTTTAAGGAAACTGTTTCTAAGACTTCTTGTTTGAAATTCTGGAATTTGTAAGTTTTTGCTACATAAGTGAATTAGTAATGTAGTTAATTGAAACGTGTAAGTATGTATTTCATATGCTTGTATGATACTTCTTCTGCAGATTTGCAGTGCTTCTGGAATAGTAGACCTACGAGCAGGAAGTGGTGTGAGTGATACAGGCCGAACAGCTCTTGATAATAAAACATCATTACTCAACACAATGCCTCCCCACTCTTCACCACGTTCACGAGATTATAACCCATACAATTATTCTGATGGTATCAGTTCATTTAATAAATCTGCTTTGAAAGAAGCCATGTTTGATGATGATGCAGAGCAATTTCCTGATGGTAAGCTTCAGATTGTGGTCTGTTCTAGAAGAAAAAAGACGAGATTTTCCATCTTTTAGTTCCATTTCTGAATTTATTATTAGCAATATATGTGTCACCAGTGCCACTTCTTTGAGAGGTTTTCATGAATACTGTATTTCAAATTAGTGTATTTGTTGGTAAGCCTTTTGAGTGACACTGTTGGATTACCTGGTATTTGTAGAGATTAAGGGTAAAAATGAGACAAATACTGAACTATATTGTATACTTCTGGTAGCATATGCTGTAGCAGTGCTGTCAATGTAAATTTACTTACCAGATTGCTTTATGATTGAAATGTAAAGGGGTGGAGAGATCTACAGCAAGAAAGTAAAACTGGATCAGACCAGTTTGGGAATTAGGTGAAAGATTAAGAATTTTGTTAGTAGTATATTTGTATTTGAAACATGACATCGGCCTTTTCTATTTTCTAAACAGTCTTTAAAAAAAAACAAAAAAACACACCGGCTTTTACCAGGAATGTGGTTCATTTAGCTCATGTAAATCTAGGAACTTGGGCTGTTGTTTTGTAGGCTTTTAGAGCGTCTCTTAAATATTTCTCAGTAGATCTTTGGGTAATTTCTTGTATCTAAATGTTGGGATGGTTCCACAGTATCACTACTATCATTATTTTGAATAGTAGGTAGTTTTCATAATCTGGTATTCATTGTTGTTGGTATTTCATATGCAGTTATAGATTTAAATCAGTTTTAAAGTAAACAAATCTATTAGTAAGGGACATACGAATTTTCCCTTTTCTGACTGTTTTGCTTCTGTCATCCGGCAAAGATGTGTTATAGAAACTGTTGAACAAAGCTATTTTCTGACATGGTGTTCTATTCAGCTATATTCTATAAATTGACTTTAAGTTTACATTAAAACCAGATCCAAGTCAGTGTTTAGTGAAGAGGCATATGGCCAATTACTGTCATCTGGAAAAGACTGAGGGGAAAGCAAATTTTTACAAATTATGTCATGTAAATATCATTAACTAAATACCTTTGCCATCCCCATACAGAGCCAGTTTATGATCAAGATTCTGTATTACATGGTATAAGCTGCTTCATACCTTCTGACAGCAGATTTCTGGATACTGCATTAAACCAAATGCAGTCTGTGCTGTTGCCAGCATGTTCTGGGTTTGCGAAAAACTCATGACTGGCTGGAGTGAAGCATCCCCATCCAGTATTAGGTTTTCCTAGCAGGTAGTGCATTATTTAGTTCTGCTCTTTAATGGATCTTAACAAAGTACTTGCATCCATTCCTGTGTTCACCATTAGTATTTAGTTATACCATGTGCATTCTGTCATTTGTGTGTTACTTCTAGAATTTCATCTAAGATAACTTCGAAAAAGTCTGCATGAAAAAAGATACAGTTGGCAAAATAACTTGTTCCCACAGTTCCTCAGTTAGGAGTTGCATGCTATTCCCATAAACCTGAAGCGCTCATTGGACATAAGATTTTAATTTTCAGAAACTCCACAGAATTGCTACCTCTTCGCGACAAAGCCCTGTTTTTACTGGACTTTTTTTACTCTGTTTTACAAAGATGCAGAAATACAGGGCTGGATGGGAAAACCTTAGCTGTTGATACAGTCCTGTCAACAGCACTGAAGCGTGAACCTGTGTTCTGCAGATGGTTTGTGTAACAGTTGAAAATTCACGGAGGAGGAGATGTCACAGTGCGCCTCACGTGGCAATTTGGGTGTTTTGCCTGTTTTACAGTGAACAGATTTTCAGAGTAACAGCCTAAATCTTCCAACCACTAGCACACTTTTTTTTTCCCCAAGAGAGGTAGTCTTTATCCGAAGCATAGGGCAACCTGGCCTTCTGAGTAATTTCCAGACTCCCTTTAAAAGCAGCACAGTCTGTAGTTGAAAAACAGTGTTCCTCTTCAGAGAAGCTTGCTTATTTCAGCTTACTTCCATGGATTGTTTTCCAGACATCTTCCTATTTACCAGCCGCTTTGTATATGGGGCTTAAGATTTCTGCTTTTATGTCTTGCCTTAACTTACCATCTTTTTTTCTTTCAGACCATTCCTCTCATTTATCGTGATAACTTTCAATTTTTATCCTGTTCTCCAGAATGCTTGCCAGTGCTCTTAAATTGATGTCATCTGCAGATTTTAGGTGGTCTCCATACTCATTTGATAGCGTTAACAAAAGCATCAAACAGAATCAGGCTCTGCACAGTCCTGAGCAGGGACATCACTTGTATCCTCCTAGATTAACAGAAAGCTGTTTAGGGTCCAGTCACCCTGTAAGTGATTCATCAAGTTCTGCACCACTTTGTTGACTTCTTTGGCCACTGTGTTTGCATAGCTTCTGTATTAAGATGCTGTGGGTAACAGTAGGAAAATCTTTACTAAATTCATGATGTACCTACACGTTCCCTTTTAATCCCTACGCTGTTTATCCTGTTAAAAGTATATTATTTGATTGGTTTGAGAAGAGCTGTTCTTCATCAAGTATTTATCTCTCTAATGCATATTTTTAATTCATTCAAGTGAAGGAGTTGCATCTGCTCCTCCTCATTTGTGTTTTGTTATCTTTCTGAAAAAGACATTTTGAGAGTACACTTTGAATATGACTTCTTTCATGCTTATTCGTTCTTATCTGGAGAATGTTTGGAAATTAAACAGTGTGTGCTAAGTCATACAGAGGAATGGAAAATACAGGCTGTGAAGGCACATCCCTTTTGGTTATCTTCATGTTTTTCAGGAATTCCAGCTATTTCTCCACTAATGGAGCTTCTTTCCTCCCCTTATTCCTGCATGGACACGGCTGCTACCTTCTCCTCTCTTTACCCCTTCCTTCCATATGTTCAAGTTGACACTTCTTTCATTCTCATACTTCCACAGTGAAAATAACTTCATTAAAACAGATGCATGGGTAGTTTTACTACTTAGGTGTCAATATGCATTCCCCAAAATGGGATGTACTGTATCTGTAATCCTCACAGTTTGGTAGAACAAGTGTAATACAATAAAAGTAATGATCTTGCTTCTGTAAAAGTGACTGTCCATTCTGCTCACCTGTACTAATTAATAACTTGCCTAATGCAATTTCAGTCTGTCCTTTAGTCAAACATTAATGATCCATTTAGACAGTCTGCAAAGCATTAATGCAGAAAAAAGTTTCTGCTTTCAGGTGCTTATGCTCCTGATTATTCATGCAAAACAATGCAAATAAGAATGTTGGGTTCAAAAACAGTGATTTTTTCCAGGTAACTGCTGCATGATTTTAAGATACTTGATATGTAGTATTCAGCTTTTACTGGTTTCTTTGTACAGGTGTTTTGTACAGCATTTATAAGTTACAGTATTGAATACAGTAATGTTAAGATGTTCAAGGGCTGTTGTTTCTCAGTATACGACCTAATAAATCTGTTATGGAGAATATATTTCCTATGTTAATAAATGGAATAATTTTAGGAAAGATGCAATGCAGGAACATTTGTGTTTTATGCCAATATTTTCTACTTTTTCCAGAAGAAAAAAAAAATTTCTTTCTGTTAACTTATTCAAAAATCTCAGTGCAAAGATGGTGGCTATATGCTTTTATTTCTTAAAGGCTGAATGGGTCTTGATAGTGGAATAAAGGAAACAACTTGATATTTAGTTTTCATTAAGACCATTTTAAAGTTTCTTGACTGTTTGCAGATTTCTCCATTTGCAGCCCAGTTTTTACAAACATGGGTCATGTTACTAATGCATTTTTCCATCGTCATGAAATCCTCTCTAATCAAAACTAAAATCCAGAGCCATTTCATAATGACTGCTGTTGGGAGTCTCTGTGGGACTAACAGCCTTGGTTTGCTTCTATTTCAGCTATTTTGTACCAAGCAGCATTCTTGTGCATTTTTTCCCCGTTTGTGTTAACAGCCTAGCTGTTGCTGTGGAACCATGGCTTACAAAGGTCTAAGCAATTCTGTAATACTAATGGAGAAAAGACAAATTTATCATCTGGGATGGAAGAGTTGTATGAGAAAGGTGGCACTTTGTGTATACATCAGATTTAAAAGAATGCAGAGTACTTAACTGCTTTGAGTTTTGCAAGCATAAAAACTTTTGCAGTAAACTAGCTTACGGGGGTTTTTTGCAGTGTCATCGTAGGGTTTTTTGGTGATTGTAAGCTTGTTCAGCAGTGTTGGCTGCACTGAAAATGTAGTAGCCAAATGGCAATCTTTGCAGACAAATTTTGGGGGAAAAAATACAGGCATGCTAGAAAGCCAACTAGCTATCCTAGGAAATACCTTCCAGCTGTACAACAGGCACTAATATTTACTTGCAATGATCTGAGAACTGTGTGTCTGTATTCCTTTTTGACAGAGCCTCCCATGGACCATTCTGATCTGGTTGCAGAGTTACTGAAAGAGTTATCAAACCATAACGAGAGAGTTGAGGAAAGAAAGGCTGCCCTGTACGAGCTCATGAAGTTAACTCAGGAGGAGTCTTTCGGTGTTTGGGATGAGCACTTCAAAACAATACTACTTTTGCTGCTTGAAACACTTGGAGACAAAGAGGTAAATTCAGATTAATCTAGTTAAGAATGTTAATAAAGCACACAGTTTCCTTTGAGTATCTTTGAAATTTGTATGGGTTGTAGGAAAGGCACAAATTCCAGTTAGTCTTGAAAAACAAAAAAACTCTGGAAATGTAAAAATGTCATGAAGTCTTGAGTGCCCTGACAGTGAAAAGGGCATCAGTAATACTTGCCTTCTCAAGTATTATTTGTTGATTCCCACACAATAAATAGATTAATTGGAATGTTTTTCACTGGAATCCAAAGTTTATCTGTTAATAGCCTCTGGTAGAGTCTAGAATATCAAAACATCATGTCTGGTAAAGCATTTAAAAATATACTTCTAAAATACAGTAATGCTTACTGTGAAGAGACCGAGTTCTGTGTGATTGTTCTCTCTCTACGAGGGCCATGTTTTTGAAATCACTGAGGATCAAAAAGACACTAATACTTATTTATGAATAAAAAAAATTGTAAAAAATTTTTCAAACAATTGTTTGCATGATGTGATGCTAAAAATTTTGTCAGCACTTGTGAAGAGTAAAATCACTTGCAACTTAACTTTTAGGTAGCACAGATAATTCAGGTGATGTATCATAAACATGTTGCTAACCTAATGGAGTTATCTGCAAAAAGAAATCAAGAAGAGTGAGAAACTGAAGATTTTTTTCTAGCTTTATTTGTTAACACTAGGTTCATATTGTATATATGTGTAGTGCATAATCTGATATTTTTCTTTTATCAGAGACTCTTCCAGCTGCTGAACAAATGTTAAAATGTATGTCTGTTTAAAGATGTAACTCATTTATTTTAATATTAAATCTTCAGCATGCAATTAGAGCTTTGGCATTGAAAGTTCTAAGAGAAATTCTAAGAAACCAGCCAGCAAGGTTTAAGAATTATGCAGAGCTCACAATCATGAAGACATTAGAAGCACATAAGGATCCTCATAAGGAGGTTAGTAATCAGTTATTCCATTTGTTTGAGATTATGACAAATTATTACATGTCCAAAAAATGTTGGAGAAACTAGTCAGATCTTACTGAGGAAGTAATTTATTTAATAATCAAGCATGTAGCTGTTACTAGTTAACACTGGTATGCCAAAAAAACCCCAAAAAAACAAAACAACTGCAGTTCTGTGAGCTCTGAAATGCTTAATCAGCCCTAACAACAATTGCCTTGTGTGCCATCCAAGAAGACACAGTAACAAATGATGTGTTACTGTAGCTCTTCAACGAATAGCTGAAGGGAATTTTTTCCTTGTATGATATCTTAAGCCAAATATAGGTGTCCTGGAGCTCCACAACAAGCTTTTGGATTTCGTTAAGCTTCATGGTTGAGAGATGGGACTGAGCATGGCAGGGAATTGTCAGCCCTTTCCATTTTTAGCTAGCTCTGCACCATTCGAGAGCATGGCTTTGAATGTTCTTAGGGGAAAACGCACAGGAATATCTCAAAGGGAGGAGTTGGCTGTGGCTGAGAACAGTGAGGGCATTCAGAAGTAGAAGGGTAACTGTAATCTTGCTCAGAAGTATTTGTAATGCATGCATGCCCAGTAAAGGATAATGCATGTAGATATAAGAAACACAAATACAGTAACCACCCCAATATTAAATAGTTCACATCAGCGTCACTGATGCTGTGGAAAGAGTCCAGGTTTATTATTAAATGAGTACCTCTTCTCCCTGCCCAGCCCATGCAAGGGCACTTACTCTATATGGAACTTACTGTGGAGTTCCAGGTTTTGAAGTTTGACTGCAGTTCCTTCCCATACCAATGACTTTTGTCACTCATCTGATATTTACTTCTCTTTTCCCTGCACCTTCTTTATGTGTTTCATAGACTGTGTTTATTACAGTGTCTTGTGCCCGTATTTCCTTCTCTGTTACTGTGCTTTTTCTCTCTCTTGGTTTTGTGTATGTGAGTGAGAGTGTAAAGGGGACAAGGATGGAGAGAAACAGTTATGGAGGTTTTTGTACACCATTGAAGTACAAACCACTGATTTTGTTCAGCAGTTTGTCTTGTTAGGTGGCAGACACCACAGCTGCGATGCTGTGATCAATATGAATTTTGTCCTAAGCCTCTGTACCTATTGACTTCCTACCTAATTACTTTTGCTCTGCTGCTTCTGCATATTCTTCAGGCTTAAAGTACTGTCTTGACATAGTGTCTTTCAAACTTAGAGGGGAGGAAAAACAGCTAGACTGACTTCTAGAAGTAGCCATCTAGGCATGTGTTTAAAATGTTTTTGAGATGAATGTGAAAACGTATCTTGTCAGTTATCACTGACCTGACAAGCAAGAACAAACAAGAACCCAAGAAATTACAGATTCACAAAGGTGGTGGTATTTCAATATGTAGTTGGAGGGTTTTGCAGAATAGAGAAATTCCAGATCCAATTCAACAAGCAGGTTTGAAAAACGGATATGCCTGTTGCTGAGGACATAATTAGCCACACAATATTGGGAAGTGTCTTGTTTTTGGGATAGTATGTACAGCGTTTGGAATCTTGTAAACAGATTTTTCAAAGGGTTTAAGGCAATGTTTTGCCTTAAATTAAAAATTAAAAAATAATGCCTTCAAAGGTATTCACATATTTCTACAATGTTTTAAAGCTCTTGGTAGGAAATTTTTATGTTCAAGACCATTACTACCAGGTAACAGGCCATAGTAACAGTCTCCTGTAAATCATTCTCCCATGTCTTTTACTTATTCTTTCAATAGGTGGTGAGATCTGCTGAAGAAGCTGCTTCCATGCTAGCCACTTCCATCAGCCCAGATCAGTGCATCAAAGTTCTCTGTCCAATTATCCAAACTGCAGATTACCCCATTAATCTGGCTGCAATCAAAATGCAGACAAAAGTCATAGAAAGAGTATCTAAAGAAACCCTTACTCAGCTTTTACCAGAGATTGTGCCAGGTCTAATACAGGTAAGGAGAGAAGAAAGAAAGGGGGGAGGGGGGGGGTGGGGTGGGGAGGAACAAATCAAAAAAAGAAAAAAAGACACTGTATATGTAAGAATTGCAAAGGCTTTTTAAAAATAATATCACTTGGCTCTCGTGAAGGATTTTATTTCTCTGATAGCTGGTGGCTTCTTTGACCCAGAATAACTCAAGATAGTGGGGACAAACTCTTAAGTGGCAGGTAGCTAAATTATAACTGGTTAGGACTCAAAGGAAATCTCAGCAGGATGTAAAGTACTGGTTATAGTTAAGCTTGGTACATACTTCTAGTTACAGTTTTTTGTTGTTCATATTTTTTTCCAAGTTGTAGTCATTTGGTCTGAAATTGTCCATGTTGTGTTTGTATATAATTATAGGGTTTTATCACTTGGGGTTTAAGGGAGGCAAAAGGAAAGAAGCAGTTGATTGGAGAAAGTTAAATAAAAGAAGAAGGATATCAGAGGTTTCTCTTCCTTTGTCTTTAAAAAGGAATTTCCACCTTATCAAGAGCCAAGATACATTAATTAGCACATGATGGATAAAGGCTTCAGTTTCACAGCTGCATTCTGCAGATTTTCTGTTGTTAATGAGTGTGATCCAGTGGTACATCTGCAGGAAGGCAGAGGCAGAGAAGGGACCGTCTGAGAAGGCGGGTGTGAGTGAAACAGCCAGGCATGGGGTACTAGCAAAGTGGCAAAAAAAATAAATCAGTAAGGAATGAGATGAGAGTTAACAAAAGATTCTTTACCTGTTAAGAGAATGCTTCTTTCAGAGTAAGGAAGATTTAAATTGAGTGGTCTTCTGCTTTAAGTAAATATCTGTATAATCTACAACAATTTCTCTTACATACTGCCCTATTGCATGACAGCAGCTCTGTTTTCAGTGTAACTTATGAACAGGATTGTGTGGGTTTTAGTTTCAGTCTAGAAAATGATTATCAATGGTGACTAATAAGCAGCCTGCTTTTTAAGTGCATGCTGTGTATTTGCATGTTTGTTTTTTTGCTGGAATGCTTCATTGGGCTACGCTAGCATTAATTTACTGTAGACTTCAATGTATTTATTATAGTAAATAAGTAAATAGCTTTCTGAGGCTTTTAATCATTAACTGATAAGGTATTAATGTTAATTTTATTGCTTTCTAGGGTTATGATAATTCAGAGAGCAGTGTTCGTAAGGCATGTGTTTTCTGCCTTGTAGCCATTCATGCAGTAATTGGTGACGAACTAAAACCACATCTCAGTCAACTCACTGGCAGTAAAGTAAGTAAAAGATACCATTTCAAGAGATCTTGTTTCATAATGGCATGTATGCATTTGCATTCTGGTTGGAATTGCCAGCAAGTTTCATAAAAGTATATACTTGAATTAGAATATTGGGGCTACTGCTGAAACCCGATGAGGATTAATATAACTTCATCATAAAATGATGAATTCAAAACTGATATTCCATAGATCTTTATGTATGAACTTTACCAGTAAGATAAATACTAAATTACGTTTCTTACTGCTGTTCAATGGATTTAGTCACTGTTGTATCCCCAGTGGTAGTTAGTGATAATGGCTATACTCCACATAGCTTTTCCTGTCAGTATTTGTTGTCTCATTTTTCATGCAAGTTCTGATTGGTAAGCAATAAGTGTAATATGTAGGTGCTATTTTGCTTTCGTCAGTCCTTTCAGTACATCTAATTTGGAGTAATAATATTATTAAACAGTCTGTGGTCCTTCTTGGTTCAGGATATTTATGACTTTATTGACATCTCTTACCTAGAGTTTTTTGCATGCAAACAGCTGTATGTTAACTGGGAATCTCTTTGTCTTGAGAACAGAACAGGGCAATTAGTTTTGTATATCTTTGAATAAGACAGTTATATCTTAAAAATACTCTCTGGCAGTGATTGTTTAATGTGATTCTAGATGATATTGGAAGCTTTAGTAAGTACTACACCAACAACTCTTAACCAGAGGCTTAAAACCTCCACGTTAACTCAAAAGGAAAAAAAATAACCAACCTTAACTTATTTAGAACAGCATTGTAATTTGAGGAGCATATTCCATCCATTTTAATCTAGCTACCTTAGATCATTCTCTTCTTTGCATCCTTAAAGAAACTTGAGCAGTTTCTTGTGACAAATTTTGCTGTGCTTGATATTTTCATTGGCAAGTATGTTACCTTTGAATCAACTGTGTAAAATACAGTTTTGCTTTATGTCTCCTTTGTTGTACCATTCCTGTAGTCTGTAGTTTTCAAATACTAAAAGTTAATTTCTGGCTTAAATTTGCAGATGAAATTATTGAACCTTTACATCAAACGTGCACAAACAGGCTCGGGACCAGGGGATACAGCAGCAGATATGTCTGGACAAAGCTAATGAAGCTGGCAAGAGTTAACCAGGTCTCCTAAAGCAAGGGCAAGGCCCTCTTCAGTGAAAGGAAAATTCTTAACATACAACTTTTGGAACTTTTTTCCTTGGTTTTTTTCCCTTTCTTTTGTTGTTTTTTGTTTTTTGGGTTTTTTTCTTTAACCAACGGCTGTCCTCAGCCTGCATGTGACTGTTGCAATAGAATTATTCCAAATCCAAGGAAAACCAGTATTAACATCAGTTGATCAAAGCAGAATAAAATTTTAAAATAATCTAATCCATCAGTTATCCTGTTCACAATCCTCTGTGTCTTCCCATTAACTTTTGCCAGTGTTATTGTATTAAAAAAAAGATTTTTTTTAATGCTAATTAAAAAGGTATGCTTTAAGCTTCAGAAGTTAAAATATAAATTCTGTTGCTTTTACTCAGCTGCAGATAACATTACTTTTTTATTGCTGTTTTATTTGAGTATCATGTCCTTCGCTAGAAACAAGAAGTGATGTGAAACAAGGCTGAACTAGTCTGAACTGCAGTGAGACTCGTTCACTGTGTTGGTGGTTCATCATCTTACTTACAGCTTGTTTGGGATATTCTGGAGATTGAGAAATATGCCTATAAAAAAAGCTGGATTGATCCAGTTCTGTAAAAGTGATATTGTTCATTGGTTGTATGTTTGTTGCATAAATAAGAATTTAGTGTGCGCAGTAGAGGACTGGTACAACCAGTACCTCTTAATGTGGAAGACAGCCCTTTCAGGGTAGCATTGCCAACCTGGTGATAGTGTGGCAGTCTGCTTTCTAGCAGCAGAGTTAATGGTCACTTGATGGACGTGAACCATCCTTGTCACCTTTCGTTCTTCAAGCAGGATGCTTCAGAATGGAGTGCTCTGCCCAAGCATGCTCAGTATGTATTTATCTTTATCACTAGAATGTTTCCTCTCAACCTAATTGCTGGAACAAGTAGTCTTGTATTGTAACTCACATGGGATTTTGACAGCAGTGCAGAAAACTATTTATTCGTTACCTTCCTAAAAGCACCAACATTTTCTGCATTGAATTTAAATGGGGGGAGGGGGAATAGTCACAAATGCTATGGATCTTGCCACCTTTTAATTTAAAAAAAAATATATATATTTTGGATGAGTTGGGAAAGCTGCACCAAATTATTTGCATGGTTTTCTTGAATAGCATCCTCAAGACCCATCTGGATTAAGGTGTGGAAATGTTTCCAGGGTTTGTTTTTCCATTTTTGAAAAAGAGTTAGTTTATTGTGAATAATGGTTCTTTGTATTTATGAACTTGATAATGGAAAGAGAACAAAGATCAAGTAAATGTGTCCCTAAATGTTGTCTTTTTCTTTTTTTCTTTTTCTTTTTTTATGTCTTGGATATAAACAGCAAGCTAATTAACTGAGAACTGGGATGAAACAGTGCCCTTCCCAGGAATGGTGGAACTTTTTTTTCCTGACTTTTTTTTTTTTTTCTCCCCTTTGACTGTGATGTTGTCTAGTTGTAAGAAGTGTATCCTGATAAGAGAGAAAATAGTGGTGCCAAGGATGATGATCTATGCTAGGCTAAAATTCTCTCTACCTCTTCAGGGTGACTAATTTTTGACTGAGCTGCTGCATATAGCACCCAGTGGAAGATCTACAGAAAATCTTCTTTTTTTTTTTTTTTTTTTTCTTCTCTCTCTTCCAAATTATCACTTAATGTGTATTCAAAACTCTTCTTCAACATTGCAGCCAAATATCATAAGAAACTACTTATACACTTTACTTGCTAGAAACCCTGAAAAGCAAAACTGAATAAAAATTTAGTCAGATGCTTGTAGTTACATGAAGGGTTGTTTTCACTTTAGTTTGAAGTGAATGCAATAGAAAGAGCTAACGTGGTTGTTAAAGAAGCAGTGCCGTTGCAGAGATTTATTTGGAGGAAAAGTTGTAGAAATATATGTAAAGACTTAAAACCAAGACTGTCATAACACGTTGCTAGCCCTTTTTAGCAGCTACATCAAGACAATAGTATCTCTTCTTTCTTTCCTTTGTACGTGTAACATCTTTGTTGTTTTCTACTGTTAATTACATTGTGTATTTATAGTTCTATGCTTACCATTGTGCATATACTGGCAATAAAATGTACATAACATTACTTAAAAAATAAGCAATGTATACATTCTGGTTTTCTGTTTTATTTGATCACATGCTATAAGAAGAAATTACAAATGTGAATGATACAACATTGGTTAAAAAGAAAAATTTATCTTAATCTTCACACTTTGTGTGTCCAAATGATGTTTCTTTAGATACTCTTGCTAAATTTGACTTGGCATTTCAGAACATGCTGTGAACATAGGTATGCTAGAGAAAACTGTTTTTTGGAAATTCAATAGAATCTTTATGAACACCCAGTTTTGTTCATCTAGGCAGGTTTCGTGTTTACTGTTGCATTTATTTGTATGTTATACATTGTTTTAATTTTTTTTTAATATTTCAAAAATATTTTTCGGTCTACAGTCTTGTAGTTTACATTTTGATTATACAATAGGTCACTTAAAAAAAAATTGCACAAATTCTAAGCTTAATAGTCCCATATGTTATTCCTGCTTTTTCTCCAGGTAATACTTATTTTGAGAGGATCATTTCAAGATGACTGCTGTTTGTCATCTTTTTGAAGATGCTATTTCATACTGAAAAAATAAGTTATTGAAACATACAATACGTATTCTGTGTTAACCTAATTTGGTTTATGTGTGAACAAAAGTTGGTAAGAAAAAAACGGGTTGTATCCCCTATATAGCTGAAAAATTTTGCTGCAGAAAGAAGGGGAGGAATATATTTACCCAGAGTTTGTCCATCAGTTTTGCTTCTGAGCCATCTTTAAATGTTCAAAGTGTGGATATCCCAGGTATTAAAAGTCTAAATACAATATATTTAAAATAATATTTTACTTATGATATGATTAGTTATGTTTCCAACAAAGATGGGACTGCTATAGTGGATAGAAAATGTTTGTATTACATGCCATCAGAATGCAAGAATTTGCAACAAGATTATTTCCACTGCAGCCAGTTACCAGATTCACTGCATTGCTTATTGCCTTCATATCCTACATTATAAATAGACATTAGCTCAGTTACATTCAAGCAATGATTAGTCATGCCTTATGTTCCTGCTGGAGGTGGTTTCTCTCATGGGTTGGCATAAAGATCTGGGAAAAATTAGGACAATTATAACTTGCTGTTCTTTTAGAAAGGGTGTTTCTTTATGTTCTAATATTCTGTGAAGATACATCATTACAATCATTTGAATACTGAAATGTAATTCTTAAAGGTTGGGTTTGGGCTTCAAAAAAGAGGAAGAAGGAAGAGAGTTACATGCAGAATCAGGATAGGAAATGCACATTTTGGATGTCTTTGACTTGGATGTCATTTGCTTTAAAGAATTTTGAGTAACAATATGGTCAGCTGAAGTCTTAGCAAGGAAGATGGGGTAGTAAATGTAAATTGAAAGGAGAGCTGATAATGTAAATGTTGTGGAGTTGGATTGCTTGTTTGGCTTTGAAGATAAAGGTTGGAAGAGACTGAGTTGTGTTTATTATTTGTGGACTGAGTCCCAGAGCAAAAGGAACGTTTTTTTTTTCTGGAAGCACTTATATATTCTTAGTAGTTTCTATGAATCTTTAAACGTTTGAGTAAATTCACAGACATACCTGTGTAAAAAGCCTATTGAGAATGCAGGCCTGAACTGTTCACAGTGTTAATTTTCAGCAAAAGAATTCAAATATGACGTTGTTCCTTTGAAAACAATCATAAAAGAGAAAATAATCCTGAGGACTAAAGCTGTTCAATTACACTACAGTTACTGTCTGTGATAGACCAGTGAGAATGGTTCAGCTGGTTGTGGTAACTTGCACTGTGTGGGGCTGGGACATAGCAAACGCAAACAGAATGCAATTAACATGATGGAGATAAACGGGCAGTTTGGGAATGGGAGGATTATCTGGAGAAAGAAAACTGATGTTTTCTCCCAATTAAAACAGGAAACTGATCAGTTTTGCAGTTGCAGCCTATATCTGGGTAAGATGGAAGTCCGTATTACATCTGCTAAAGAAAACTTCTTACATTTTCCCCCCCGTGTTTTGTAATTTAAGTCTTCCAAGTCTTGAAAGCACATACTTTAAAGATATGCTTCATGTATTGTAAATGTTCTCTTAGGCAGATTAAAATCTATCTATCTTCTTTGTTAAAACATCAAAAATGTTCAGCAGAGCGCGAGGTTGGAGAAACTAACTGTGCTAGTCTAGCAAGTGAAAAAAAAATGACACTTCATTTACTGTTTTTCTATATTGTGTGTATGTTTGTATATGTAAGTATATTTTAAGACCTTAGGGTTCCTAAACTGTGCAGCTTGGATTATTCTAGTTAAAGACATTTCTTCATTTGCTGATAGAGATTAGGATAGTAAGCGCATTTACTGAGAAGTTGCCTGCTGAGGAAATTTTGCTAATAGGTGATTTCTGCTGGGACAGAATTGCAACTATGTTCATAAATTTCCGTTCAACAGTAACACTTGGAAACTTTGAAATGCTATTTTGCAAGCAGTTTGAAATACTTCTGTCAAATACAAAAATTCTGTAACTCTTGATGTATTTTAGGTAGATATATCCCAATGAATCATATCTTGAGGGACTACGATTGGAAAAAATTATGGATAGCCAAACATGGAAAACATCTTTTGTCAGTGGGAAGAGCAACATACCTGCATGTAACTGTTCGATATCCAGACTTGTTACCATTGGCAGTAGATAGAAAGGTAACTAAACTTTATCTTGGGCACCAAAGTTTTACAAGTTCTCCATTTTGGTGTGCTTCCTTTCCTAGATCGTGCTTCTGTCCACCGATGCAAATCTTTGGACCTCTATAAAGCCATACTGAAATCAGTACTGGAGTCAGTTCTGTTAACTGTATATCAGGCTAGATTCAAAGCTGGTGCCTGTCTGTCTGAGGAAGGTGTACACCAGTAAAAACAAAACTTGTAGATTTAAGTTATGCAGTAGACAGACATTCTCAAAAGTCAGCTAGACTGGTTAGATACTCCCTTGCCATCTATTCATCTCTGACCATGGGTACCATACGGGAGCTGCCCTGGGCTGTTCCAGACAAATCAGGTTGGGGAACAATCTTGGACTGGTCTCCCAACAACACCCTGCGGTCAGAAACTGCTGCCAGAGATGCTGGCAGAGGTGAATGAATGTCTGTCCTGGGCTTTGAGGGTCTGCCTGTAATGGGGAGGGAGGACAGAGGAACACATTCCTTGGCATAGTTTGTTTAGCCTGAGCATATGTAGCTTATGTTAAAATACCAGGGAAGACAAGGGAACTCTGATTTCAACTTGGTTTAAACAGCTGAAGTGCGAGCCGGTAGGGGAGCTGGATGTGTCTGTTTCAATTAGAATTCTAGGTTAGCGCATTTTAAAATGCTCAATTTATCTGCTAATCTGAAATAATCCATGTGAAATGTAACTTTAATGGTATGCAAGTGCAACAGCCTCTGATCTGGTGAAACGGTAATTTCTGGCCTGCTATGTTTTGTCCTTTAGGCACAACTTAAACTGATGTGGATAAACGATTTTTACACCATACTAAATACCATTACAGATGGTTGTATTTTACAAAGAGAAATTTCTGAGGTGTTTGATACAGTTTTTGATCTTTCAGATGACAGCTGCGGCCGTGTTGGCCAACTAACCAATTGAACTATTTTAGCCAGACAAAATTGTCTCTCTTCCCTAAGGAGTTTTCACACATCACTATTTATAGCCTGTGTTTGCCTAAGAGGAGAAATCTTAATTGGATGTTACCTGATTATTGTCAGATGAAACCTTTTAAAACCTTACTCTGTATTAGTTACTGGTACCATCAGAGGCTGCCCTTTCTCAGAAGTCTGTCAATGAGCCACTGCTTCTTGAACCATGTGAGGAAGGAGATTGCTGCCCTGTTAGGAAGTGGAAAACAGGGTTGTTACAGAATATGAGAAGAGAGGCATGGTGTATATACCTAATTCCACTCCCTGTTAGTTGCAGCCCTTGTTCTTAAAAATCCTGCATGGGTTGTAATGTTTTTAGGAAGGGGATTTTCTTGGAATACAGAATGTTTTGCTTTCTGCATTCAGAGTTAAGAGGAAAACAGGGATGTTGGAGGATTTTTGTCCACAAAGCCAAGACAGTACAGTGCTAGAAAACGTTAGACCTGGCAGGGTACCAAAGCTGCCTCAGAGCCTCAGGTAAAAGGGACTCTGTCCATTAGGAATGAGGAGAAACAGCTGTCTTTTCTATGTCAGAGCATGCAGGAAGCCAGCATTGCCACAGCAGTCTGGCAGTTGAAATACTGATTTTTAGGCTACGAACTAGGGGCACAGCAAGCACAGAATAGCAGAACAACAAACACTTGAACTTCTCCACCCTTCCAGATTTTCAAATCTTACGCATACAAAAATGTGACTCTATCCTTTGCCACAGCCATAAAAACCTGCTAACTTAAGTTTTGATTTGGGTACAATGTGATGGTTTCAATCAAAATTTTCTCTGGGCAATGTTGCTGTCTAAATCTCTTTATGCCTGCAAATTATCTTGGTATGATAGGTTCCTTTGCAGGCCTTAAAGTCTTCCTAAAAGGCAGCAGAAGAAGGCAAAGGTGTAGTCCCTACCGTGCCTCTGTCTCCTAAGATGTGAAGTCAGTAAGACTTCAGTTCCTCAGTTCATACCTCAGCACCTTAATCGCATCCTCTTAGATTTGGAAGTAGGTTATGTGAGGAATATGACTATGGAGGAATAAACTACAGAGCAGGAACACCCTGCAAGGGAGACTTCCAGGCTTTTTTTAAAAGGGGATCGATCCCATGAGGAAAGGAGCATACTGTGCATTCTTCAGAAAAAGCCAAATCCATGGTTTTTGTAAACATGCTGGAGCATTGGAAGCAATCTATATTTCTCCTTTATTACATACAGTTTTCAGAGTGCCTCATATCAAAGAGTCAGTGAAGCAAGTCCAAGCACAGTCTGCTACATATCTAATGTATTTCATTGAAGTGATCAAAGGAGCTGTTTAAGTACTTAGTGTGCTCAGCACTTGATGTCATGCATCAAGCAGAGTGTCATTCTGGTCAGGTACCCGGTGATGTGCTGCCTTGTCTCCGTGCTGTTAAGATTTCTACTGGAATTTAGGAGGTCTACCAAAAATGTTCTTTATGGTTTCTCCCATTTCCCCTTCTCTTGGCAGCCGTGCTTCTCCAGAGCTGTTCCCTATCGCAGAGGAAGGACTGGTAAATGCAGCAGTCCTTACAGCGGTTCAGTGTTAAGCAGGCCCAGATGAAGATGCCTATAACTATCCAACAATCCAGAATAACGGTGGCAGGTGGACACGGAGAATATGCAGGCATTGCTGTTTTATCTTTTACTGCACTAAGCACGCTGTGACTGCATACTTTTGCCACCTTCAGGTGACCAGACAGAGCAATGGGACTGGGCTGGGTCAGCTCTTAATGCGTTAGGAGATGCGTGGAGAGCTGCCAGTGGGTTTAGCAGTGGGTCACTTGCAGAAGTTTTTCTTGCTTGGGATTGTTACCTGTCAGTGTTTTAAGTTCCTTATAGCACTGGCAATGAAGAGTCCCATTAACAACGTGTGTAGGAGAGACGGAGAGTACGTGTATTCAAAAGTACATAGAAAGGGGCTAGAAATACATTTCAGCACCTCTCTCATACGTATGATGGATTCATAGCCCATCCAAGCAGGGAGTATCATCTGGGCATGAATACCTCACTGTTAGGTAGCAATTCAGGTGAACAGGACCACTGATGTCTGTTTTGACAGCTGTTTTCATTCCAAAGTTATCTTGCATTTGGCAGCGAGTGTTACACAACCAGAAGAGTCCAAAGACCAAATAGGATGCATCAAAATAAAAATGCTTTCCTCTCCGTGCACTGTTTTGGGGCTGAAGTGTGTAGGGATTGCTCCTGCATAAATACAGACCTGTCTTCTGATTTAAAACTGACCTAGTATTTTTAAGAACAGCTAAAAATCATCTGTGAACAGCACAAACTTCCTTTAAAAAAAATTTTCAGAACAAATACTGAATTTACAGTGTCTTATGTGGTACCTGATTGAGTTTTTCCATGTGTCTGTAGTATAATTCTCTACTTGCTAAAAGCAAAGAGCAAAGATGACTTTCTGTGTATATAACCAGCTATAATGCCAATATTTAAGGTCATTTGTTGAAGTTCTCGGGCAATAAGAAAATGAAGTGAGGAGTCTGATCACTATTATAAAGAAGATTATCAAATTGAGTGATGCCTTAGCAGACCTCGTCTTGGATGCTGCTCATGGAAAAATCCAACAATTAAAAGTTTTCAGGCACCATATGCTAAATTACTTAACTTCAGTGCAGATCCACCCATTAGAAAAACAGCCTCCCCACCTTAAATTTCAGGTTGGACTTTGCATGCCATACACAAGCCTTAGAGCAAGAGCTGTTTTAAATAAATAATGTCTTGTTGTTCATGTATACAATACTCCTTTGCTGAGATCTGGTTTAGTACTTACTGGGCAGATCATAAAGCAAGAAACAAAAATAGCCCCTTAACAATAAACAGCACAAGGTAAAAAAACTCACCTTATTTGTCCCCAAACTTGCAAGATTGTGTAACCACATACCTTTATGTCTAGAGGTTAGTCAAGGGCAGCAGGTGTGGGCGTGGGGAATATACAGGGCTTCATGAGGCAAAATACCAGAATTAAATGTAACCTGGGAAGTTTATCCTGAGTTTTAAAACTGAGCTATAATGTACTTGAAGTTTTACCCTTATACTATTGGCTACAAAAATCAGCAAAACACAGGACTGTAAAGAGAAAAAAGAAATACTGATTTCCTTTTTTTCTTTTTTTTTTGTACTGTTTAATTTCAGTTTGAATAATAACACCTTTCCTACATACTCTGTCTAGTACTTTCCACGCAAGGAACTCAAAGCCTCTATAAGTTAAGCATCTTGTCAGCTGTTGGAAGGGATAAAAAAAAGAGGCAAATTTTCCTCTTCCGCAGTGCTTTTGCATGGAAGTGCACAAGATTTGGTTCTGCTTTGCTTCTTTTACACCATCAGGAACAGCGGTCGCAGTGGGATGGGATGGTTTGTAGCAGCAGCTTTTGTGGCCACATTTGCTCAAGTTTGAAAGAGTTTGGGTACCATGAGGGGTACCTGTAACACAGGTCTTTTTTATATATAGAAGTATATATATATATTCCTAGCTTTCATCATTTCACCTTCCTCTACAAATAAACGCCCCATCCCCTCGAGGCAGTAGTTTTTTGGGTATAACCAGTAAACCAGTTACTTTTAGTCTGCGTAAGCACAGTACTTGAAAAAAGAAAGGAATGTGAGAGTGAATGGGCACTTCTGCTGCGATGCTCCTGTGTTTTATCACGGCTTGCTGCTGTGGTCGGTGGAGTCACAGCTTTGTTAACAGCTGGGCAAACTAATGGCAGAGTGGACCACAATCAGCGAACCAAAGCGCCTAGGGCTGACAGCTCTTGCTCGCTCTCTGCACTCAAAACACGCAGGGTAAACCCAGGGCAGTAGCCTGCTCTGCAGCTGCTTGCCTGGGCTCCCCTGGGGTGGTTATCTTCAATGGCAGCAAGTTGTCTGTCTCGACATAAGGACAAATCTATGACTTGTGATATGTTGTGTTTGTGTTATTTAAAAATATCAAAATTAATTCTAAATAGGGTAGTAACAAAATCTACTGTGTTGAAGATGAAAAATAGGAGTGCAGGTTTTAGTGTGCATGGGGCGGGGGGTGTATATATGAATAAAATAGGCTATTGATTAGCCTGGGAAATTGCTTTTGCTTACAAGTTCTCTCTTGGACTTCACAAAAAAAGACTGATCAAACCTGCGGTGTTCCCGCCTGCATTTTGACAAACCAACATCTGTCAGAAACATCTGTCAAAAGCAACAGGCTACTTCGAGGGGGGAGTGCCAGGTAATTTGGAGCCACGTGAACTCTGTGGGATACAGGTAGAGGTGGGAGCCACTCTGTGGCGGGGACTGAAAGCTCTCCAAGTGAAGGGGAATCTGTGGTGTTGCTCTTTCCATTTAATAGAAATACAAGTCACAGAACAAAAAAGATACCTACCTTCTACGGGGAAAGCTCCTGTCAGCCCTAGGGGAAAATTGTGAAGGCGGTTTCTGGGATGTGCAGAGAGAAATGGGGCTTCCAACTACAACGCCTTGTGCAAGTTTAACACCTTTGTCTAAATCTAGGGCTGGAGACAGTGATTTTATTTTACAGCTTGCCAGTAGATTTGAGCAAATGATAGCAGGATACATACTCTTTTTCTGCAGTCACTGAAATCAAATTAATTATTAAAAAAATGCAACAGTGATCACTGGGACTCATGCAGCCCTTTGCATCTGCTCGGAGGGTTCTTATTAAGAGTATGCAGTTACATACAGACACGGAACTGGAAAAACCAACTCTGAAACTAACCTCTTATCCTTGCTGGAGCAAAGATCAGTTCATGTACGCAGGCAGGTTTGTGTTACAACGGCCCTCGCTGTGGTGCCCAGGTGCCTCTCGGTAGAGAATGATCTCTTAGCATCACTAGGCCAGCGGTCCCAATTCCTGTCTGCTTTCCTGGACAGCATCACGCGGGTGTTTCTTTCTCTACCCATATTTACAGTTCCTCTTCTACTGTTATTCTGGCCTTTGCTTTTTGTTTGTGGTGTTTGATGTTGAATAGGAACGGTAAATTAAGGGAGAACTGTCTCATGCTATGAAAAAAACCAACCAACCATGTTGTTTATTTGAAGGTTTTTTTGACGGCTGCCTATTACTATCGCTCTTACAAGAAATAATTCCTTTTTGTTTTCCAGATCCTTGCTCTTTGATATTCTGATTTTCAAAGCCTGCATGTTGTCACAATATTGCAATACCTTTTAAAAGTATCTTTTGATAGAATGAACTGCAGGGAACAAACAGCGTGTGCTTGTGGGTGGGTGGTATTAAAAAAACCCAACAAACAAAACCAAAAAAAACAACCAGCAGCGAACTGCTACTATTTGACAGTAGCCCTTCCTATTTCAAGCAGAATGGGTGCCCTCTGCAGGTAACTACTTTCAGATGAGGGGTTTGGATGTGTGCCCCCTTTCATTTCTGAGTGTCAAGGTTTTAGCAGGATCTGTTTTGCTATTTTGCATGTTTTAAAGCAGATAATACAATCCTGACTGCGAAGCCAGGCAAGCAAATGGCACTGAGACACACGAGCACCAAGCAGCTGGTTTGCATCCGAATGTGATTTTTCCCTAAAGCGCATGTGTGAGGGGTGGTGTGGGTGGGTGTTGAAGTAAATATTTTTCCTGCAGTTTGGCAGTGTTTGTATTGTATTTTTTAAAATGTCTTTTAATGGTGAGAAGGTAACTATGAACTTGTGCTCTGTAGTAGCTACCACTTGAACGTGTACAGGCTGAACAGGCAGAAGGGATACAGTCTAAACACTACTGAGAAGGCATCTTGCTTGCCTTAGAAAGGTCATTGTATATTCCACCTTTTTTTTTTTTTTTTCTCTCCAGTCAGCCATGCCTATGCAGGTTATAGTGTTCAAGTACTCTGAGCAGACTGTGTAAAGAGGGAGCTGTATGCCCCTCTGAGGCAAAAGTGCTATGAAATGATTTTTTTCTTCTGGCTCTGTAACGCACAGTTCTGCTCAGTGACGCCGACAGTGCGGAGGGAGGGGAGGACATCAGTGGAGGTGCTGGTGAGGTCTGAGCTGCGCTTGATGTAACATCAGCTAGCAATAAAGCCCTGCAGGTGGGCAGCAGCTCTCAGCGCAGCAGGTTTGGGGAGCAGGAGGGTCGGTGGGGACCAGCCAAGACTTCAGATACCTGCCTCTTCTGGACAGGGTGAAACCAGCAAACTTGCTGGCAGCAGCTGAATGTAAAGGTGTGAGAGGAATCCAACTGCAACTTTAATCTGAATGTGTGTATTTGTTTTCTCTCTCCCATCACTGCAGTGATCATCTCTTAGCTGAGCACAATGCTTCATCTCATCCCAAAATGCTTTTCTGGCACAGCCAGCCTGAACATTACCACCATCACCAGTATCCCACCAGTAACAGCAGCTACCTGCGGTAAGAAAAGAACGGGGGTGATTTTTAATTGGAGTAATAATTATAATGCTATAACACACAAGAACGCAGACTGCACAGCCTTTGCTCATTCACAAGTTCAAGTCTTCTAACAGAGCTGGTGATCATAGAACTTTAAGAATAGTTTCAGCAGTGCAGTCAGCATAGCGGGGATTTCCTTTACTATAGCTCCGTGATTTTCACAAACCATGCCACGGTACCTGTGTGCTAGTAACAGAATGTTTTACTGCTTAATATGGTATTCACGGATGTGAGTTTTTTGTTTCACTTTCAAATTACGTTCGCAGTCCGTAGAAAAAACTCTCTTTGAATGAAGTAAATCAGACTTCCAAATACCTTGATGTTTCACATCTACTTTGACTATCTGCTGAAGCTCAGCTGATCTGCAGGATCAGGACTATGGACTGCTTGTCCTATCAGTCCAGGCACACTGGCTAAATGCTTTGCATTGAAATTCTGATGCAATATATAGCATATTGCATCAGCATGTTCCAGTGAGCTGTGAACCTACTTTACCTCTTCATGACTAAAACATTATTTGTATACAGTATTAAAATTTTCTTCTAATTAGAAATACTTATGCTTTGACAAGAGCTAGGCTCATAGATTCCAGATTATCTTGACGTTATTTAAGTTTCAATTTATAATGTGGTTCACTCCCTGTATTAGACTTCAGCTTATTACCTTTTGGCTAAATACAATGTATGTAAACATGTTTAATCATCTGCCTTGACAGGGCTTTTTGTATATTGGTAGTCTCACAGCTATTGCTATATCACAAGATTACTTCTGCTCTTGTAGAATTGTTGAGTACCAGGTTTTTGTTAGAAACATGTTAAGTTTTATATTTAAAAAAAAAGCAAAGGAATTGAGCTATATTTGGGTTCCAAAGTATAAAACTAATGAAAATGCAGTGGAGTTTTATGAAATCAATCCATTTCAATACAGAGGTCAGGGTGATTTGAAATTGAGGTTGGCTAACACAAATAAGTAGCAAACAGAGCGCTGTTTCTATTGACTCAAACAGTAAACCAGAAATGAAGAATGGGTGCTGGAGTTCCCTGATGCAATCCTGTTTACAGGTGCCGCGCACAGCTGCCAGTGCAAAAGGAAACAAACAGCAAGGGACAGTGAGGATGTCTGCTTGCGCCTCCAGTCCCCCCTTCTTCAGCCACTGTTCAGCCTGGAGGAGGTGCATCCCCTCCTAGCTTTTCTCAGGGCCGTGCTCTCTCAGGGCCTGTTCTCACCGTGTCCTTGTCTGTCTTCACTGCTTCCCTGTATTTGCTTCTGTTTCCTCACCCTTATCTAAAAATCTGCCATTTGAGTCCCTCTGAAGTTACTCTTCCCACACGCTTTTGAGCACCTGCCTTTAGGTTTGGATGGCCGCATGCATCCATGTTTTGGTATTGAAATACAACGTAGGGGAAACACTTCCATAAATTAAGAGTTGTGTGCAAGTGCTAACAAGATTGGGCCTTGAGGCAGATTACCGTAAGCAGGAAAAATACCAACCGGTTCAGGCACTAGGCTTCAGTCTGGCCATAACCATCAGGTTGCTTGGCTCTGTCCTTAGCAAAGCACCACACTTCAATCCTGCATCTGGACATATGTAAGGCTTCTATAGAAACAGCAATTGACTTCAGGGGAGGATGCCAGCCAGCGTTAGGGATGAGCAGATGGAGGAAGGAGTGTCCTGGGATCCCTTCTACATCTCAGTAAACCTGTACTTAGAATGCATTTATGCAGGTGTATTTGCAAAATCAGGCTCCCACTGCATGCACTTGTGCTTTGTTACATCAAGTCTCCGATCCCAATTAGTGGGTCTGGTGACAGGGACATGCAGAAATGGAATGGCAGGGCCACAGGGAATGTCATCTCCAACAAGGCAGGCTTGTGGATTTGGCCCGCTCAGAGAGAAGTTAGCGAAGCAATCTGAGATCTCAGAATGCTTAACTCCTGTTTTAGACAATTCCACCAGGCAGGCAGAAAGTGTGGAATGCTTTTCATGCAGCCAAAGCTTGGGAGGGAGCCCGGAGGACAGTAATATCATTCTATAAAGAGTACGGTGTCCTCTCCGTCCCATAGCCTCTGCTCTCAGCCTTACTCCTAAGTAAATATTTAACAATTTAGGCACAAATTCTGCAATCTCATCCTCAAAACAGGCTCACGTGCCTGACATGTGGGACTCTGCATGGGGCTTATATTGTCTATGTTGCAGAATAGGAATTTTATTAGGCAAAGGGCACCATTTGTACATGTGTACACGTACCGTTATGTGCACAGTATGTGGATTTCCAGTGGTTCCTGTTTGGTTAAACCCACTCTAGTTTTCTGTGGAATACAGACAGCATCAAAAGTGTGAGTTTTTCCAGTCAAGACCATTTGTTTCTCGTAAAGAAAAAGAACCAACTTTATTTTAGAAACAGAAATCTCTATTCTTTATTTGCTTAGCTTGAACTTGAATCTACTCTCCCTGAGTATAAGGTCAATATGTTAGTTCAGCAACAAATTATCCCAAAAGTTAAATTATGAGAACACTAACAGAAAGATTAGGATTAAAAATAAATTAAAAAAAAAGATATGGAAGCAGCTGCCATTCATATTACAATCTGCAGAATGTCAACTGTACGCATTAAAAAGATCACAAGGCTACTGCAAAACCTGAAAAATAGAAATTTTTTTTTTTTCAAGGCTTCTGTTTGTAATTATTCTCTTTCTAAAGATATTTTAAACTCCTTTGGCAGAAGTTGATAACACTGCACCATAATTACAAAAACTAGAGATTTGAGTACTTGAGTGATACGCTCTGAAGCTACAACTCCATCCACTGGAGCTGGCTAGATCTGGCTGGAAAGCAGTGTTTGTGTGCACTGCTGATCCCCAGCAGATGATCCAAGAACAGGATTGATCAGGGAAAGAAACACACACATCAGAGGCCTGTAATTTAAAACCGACAACAAACAAACACCACAAACCTCTACAGAATACTTCTTATAAATCAGCCAGGGATACAAATAATGCTAAAGAATAATGTATGCACTGTAATACTCATATTTTAACAGAAAAAGAACACTTTGTGTCCTAAAATAGCTAAAGATAACATCTTCAGAAATACTAAGTCGGTTTGTTTATCACGGGCGAGCTTTACCCAACTTTTAAAGACAGAACTGCAAGAGGACGGGTCTTACTCTATCCACTCTAGATACCCTCAGCACAGGTTGGAATTTAGATCAGAAGAAAACAATTCCCAGCATAAAAATCGCCACTTTATGATCCTGTAACTGCTATGTAGCTATGTTAATGTAAGTACAGCAAGCAGTTTTGCTATGCATAAATCAAACTGCATCTGGCTTCTCTGGTCTTGGATCCTGTCTTCTCTCTCTGAGTGTGTCAGAAGTAGGAAGTGCACTACTCTTAGTTTTTCACAAAACCACCACTCCCTTTTCTGTCACTTACCGAAGTGTTTTTTAGTGTTACTTATGCTACCTTACTTTTGTAGACCTAAAGTGGACTTTATAAATGTCTGCTTAGGGTAAGGTTTGAATTCTCAATTAAAACTCTGTAAATCTTCAGTTATAGGAGTTTAAGCTAACTTTGTAGCCACTACAGTTGTACGCTGAATAATGCCTACTAATTTATTAACTGGAGCATAAACATCCCGTAAGAGTCACTGAAATCAATTAATTTGGGTTGCTACCATCTTAGGAAGTGCAAACAAATATTTCCATCATAATAACAAATTAATGAATTCAGGGTATTGTTGTCATCTTGTCAGGCTTAAGAGAGGTATTTTGCCTGTGGTAATTTCAGTTCTTCTCACTAAAAGCTGTAACTTGGTAGCTAATGCCTATGCCAGTGACTTGTTCGTGAGCCCATGCCCTCTTCATAAATTTCCCTTCGCTAAGCTTCCTCCGATATGCAGATGAATTGTTCACCTGTCCACAAACAGGCAGAGAACTCTTACAGCTATTACAGCAGCAAAAATACCAGTACCATTTTCTGGAGAAGCCACATGTCCATTTACAGCAGCTTCATTCCAGCAATTGGGTGATAAAAGGGCTTTGACCTGCGAGCATGTTCCTCTGAGCTCCAGCCATTTCTGTGTTAGTCCTGCCTGCAGGCGCCCCGTGAGCCTTCACATTTGTGTGTACTTTCAACAAGTTAGAGACTTGGATGCGGACTCAGGATGCAGGTCTTGAGATTTTGTTCATCAAATGAAGTAGTGCATTTATACTGTGTGTTAGGTGGTATACCAGACATAAGTAATGATTTCTCTGCTTTGCAGGTACTGCTTCGTCTTTTTGATCTATTTTCCCATAGCGTTGATGGGTCATTCTGACTGCAGCGGGGCTTGGGTTCTTTAGGGCAGGCTCCTCGGGGTTCTTTGGAGTACATAGGTCAAGACAAGGCAAAGACAATGTGAGCAGTCTTCTATTAACCTTTACTCTCCTCTGACAGCCAGGTACTGCGAAGCCGAGGTAACAAAACTGCCCTATGTGAACGGGAAAGGTGGAAGCGGCCCCAGGGCGGAGGAGGAGAGGGCAGGGCCGGGCCGGGCGCTGCCCCTGGGTACCGCCGGCAGGGTGGTCCCGAATGCTGCCTTCGTGCCAGGCAGGAGCGGAACAGGAATGGAATCGAATGAAAAATAAGAGTGAGAATAGAATAGGAATAAAATAGAAAAAAATAGGAATAAAAAAAATTACAGTAAAATTAGAATATAATAGAAATGGAATACAAACAGACTAGACTGGAAAGAGAAAGGAAAAGGAAAAAAAAGAAAAGAATAAAAAGGAAAAAGAGAAAAAAGGAAGGGAAAGAAGTAATGGCAGTCTCAGCTGCTGGAAGGCGACAGATTTCTCCCTGGCGACGTGACTGCAATCTCGGTTTGCCACCGACGGGCCGAGGGCCAGCCTGACTCCCCCGGGCCGGCTCCCGCTGATTCGCAGGGGAAACGGGAAGGGGACAGCAAGCGCATCTGGTGTCGGCTGCAATCCAGAGCTTCCCCGCGTCACTCCTCTTCCAGGAGCGCTAGCATCTCTGACGCTGTCAGACCCACACATCTTTCCCATTTGTACCAACAGGAGGAATTTAACAAAGTTGCAATTTCTTGCCAAGAAACCTTGCTTTATTAATTCAAGAGAAACAAAGCATTTTATTCCTGATGTAAGGGAAAAAAAATGTTATTCCCTCCAAATTAGCTTTATTTGCTTAATGTATGACTATTACTCTGACAGTGCAAGTAGGCTTCCTAGGTCCAGTGTTACTTGGGCCCCACCAGGATCGGTACTTCTGTCTGAAGCCTTCGGGTTCTGCTTGTGGAACCTGCCGGAGAATGACGTCCTGAGTTATTTTGTTCTAAATACCCTTTTTAATTTTTAATTTTTTTTTAATTTCAGTGTTCTTCAGTCTGATTTGAATGAGACACCCTAGAGTAAAGGCCCCCTCCAGCGTTGCCATCCATAGGGCTGGACAAGATGCCAAAGCAGGTAAAAAGAAAACCAGGAATTGTGTGTGCTAATTAAATTTTACTGCCAGGAAAGAATTCTTGGCTTGCTTCCATGTAGTCAAGATTTGGTAACTACTAATGTATATTCACCCTGACTTGGCTGGACCTATTAACTGTGGTTTTGAGCTGTGTTACTAACACAGCTAGTGATTTTTGTTATGCCATTGGCTTTAACGGGGCAGGTGTTGACGCATGTAGCAAGCACATCCTTAAGGGTATTTTTCCAGTAAAATTAATGGACACATGAGCTATGCAGCGTAGGCATCAGAAGTGATTGTATTTTCAAATCCTGTTTTTCTTTTGGCTAAGCGATTACATCTCTTCTCAAAGAAGCAACGCTGAGCAGGGGGGTGCAGGGGAGCAAAAATAAAAAATAAGCCCTTTCTCAGGTCTTGCAATGTCAGCTGCACAATGGACAACTTGGCTGGTGCCAGCATAACGCAGCAAACACATGGGAGGGCACAGGAAGAATGGGCAATAGGCAGAATCTCGTCTTGTCCGCGGAGTATTTCATAATTACGTGTGCCTGCTCTCTGTGAAAGCACAAGCTTCTTAATGTTCATTCAGAGGAGAAAAACAGAAATCACTTGGATGGCAATGCTTAACTCCTTTGCTGAGCGTAAAATTTTGCATTACTGGAAATGAACTACTTATGCTGTCTGCAAAAGCTAATAATGCTCCTAAATGAGTACATTATTGTAGCTTTATATTTTTTTTTTTTAGAAATGTGTTAATGGGGTTTTGCAGTATATTTTCCACTTTATTAATGGGCTTAGCTCATGTAGTGGGAATGCTGCTAACTAAATATAGCACTTTTTCTTTCTGTATAAACAAGGTGATACTGTTCATTGACTTGGTTAAATTGTAAAGAATTGCAGATTTATGCTACTAAATATAAATGAGTGGAGTTACTTTGGAGGACTTCCTGTCAAAGAGAAGGGGAACAGAAAAGGAGTATCTAGAATGCAAAAATCAGAACTGGCATCTTTTCCCTTCTTCGTTCTCCCTTCTAGCCACTCTCTTCTTCCCCTTCAGAAATGACAAACAGGACCTGAAATCTCCCTTCTGGCCAAGCTTTCCATTACGTTTGTACAACAGAAGTGTCCTTCCAACTAATAGCGTCAAGGACATGGGAGCCCAGAGGCTAGGATTTAAATACTTTAAGTGATTCAAAGGGGACAAATCTTCACCTAATGCAGGCCAGCTCCTATAACACTGCCATTTCTTCTTTCCCCTGGCTGCGATGCGTGCACTCTGCAACTTCACTCTTGGGGCCCTCAATCTCTGCTCTAAAAATAAGTCTCTGTTAGGAAAACTGCATTCGTGTTGGACCACAGTAGCTTTCAGCTCTACTTTAGCCTCTGCAGCCAGGCCTTCCTGCTTCCCACTGCCCAAGGCAGCCTTTGCATTGAATGCATGACATTCACAGGCTTAGAAATATGCCAGTTAAGAGCATCGTATAAGGGTGTGCTGAACAACCTGCAAAATAGCAGGCGCCAGGTAGTGTGAGTCTAAGGACACATTCTTTCCAAGTGCCTTTGCTTACAGCCAGAATTACCAGCAATGAATTCAGTTTACAGACAGTGTTGTCAGCTGCTATCTCTCATGTGCTAGATAATACCTTTCCAAAAACAGAGCGCCCCATGGGAACCATTGATGCAGGGGGAGGGCAACTGCGAGGAAGAGTAGCTCTAACATAGTAAGTTAACGACTCTTACTGCGACCGAACTTCTGTTACATGGAAGCAGTAGAGGAGCTATAAGCTATAGCTGGTGAGGTGCAAGTCCAGCTATATTCAACCTTTGACTGGCACTGATCTGACATCCTTTCCAGGAAAATGGCCAAATAGAAGATTCTATTACCCAGAATGACCTCAGCGAATCATTTGAAGAAGAAGTTAGAGCGTTCCTCAGTGATGAAGAGAAACTACATCTTTTTGATGACCTCACAAAAGTTAATCCGGTGACAACTACAACAGGTAAGCCGCCAGGCAGGGGAGCATCTCCTGAGGAGTCACATTCCCTGGTGGCTACTAATACATGGTAGTTACTGTTCTCATTGGATTAATACTGTCATGAACACAGTAGTTAAAAATTCAAAGCTTATTAAAGCCTATTTGGAGCCTTAGAAAGTCACATTTGGCTTGGTTGAATTTTTTTTCAAGATACTTTTATTGTAGATTTAGCCATGCTGACCTGTTATCAAGCTCTGCATGCGGAGGTCACATTTGTATTGTTGGTTCAGGTAGCCAGGGTGTGGTTGAGAGTGAATGCTATTGAAGGGCTCCTGCATGACCTTGGGATTGCAGTTTGGTGGTATATGAACGTATCAGAAAACGAGTCTCTAACTTAGATTCAAGATATATCCATGAAATTGGTTTCGAAAAGTAAATTCCTCACTTGACTTTTGAAGATGAACCTGTGAAGAGAAGGCAAGGCCTGTTCCTAGTTCAGATGGGGAATTCTTGCCTCTGTCTGTTCTGCAAGTGAACAGATTTGCTTTCTAGGACTGACTGTGTGAAACCTCATAAAAGCACAGGATTTATTGGATGGAATAGTTAGCAGATCCCTTAGGATTTTTAAAAATAAGGGCAATTCTTAAAGACATCATTATGTATATTAGACCTGTATCCCTCTCTTGATCACTTCATTCTCTGTTAAACCTAATAGGTGAGGTATCTGAAGGCTTTTATTACAAACAGGCGCAGGAAGAGTCAAATACACTTTTCAAAAGATGCTAACAGAAGGTGTGTCTTTCAGTTCTGAAATGTCTTCAAGCAAGATACAGAGTAAACTTGTTTTATACAAATGCTGGCTGCAGCCTGGTGGCTTTGAATCCATTTCAGCCTATCTCCTGCCTCTACTCACCTGAGCTTATGAGAGAGTACCATGTTGCACTTCGTCCTCAGGTAATCCTTAGATCTGAAATAACTGTCCTTCTGCAGAACCCACATGTCTAGTTCTTCAAATCTATATGAGCAAAATAATCCTAAAGGATAAAACCCATTTCTAGTGAAATGTTAAAAGAGCAGTACTGTTTTCAGATAAACGTGAGAAGACCTTTGCTTTCCATTGCTGTTGAACTTTGTAATTGCCGTTCTCTTAAATATGAATATTCTTTTTTACTGCTAGGATTTAAAACCTCACATCTTTGCAGTGGCTGAGCAAACCTACAGAAACGTCCAAAGCCAGATAGACCCTGTAAACCAGTCGATAATTGTGAGTGGAGAAAGTGGTGCTGGGAAGGTAAGGAGATTTTTTCTGACATTGCTCTTAAGTTTTGAGATTTGCTAGAGCCCGTAGCCAGTCTGCTCTAGCACAACTCTTGAAATATGCATAAAGCATTAAGTGATTGCTGCAGTTACATAGACTCTACTTAATATAGCTGCTCTTTAGGTGACATCTGTAATTTCTGGGAGGGCTGGATTTGAATCGTTCCAACCAGAATTGCACCCGAGTTAATGTCTCACCCTAGTCTGTCAGGGAGCTAGTGTGGGTCTCAGCAAACCCCATGCAGAGACTTAGAAGAAGTGGAAAGTTCAGATCCTATCCTAGGCCCTTCTGTAATGGTCCATCCCTATTCAGGAAGATATTGTGGATATTTTTAAGCCTGAGAACAAAATGATTTGCTGAGTGTTAATGACTCGAAGTCCATTTATACTGAATTCATCTTAAGATACTAGGTCTTAATTCTAGCTGAGCTTCCAGATGGTTACATCTTTATAAAACTGCCATCTGCAAAGCACTCTGACTCCAACAGCATTTAAATGTGTCTGTTGCATGTAAGCATATGCACAAAAGGTTTCCACCAAACTAGAGCTATAAACCTGACACAATTACTCTCTTTAGCATCATCGCCAGCTGCACACTGTGTTTTCAGAAGCTAGCACTGTTTCACTAACGGACATAACTAATAACATGGTGAAAACAAAGACCTTTTGTCAAGCCTCTCTGTTGCAGACCTGGACCTCTCGCTGCCTTATGAAATTCTATGCTTCTGTTGCTGCTCCAGTTATCTCCCGAAAAGGCAATGAAACTGTGGAAAGGATAGAGAAGAGAGTGTTGGATTCCAACCCCGTCATGGAAGCATTTGGTAAACAAGGCTTTTTCAACAGCAAAAAGAAATAGTGGCCACTGTGGCACTGTGTTTCTTTGTTAACACACAAGTCTAAGCTAGCTCTTGGTCCTTGCTTAAAAGACAAACTCTTCAAATACTGCAGCTATGTACAAATCACTCTTAGTATCTGTATCTCCCACACGGAAGAGTGGAACCACTCTGATCGTTCTGTATCTGTCACTGGCAATTTCACAGGAAATGCATGTACCCTGCGGAATAACAACAGTAGCCGTTTTGGAAAATACATCCAGCTTCAGTTAGACAGGTAATAATTACTGTGTAAAAACGTTATATATTGTCTTGTTCCTTTAAATCTTTGCAAGCCTATTTCTGAAGTCTGCCATAGAATATTTTATCTGTCTTTAGAACATATTTTGGTTTGCTGGCAGCTTGCTTTTTTTTTTCCTCCTGCAAGCTCTCACCCTGATCTCTAAAAGAGAGCAATGGAAAAACAGAGATGCAGTTAAGAACTCTGAATAAAACATTACATTAAGCTTGCACATAACTGAAGGTGAACTGCAAAGCATTCATAGTCAGTCGGTATCGTAACAACACAACACCTATGGGATTCTGTGAGATAGTTTTGTTGAAATCTTTGCTTTTTTTCCCCCCTCTAGATTCCACCATCTGAGTAGTGCTTCCGTTCAGACTTTCCTTTTGGAGAAGACCAGAGTTGCCTATCAGGCCCCCAGTGAAAGAAACTTTCATATTTTTTATCAGGTTTGCCTTCAGTTAATTTTGCTAGCTATTTCTGACAAACAGTGGGGATGTAATCACCAGATTTAGCACAGTTGCAACTTTAAATATTTAACAGCTTTCCTGTCTGCCATGCTTCCAAATTAAATCATGCTCCTAGTACGTTATTCTTCGTTGACTGTGAGCTGTAAATACCAAAGGCAGAATTCAGTCGTTACCTTGTTTTCTGTCTCCAGATCACAAAAGGTGCTACTGCAGAGGAGAGGCTGGAATGGAACCTTCCAGAAGGGGCTGACTACCGCTGGCTGCCAAATTCTGAAAGAAACTTAGATGGTAAAGATTAGTTTTACAGACTGTCCCATCAGTAATGGCTGTAACTTTCAAGGCAGGCAGGCAAAAATGCGTCTGTCCTATTAAATCCCATGACCCAGCTTGGTCAGCCAGCAGCAGATGTTTTGCAAAGCTGCTTGCATTAACGTGATTCTTTTCAAGTTTCAGTTTGTCCTGTTAAGAGTTGTCATCTGGCTTAAAGCAGCAGTTTCTGGCCTAACGAATTTGCATCTTTCTGTGGCTATGTTTAGAAACTGTCTCGTCTTTGGATGTGCTTCAGCAACCTGCTGCCTAACTTCAGAGCCCCACAGAGTCAGTGTTAAGCCAATGACTTGGTTCTCCAGCTTGTACTCTGGGATTTACCAAAAGAGCATCAGGCTCCCTTGATCTCCTCTGCCAGTTCCAGCTAAACTGGACATGGTGTAAAGTGTTCTGCCTGTGTTTGCGTGCGTGGCTTTCGTTTAAATACCACTTGTTTGGCTTTTCAGAGGACTGCTTCGAGGTGACCAGAGATGCAATGTTTCACTTGGGCATTGACCGCTCCACGCAGAACAATATTTTCAAGGTCAGGTACAAAGCACGGTCACCACGAGGCTGCTAGTGATGGTTGGAATGTCTTTGAAGTGTGGGCTTTCTGCAGAAGAAGTAAATCTCTATCAATGTACAGAGCATGGGCTGTTTGGTATTCCTGACTGGAGGGCCTGCAGCTACACATGAGGTTGCATAGCCAAATACTAGATCCTAACTAAAAGCCTGCACCTGTGAACTTTAGTTTTCCTTCAGCAATTGCAGCACTAGGAATTAACATAGAAACTTGGAATCTACTTGCTTTGTTTTGTGCAGAAATGTTTTGGCTTGTCCTGTGTATGTGGCTAAAGGAAGGCTAAGGGGGCACTGCCTTGGAGGGCAGCTCTGTTTCAGAAAACTCAATGATTGATTATATTTCAGGTATTGTCAGGCCTTCTCCATCTTGGGAACGTTCAGTTCTCTAATCCAGTGGATGAATCTCAGCCTTGTGAACTAGAAGACAAAACCAAAGGTGAGGCTAGAAGCATGCCACACTCCAGAAAGTCTTGTTATCTTAGTGCAGGTGCCTAATGGAAAGGATTACTATGCTCTTCTGCTTGATAGGAGACTATCAAGGTCACAGGCAACCCAAAATTTAAGCATGTTTTTGTTCTTTATTTCACGATTTTGAAGTACTGAACAAACAAAAACCTAATGCCGCTCTGCTCTGAGAGATAATATCCTTCCGTTACAGGTCAAGACAACTGCAACATTAGACAGTCATTTCAGAAGGATTATTGGCAGAACTGTTACCCTTGATTGTAATCTTAGGTTGACATCACAAGAATTCCAGAAATCTGACCCAAAGTGGAGACCAGGGCTTTTAAAATGAAAGCTTTGAAGTTTTCATGCTAAAGACTAAAACTTAGTCACAACAAATCTGTTAAATTGTGGCACAGAACACAGGTTGTTCTGCGTGTCTTCAGGAGGCTTGTGGATCTAGTTTTCCTTCAGAACTAAAATACTGTTCTGAATAGTGAAGTTTCCTACTATTATTTCCCATGCGCTGAATTCACACTACTTAATATTCAAATAGTTTTGCATACAGCTCAGGTTAGCAAGACCTTAAATGCTTTGCTAGCAAATACTCGTTCTTCTACATTTCCTTAGTATCCCCCGAATCCCTGTTTTTTTTTCCCTGGTCATGACTGTTTGATTTGTCTAGCTGGATTGAGAGGTCTCTGTTCAAAAAAGTAACAAAGACATACCTAGAGACTACTCTTTAAAATGCCTGCTTCCGTGTGGCAAACTTCAGACTTTTTGGTATTGTTGTTTCATTTTAAACAGAGTACCTAAACTTCTAGGGGTACTATACATCCCAGTTAAGAGTCTGGTCTTGCAAAACTTTCTCCCAAGTTTGGGTAAAAAGATCCAAAATCCACATTTAAGTTGCTGAGTTCATGGAAGTGTCATTTTTCTGTATTATCTCTAGACCTTCCATACCTTTAAAGGGGCTGCATTCATGTGACACTTCAGATAACCTTGCAATGGGGTTTTTTTCTGAACGAGGTTTTGTGACAACCGCTGGAGATTTGCTGAAGATACCTGTCGAGGAACTACTGGAATCATTAAGAATTCGAACAATAACTGCTGGAAAACAACAACAAGTCTTCAAGAAGCCATGCTCCAGAGCCGAATGTGACACTAGGAGGGACTGCCTTGCCAAAGTGATTTACGCTAAGTAAGGACGTGCAGACCAGGCTGCTGTGCTAATCCATATAACTTTTGTGAGGGAACAGGGAGGCCGGAGAGATTTACTTTCCCTCGCTTTCTGCTTGGACTCAGTAACAGTGTAACGCTCCCTTCCCCTCTCGCCACATCCTTGATTCAGTTGTAGATAGGGTCATAGAGAGACCTGCAGAGAACTGCTGTTTCATGTCAGCAGGCAGCACGTCATAATTTTTTTGTTTCTTCCACATGATACTGGTATAAACAGCAGTAAAAGATTGTTGTAAGCAAGCACTTTCCAACTAACCCAGTTGTCGTTGTCTGCAGGTTGTTTGAATGGCTCGTTTTGGTCATAAATGGAAGTATCTATGCAGATCCATCGGTGTGGACCAGCTTCATAGGTATGGTTTTTCAACCCTGGTTTAACTGAGGAACTGTAAGTCCTTCAAGTTACTCCTAGAGTAAAATGGACTGTCTTCCCATATTCCTTCTAGGTTTGTTGGATGTTTACGGTTTTGAAGCCTTCCCTGAAAACAACTTGGAACAGCTTTGTATTAACTACGCCAATGAGAAACTGCAGCAGCACTTTGTAGCGCACTATCTGAAGACACAACAGGTAATACCTCACTAAGATGAAATGTGAAATAACTAATTTTAAACCAGCATCTTTTGTCTCTTTAATTGCATTTCTGTGCCTCTGGTCAGATTGCAACCTTCAGTTGAGTAAGCAATGCCACAGAACAGTAGGATGTGAGTAACAATTGCTTTTTTAAAGAGGAGCGTGTGGGGCAGCTGGTGGAATGAGACAGCTTTCTCTCTCGAGTACTGGAAATGTTTCCCATTATACAGCTCCATTGGCTCTGTGCCCTGTTAAACTGTTTGCTTTCCCTGAAAGAGCTGAACACTTAAAAACTAAATTCTTGAGGCAAGTGTAGTAGCCTAAATTGAGATTCTCTTGGAAGCTGCTGGTTAATTCTCTTCATTAAGTACGAAGTACCTAAATGGGTGGGGAGCTTCTAGACCTGAACTTAGTGCAAAGGCAGAGAGCCCAGCAGAACCTTGTAACCTGCACACCAGCAGCATGTGGCACCAGGGGGAGGCCCTCTGCCGCAGAACAGCTTCATAAACCCCGCTGTCATGCTGGTACCTTTAAAGACCAAAACCCACTGTGCATCAGCTTTTCTTTTTGAATGAGGAGGTACATGAGTTGTGTTGTTTCACAGCAGAGAAGGTATTTGCACCATGCTAAATACACTGCGGTCACTTGCCTAACTGGTCACACACTGCTAATCCCAGTTCTCATCCGAGTGCCCTGAAAGCTACAGAGTCCCTGCCGGGACTGCTGCTCTAATAGATGTACTTCAGTCCTCGCTAAATTCCTCCACATTACAGGTTCGTTACCACAGTGCTCTTTGCCATTAACTGGAATCTGGGAAATTATTTTCTTGATGGCACCAACATGATGGCACCTTCTGCCTCACAGCATAGTTTTGTCAATTTATTCAGGAGATAAGTATCTCTTTGACCATAATCTGTGCTTTCATACGCCCAGCCTTTTTTTTTTCCTGCCTGCCCTCATTAGTATGCCAGGGGTTAATGGTCAGTGAAGATGGAAACCAAGTTCAAGCACACAATTACTTTCCTTGAAACTGATTCATGACCTCTGTTTATAGTACCCCTCCCAATTACTGCCTGCCCTCTTACCTCTCTTGATCTGGCTGTGTCCCAAACCACTTAAACGCCATTAGCAGCTGTGCTGAGCAAGCGTTTGGCAGGAGACTTTTTAAATAACTGACCAGAGCTTGTGCTTGTTAAATACTCCTGACAGTTTGTTCTATAATACGGCATATTGTACAAATTATTTCAACCAATATCTTTCTCCACCTCCTTTTGGATCAGGCTTTGTTTTAAATGGTGCCCAGTCAGTAAAGTCTAGCACACAGTGGTTGGTTTAGGGCTGTGTCCCATCTAGGGAAGGAGTGCTGCCTGTTCCTTGCCCTTCAGGGCAAAACTCAGTACAGCCAGGAGAGGCTTAGTGTGACTGTAGCCTCTCTTGGTGTACTCTGTAAAGCAGCCTTGCAGCGCGCTCTGATAAACCTGTGAGGTTCCCAAATACTTACACAAATTGTTCCAGCAGGATTTGCTGCTATATTTTCAAAAGCTACCTGGGGTAGAATATCCTCTGTTGTTTTTTTTTCCTCAAGGTTGCCGTTGAACATGAGCTGAACTTTAGATTAGCAGACTGAGCCTGGGATTAATTTGTTAAACAGTAACTGCATCAGACTGCACGAGACAGTGCAGTTATTTGAGCTGTAGTGCCCTCTGCTGCAGAATAACCAGGTTCTCTCTTACTTCAGGAAGAATACGCAGCTGAAGGCCTGCAATGGTCTTTCATAAACTACCGGGATAACCAGAACTGCCTTGATCTGATCGAGGGCAATCCACTCAGCATTTTTAGTTTGCTGAATGAGGTAAGCGTGGATCTAGTTGCCTGCCTTCCGCCCTGTGCCACCAAAGAAGACGTGAATACTAAATTAGTAGGAAACTTGTCAGCTATAAAATTTCTGCCGAGCTCATTTTTCAGAACAATCATGACACTGCTTCTTCCTATTCTGAGTTGTCTTTTTTCCCTCTGATAGTGAATGTTCTGATTCAAATATGAAGCCTCAATTACATTATTTTGGGGTTTTTTCCCCCCAGTATTTCAGGGCTTGCATACTCAAAGCAACTCTAAAAGTAAAATGGCTATGATTTTGAAGTGTCTTAGCTTTTAAAGATAGTTCTTCATGACAAATAAGAGATGCTGCAATTTTGTCTCGTTTGCTATGCAGGAGTGCCGTCTGAATAGATCCTCTAACACTGACCTGTTCCAAACTCGGATTGAGAAAGCCTTGTCTAATAATCAATGTTTAAGTCGAAACAAGTTTAATAAGAAGCCTAACTTTATTATTTCACATTATGCTGGCAAAGTCTGCTATCAGCTGGCAGCAATGGTGGAGAAAAATAAGGTAGGTGTTTTCAGAAAGAACTGTTTAAAAAAAACCAAACCCAAACCCAAACCAAACCATCTTACAGACCAAAAGCAATTTCAATCAAGGCACCACTAACAAGTACACTCAGTGATGCTTACTGGATATACATACCTTGCTCCAAGTAAGTCCTTCAGGCCATGTAAAAGCAGGCAGTGTCCTTAGTCTGATTCTCAGTGAACCATCGCTGGCACAAGCAAATGCTCTGTTAGCAGACCTTCCAGCTGAGGATTCAGTGGACCATGTATCACCAAATCAGGGCTTCTTCCATTCCTGAGACAACACAGAAGTGTTAATGGCATCAGGGCATTTCTATAATCATAAATACAGCGCTTTGTTTTCCCCAAAAATTCAGGTAAGTTTAGGAGAAACAAAAGCATGGACTTTACTGATAACTCCTGAAAGTACCAGGAAACTCAGGTTTTGGCCTCCTTGTGCCATCAGGGAAATAGCCTGCAGGTACAGGGGTCCCTCGCTAGTTCTGACATCCCCAGCAATTATGGCAAGTGGTAGTAGGTGATGCAATAAAATACCATCTCTTAATTAAAAGGAAGACTTCCTAATATCTGCTGCAGACTGTCGTATGGGATTAAACTAGTCTTCAGACTTCTAGCTCACGTAAGTGGTATAATGAGAACAACGTTAGGAGCCGTCGTACATTTGACTACCTGATTCCGACTGAATGAATGTGTGTAGTCAGATTTGAAACTACAGCTGTGGTTAAATCAAAGCTGGCATCAGAAATATGATTCCATCTATATATGTGGAATTTTTAGTCATTTTCAAAGGTGGCAAGTTTCTGCCGAACTCCAAGTACTAATGAGTCATGTTTGTGTTCGCAGGACCCCATTCCACCAGAGCTGGTCCATGTTTTGCAGAATTCTAAGGACCCCTTGCTTCAAAAATTATTTCCTGTGACAGAAAGGAACCAAAATAACGTCAAAACGCAGAACAGAGCGGCTGTTGTTACAGTGGTGTCAAAATTTAAGGTACATCCTATTCAAGTTTCTGCTTTCTACTGCTATCTTCATAACTAGGTGAGGAAACAGTATAGCTGGACCAAGATCAAGTGTTATTAAAATGAAACAGCTGTAAAACAGAAATAGCTTCAGACTCCCAATACTCTCTGGGTTTTAACTCATTCCCATTTTACCTTTTCCTTTAGCAGTGGGGCATCTGCCTTTCTGAGGATTCTTCCTACCTGTTCCTCTTGAGGGGTTAGCTTCAACTGATGGCCCTGCTATAATTTTGGAAACTTTCTGAATTTGCCATCAACAACTTCATAAAAGCACCCAGAGTGGATTTTGTTGCTCAAGCTGTCCTTACAGAGCAGCTCTGCTAATACTGAGTCTGTAAAACCATCCTTGCAAAAAATGGCTTCGCTGTTTTTATAGAAGACCACTGATTAGCTAAACTACCTGCAGAGGAGGAGTCCCTAATTAAGCCTGTAACTACCTGCAGAGGAGGAGTCCCTAATTAAGCCTGTAACCACCTGTGGAGGAGGAGTCCCTAATTAAGCCTGTATTTGTTTTCTACAGAGTTCACTTGAACATCTCATGCAGATTTTGAATAGTACCACACCACATTACATCCGATGCATCAAGCCTAATGCTGACTGCAAGGCAATGACTTTTAGAAGAGAAGAGGTAACTTTGCAAAAGCCTTTCCTCATGGAGTCGAGAAGAAGCTTCCTGGAGACATTGTGCGGGGCTTTGTGTTGGGTCTTCTATGATCCTGAGTCACTTGCAAAAAGCCCTTTTCACAGCACGCTTTGAAATAACTTTTTCTCCTTTGGAGCTTCCAAGATAAATGTCCTTTCAGAATCACTGATGATGCTTGTCTAAGAGCTAGTCAGCACAGCAGCTCTTCCAGATGCAACTCACTTGTTGCTGTATGAGAAGTTCTGTTACCGGAGCGCTCCTGGGTGATTTGGGGTGCTGCCATCTCAGCCCTCAAAACAGATAAAGGTGATCTGACTGCTCAGCAGTCCCGGTCACAGAGATACCTTGGCGGTGAATACTCACAACAAAACTTTGCTTGCTCCTGGAGTCTAGTCTAGGACAAGTGAGATGAGATCAGCCAACAAGCATGTCTTTGGGAACAGAGCAGCAGATGCTAAAGCTGTAACTAGAGAACCTCATCTGACGTAAAAACAAGCAGCTGTAGTGCTGCCTTAATTTTAAACACTCAGAGAATTTGCTGATTGCATGCAAGTACTATTAAAACGCCAACACTGGCTTTTCATATTCTGCTTGCATTCGGTCAGTGCAGGGGGTGTGGATACCGCAAAAGGGGGCACATGAGGGCTGTCCCCCTGTGTTAGCGCTGCTGTGACCCTCCTCTGGCTGTTACTCAAAGCAGTAGCTCGGAGGCTGCGTAACCCCCTTCCCTGCCCTCTCCAGTCATTCCCTGGCTGCCAGTGCGGTGGTGCTGAGCTGAGCTGCATGTGGTTGAGCACCCCCTGCGCAGACCTTAGCAGCAGTTTCCACAGACAGCGGTTACCTAAACCATCTCCATTTATGCCTCAGGTTCTCAGCCAGCTCCAGGCATGTGGAATAGTCGAAGCCATCACCATCAGTGCAGCAGGCTTCCCTGTTAGGTAAGTCTGAACTTCTTGAGCAATGTCTTCCATAATCCATTTCTATAGCAATTAGTGGCATTATTAGTTATTCAGAAGAGCTTGTAAGCAGGAAATGCAAATATTTTACAGTCTGTTTCAGACCACAAAACTACTAATTCTTTCAAAGCTGTCTGAAGAGTTCTGCTCACTACTTGCTTTTAAGCTTATTTGAGCACCTCTCTTTCATGTTTTGGGGACAAAAAAATACCTGTCACAATCTGGACTGTTGTTCTGCGTCCTGGATAGTGACACTCTGCTCGTTCAGCAAGTCCAGAAGCGCAGTAACAGCACAAGCAGCAGTGCTAGTGCAACCTGCATTCAAGACAATGGTGTTCTTAAAAATACACCAAATACTATCAAAGTCCAGATGTGTGTGTAACACACCCCTGGTTGGAGAGCTCACTGTACCTTTCCAGTCTGAGAAGCTCGGGAAGAGATGTTTTGATGTGGACTATCATGTACTAAAGCTTTCTAATTGAATGTGGCTTCACAGTAACATTTTCAGCAATTAAAATTCAATTATAAATGGCATTCATCTAAGTGCGGTCACCTCAAAGTGGAGCATCTCATGGCAGCCAGGCTCCTTTCTGGGCTTTCTTGACCACCTTTAGAGGCCGGAGAGAACAAGGCCTGAGCTAGTCATGTTTTTGACAGCTCGGTGTCGATGGGCTGAAGCTCACGGTTATCACCAACAAGCACAATTCCTGCTCAGTCTCTGCTACAGGCAAAGTCACTGCTGTTACTGGGCAACGCGCAGTCTCCTAAATTTCCTCAGAAGGTCTGTGCTGTCTTGCGTGTTGCTGACTACGTAGGCATCACTCTATTTGCATTCTCCGCACTGGATCTTTGAAGCCATTCTGCAATTCCCACCCCACCCCCCAAAGGATATGTTATTTACCATATAGTAAATGATACTTGTCTACAATTAACTGTACATTTGTCTATCAGGATCCCTTTCCAAAGTTTCACTGAGCGCTATGAACTACTGAGAAAATCATGTGGATCCAATAAAAACAGAGCATGTGATAAAAGCAACTATCGCACTGCCGAGAAAAAAGGTATGTTTCTTTAGATAATCCCTCTGCTACCAAGTAGAATTATCACTGCACCGATCCGATATCTCATAGATCAGATAAAATTACTGTATTTAGCGCTAGGGACACTACTATTCTCAAAATATTTTTCTAATCTATCACCAACTTGAGTTTCTAATTTGCCTAATGCTTACGGCAGGCTCTCTTTTACAATGTAAATCTTTCATCTTGCTGCCATTTTTCTGTGTTCCTCTTGGTTAGAGCAATTACAGTACGATGGTGTTCAAGGTCCGCCCCCCCCTCCCCCGATATAATTTGATTTAGAGTTGGTTCTTGAGTAGACTTGAAAACCACTTACCTTTTTGCTTATATTCCTTCTCCTTCCTTTCTTTTTCTTCCCCACCTTGTTTTCTTGCCGAACACACTGACCTTCTAGCTTACCTGGATCCTGCTGCTTCTTCTACCTTTTGCAAACTTCTGTATGTGATTCTTTTTTCTAAGCAAGAACGAGGATGGAATTTAAAAAACACAATCCAGTCTACAAGGTAACATCTCTGGTATGAACCCCTTAAAGAAGGAGGTGACATGTAATACTGAAAGTTACTGCAACCCCATTTGCTCTCCCAGATCAATCCCATCTTCACCCAGTGGGTCTGTTCAGTAACCAGTAGATGTGGGAAGCAGGACCAGTAAGTACCAGCCTGTCAGATAAGTAAAACGGCTGGAAATCTATTCACCTTATGGAAATGAAATGAAGTAAGGAAGCACAGGCTGGAAAATTACTTACACACTGTATCTTTCTCCCTCAGCTATAAACCCATTAGCTGAAATGCCTCACTGCGATAGGTTACTAGTCCTTTTTACCTTTAGTGGGTAAGAAGCTGCAAACAAAGCAAAACAATTTCCTCAACATGAGAACAAGCTTTTGGTTGCCTTATCAGCCCAGCCCCATGAACACCATCATAGTCACCAGATGTCTTCCTGTAAGCAAGAATTGCTTGTATTTGTTTTCAGTACCTTAAAATGCTCTCATCTCCTTAGAAATATTTATAGCAGAAAAGCAAACAGTATCCAGGATGGAAAGATACAAAGACCATCAAGTTCCGGCATTGGGCATGCAGAATCTCATGCAGCATTGCCTTGAACAACACACTCTCTTTCAAGGACAGGTCTGAATTACCTCTTTTTCCAAATAGATTAATCTGGCTGTTTGTCTCATAATGCAAAAAAATGTGTACTATGTCCCAGAAATGGTTTTAATAACCACTTATTGCTGCAATAAACTCCTGCTTAGTACATGGCCCTGTAGCTGCTTCTGATGCCCTGTGAAAGCTGTAGTGTTGTGTACAATTTTTCTGTTCCTGCATCTTTCAGTACATTAAAGCTACGAGTCTGATTAGGTGCTGTTTGTTCTTTGTTCCCAACAGCTTTGAGTTTTGAGTATTTCATGAGATTTTCTTAGGACTGAGCTGCTGAAATATCTTCTTAATTGCATTGTTCTTGCTTTCTAACGTGAGAACAGCTGAGCCCTCCGTATGCCTGTTTCATTGCCTCCATCTACCCAAAATGGCATCTGTTACCCACGGACAGGTTACAATAGGGGTGGTAGACACCACCCAGACTACATCCTAGCTAAAGCACACCACGCTGGTTTTCTAGCTGCCAGCACATGGCAAAACCTATGCGGTCACATTTTTCCCTTAAACACAGCTAGACCTAGTGATGTCTGTCAGCTGTCACCTCCTCCCCCTCGTTCTAGGTGTACCCCCCCTAAATGGCCAAGAGGTCTCAGTGTAAAGACAGTTACTTGGTCCTGATTTCCCAGCCTTGTGACGCCTTCTCTTCAATGCTTCATTCACAGGCAAGACTCCAGTGGTGGATGATGACATAGCATCACGCTCTGTTGTTCTTGAGATCCTTCAGAATGTTGTTACGGGACAAACTACTGCTGAGCAAACAGGGGACAGAGCAGAAAACACTTCAGTGTACTGCGGCAAAACCAAAGTATTTATGGCTAATTCTGTGGTAAGAGCGCTGTTTCCTTGGCTAAGAGTCCTGGAGCGTACCTGCGTAATGGGGATTCTGGCACAGATTATCATCACGGTTTAGGCGATACTGCTGCTAATGCCAGTGTGACCAGAATTTGGCATTTTCCTTCAATTTATTAAACTAAAGCAAACATCCATCAGAATCCAACTACCAGAAGCACTTAGTTTAATGGCATCCTTGTTGCTAACGGACAAGGAGCTGCACTCACGTCTAGCATTGTCGATATCCTCCCAGTTCCAGTAAAGACTGCAGCTTCCCCTAGCTTCAGCTGACAGGCTGGGTACTCTGACAGGCCTAAGCAGCTTCTTTTGTGAAAGCAGTAAGGAGTCAAAGGCCCTTTTGCAAAGCTTGCGTACTGGGAACCCCCTTCGGTGGGGCTAATTTTAAGCCAGCTGCCACTGTGACTTTGGGAGTGCCCACTTTTTCTCCCCACAACAATTTTTCCCCCCTCAGATACTTACATTTCCATTTTACATGTTATCTAATAAGCACTAATGAAGTGCTCTCACTTCTAAAACCTAATCCAGCAGTCTTGGCACACCAAAGTGTGCATGTGGTTTTCTGGCAAACACCAAGAGACTGTAGAAGCGGGGAGAGTTGTGAACACAACTCTGTGCCCGAGTGTTAACTGTAGGCTCCTATCCCCAATGCAGCTGGAGCAACTTGAAGCTAGAAGAGCAGAGGTGTTAAATGAGAAAGCGTTTTGCATTCAGTGTTGCTGGAGAAGATTTAAGCAGAAGAAACTAGCTAAGGAGAGATGGTCTGCGACTGTCATCCAAGCAGGTAATGTGATAAGGGCGTGGCTGACCATAATATCACAAGTAACATTTCCAGTTACACTGGGTGTTTAAAAGTGGCAGAGGTGGTTACATTAATTGAACACGGAGAAGGCTTAAGTGCCATCTCTCTTACATTGTGTGTAAGAGCTTCCGAGATTCTTTGAACTCAGATTTCTTCTAATTAAATCTTCAGCTATTCGTTCCTGGTTAGCCAAGAATCGCTTCCGAAGGATGCGCAGGGCTGCTAATGTTATTAAGCATGGCTGGAGGAAATGGAGAGTAAGTACGCTGCTACAGGAAAGCATTGAAATGGCGTGACTGAGGCTTTTTAGTGTTTGAGAAGGAGTCTGCCTCTGTCAAGTAACTGTACAAACCCAATACTGCCAAATCTCCAGAAAACTCTTCTCAAGCTGAAGAGTAGAAAGTGGATGCCAGTCTTGTAGAGCTGCTTCTACAGGGTGGCAGCGCAGACAGCAGAATAAACTTCCTTCATAAAAGGGGAAAATGTCCCAAAGGGTGCCCTCTCCTTTAAGATGCCCCCTTTTTTAGACTCTTAGTTTTGCAGTTTTAAATTTTGTTCAAGATGTTTGGGAATCTCGTTCAAGAATACTGTTCTGCATCTCTTCAGGCAAAAATGGCTGCGTTAGCAGCAGCAGAATTGGATGAGGGTGAAGAAAAGGCGTTCTCAGTTCCTGGAGCTACGGTGATCTCAGCCAAACCACCTTTCTCTTTGGAAACAACTTGGCCCCTGCATGCAATAATTCAGTTCTGGCCTCTTGGCCTTGCCCTGGCTGCTGCACCCGTTACTGTAACGGGACTTCGGAGAGACCTGTCCCTGCTGGCGTGCCTCAAAGTACTGCAGGAGAGCGGCGGCTACAAGGTGGAAAGCTGTTTCTTTGGCTGCGGCATCACTTCTATTAGAGCTCTGCCACAGGTAACAAACCTCACGCACTTGAGTCAGCAGCACAATTAAGCTCTTCCTTGCAGGAACCTGAACTCTGCTGTCGAGCACAGCAACCATGAAGTCTGCTCTCACGCTAGTCTTCCTTTTCCCACTGGCTTAGATATGGAAGGACACAGACATCAACAGGTCAGGTTAGGCACAGGGCTGAGTTGCGACTTTCAGCTAAGCTGGAAAACTTCTGCTAAGCGCTGTCATAGGCACAAACTGATCAAAGCTCTGCTTCAGGAATGGAGAGCAGAGGATCCCAACACGGGCTCTGCTCATACGTACTATGTACTTTTTCTGCTTAGAGGATTCAAGCAGCACAACAGGTGAACACATGAAAAAGCATCCACTTGGGGAAGACCCACTGGGTGTATTAATAATATCCCAGTAATTCTGTCAGTAACTTCACTATGCAGGCAACTGCATAGACTAATTTGCATAGAGGGTTTTCAGAGCAGAAAGCGGGGTGCCACCCTCAAGTGCTTCATCTCCTACGCACACGCAGAACAGTCTTGAATACCACTTACTACAGACAAGCCACAACCCACACTGGCTTCTCTCAGAAATTGTGCTCCAGTTACAAACCACCTTGTGCCTCTGCTTGGCTTTTTTGGTGAGAATGAGGTTGCACAAAATTACATGTGCAAGAATGTAGCCTGTGCCGGTTACAGTTACTACAAGTAGGAAGCAGCAGTACCAAGTTCAGTACTAAATACTCAAACCTTCAGCATTTCAGCTAATTTCAGTTCAAATTACAGTATCGATACTCTTTGTTGTAATAATTTATCTTAAATCCATTTGTGCTAGGAGTCCTTTGGAAGTTTTCCCTCCATCCTTACTCATATTCACTAGCTGGTTATAACTAAAGCACTACTTGGTTTGAACAGCAAAATTAGCTCAAAATCTGGCAAAAACATCAACTGACCTCTCTGCGTCTTTTTCTTGTAGGGCTCCATCAAGTTTCACTGTAAGAAGTCTCCCCTGCATTACGCAAACATCAGCCCCCACACAGATGCCTGTTCCGTCACTGGACTTAACCAGATCTTGCTGGAGAGGAAATATCTCCTTCCAACATAGGTTTTGGCCATCTGTGTATACTGTACTTTTTCCTTCAGGGAAGGACTGTCTGCAAGCTGCTGCTTTCAAATTACTCAACGTCCATATCTGCTGCTACCTCAAGAGCTTTCCGTATTGATGCATTGTACATATAATATAATATACTTCAAAATTAGAATGCATAGGGGGGCATTCCTCCTCTGACACACGCACATATTAGAGGAAGTATCAATACTAGGAGAACACTCAACATAATTAAAACAGATCAAGTGCTTTGAGCAATATATACTTGAACTGAACACTTGTGGCATTACCTGGGAGAAGCAAGAGGCTGGTAATGGGAGAGCAAATAAGGCAAACGTTTCTGGTGCGTGCTGGATTCTCATTGGGAGGTACAGCTATTCTTACCGACCGCGAGTGCTGGGGAGCATCACAGCACTTCTGGCTGCGACTGAGGAAGTGAGTGGCAGTCAGCTGTAACACTAAAGGCAGATTATTTCACAGAAAAGCAAGACTGGACTCTTGCTTTTTATTTGTATGACCAAAATATATGTAGTCACAACGGCCATGCGTTTCTAGCACTCCCTCATCAATAGTGTTACCTCTGCCAAGGGGCCGAGGTTCTCGTCAGGTGCTCCGTCTGTCTCTTTGTTGTTCAAATGGGTCCTGAAAATGTTCAGCTCTTCTGTGTATGCCACTTTTAAATAAACTGTTAAATACCTTGTAAAGCTATCTGACCGCCCACAACAAGGTTTAGTTAACAAAAACATTTCAAGATTAGTTTATGGATTAAAATAAATGCAAATATATTTAATATTGTCATTGGGAAGCAACATTTCCCACAGTATTTCTGTACCAACAGAAAGCAAGTCCACAGAACATCAAGTTTAATTTCTAGTATCTAGAAATCTGTCCAGCACAACTACGTCACTGTTTAGCAACTCTAAATTGAAAACTGGAGCACTGACACCCATGTGAAAGCGTGACCAAAGCTAGAGGAAATACAGAGAATGGTGCACTGCAGCAGCACGGGGTGCTGCCAGATGTCTTCCGTCAGAAGGAAAAAGTCTCACGGAAAGAAAAACATTCCCAAAGTAGCTCACTCAGGAAGAATGTTCTCCTTCTCTGGAGGTTCAACAATTCTCAAACAGCAGTCGGCAAACTCAACAAATATCGGCTCCTGCATGTACTTTTTCATGAGGGAGCTTTTATCTTCTGCTTGATCGACCGTCAGTAGCAGCTGCCTGAGATGTGGATTCAGAAGCAAGCCTCTCAGTTCTTCCGATTCCCCTTTAAAAAAGAAAAAATACAAAGGAAAAAGATAATCAGTACTAGCCTCAAACGGTTACAGATGCGGTTGAGACTGCCCTTATTTTGCAAAGAAACTTCCAGAGCCATAGCGAAAGGCCGGGTATCTGACACATAAAGCTCCAAGGCCTTGCGATGGGGTGCACGGCGGGGCCAGACCCCAGCGCTCCGTGAAGAATTCCCGGCGCTTGTGAATCTCTCTGCCCCCCGCTTGCTGAGAGCCTGCCCCCCCCGGCTGACCTCTGACCTCTCCAGGTTACCTAAAAGCTTGAGTTTGTGCAGCGGGACGCGGTCCTGCTCATCATCTTCTGCCAGGATGTCCTCCAGCGACC